>CAOLHI010003023.1:0-208291 GCA_948474755.1 Ctenosaura bakeri
GAAGCCTCTGCTCCATCACCTGCGAGAAGAGGCGGAAGCAGGGAAAAAGAGGGAAGCAGGATGGGTGGGAGTCCCGGCCTTCCAGGAATGGGGCCAGATCCTTCCTCTCCCCCAGCACACAGGAGGCTGGGCTACATCCACGAGGGGTTTTATTACAGACTTTGGAGCAGCTCTGCAAGGTCTGAATCCAATCCCCATGCAAACAGATTCAGCACCTGGCTTCCCGTTAGTGACCTCTGAAGGCATTAAGGCTAACCTATACCAGCGTAACTCATTGCAGAGGTCAGAATCTCTGCCAACCAGAGAAAAGACTGTGGAAGCTTTTGCAAAAAAGTGGGAGGCATTAATACATTTTTTATAAGAAAAAGAGTACAATGTGTTGACTATAGGAGTCAGCAATTAGTAATCTGGGAAGAGCAAAACAGGAAAAATATGACTGATATTTGCAATCAGAGAAGTACTTTTGTAATACATAGAATATTTGAAGCCTAGGTAAAGCAGGAAACATTTTTAAAAGATATTTGTATTGTTTGTTAGTTAGTTGTGTTGAGGGGGGGCTCTTTTGCTTGGAGACATGCGGGACCACCTCATGCAATGCTTTTTGTGCTCAACAGCATGCAGATGTCTTCCAGGAGCAGCTCTGCATCACCCAACCCCACCCCACCCCAGCCACAGGTTGGCTGCAGGAGCGCACCCAAGAGCTTTGCCCCTTGCCCCTACACATCTGGAAAAAAAGGAGCAGCCTCCATGACCAGGATCATTAGCAGAAGTGGGTGATGGAGCTTTAAACTCCCATGTACACATGCACACTTGCAACAGCATCACCAACAGCCTCCATCTGCCCACTGAAGACCCTGGAGCATGATTTCAAATTGCACGGTGGGTAATCCAGCTATTCGTCTACCAGCTGACAGTTGGATCCCAAGAACAAAAGAAACAAACTTGGCTCTGGCCTTCTGTGGGCATTACCGTGCATTTGGAGGCTTCTTTTGGTCTTTTGAAGCTCCAGGCACACCTGAGAAAGAGCACGTCTTTCCAGCATCTGCCCTTCTGGCTTTGCGTGAGATTGCCGGCCCGTCCTCAGCCCACTATCTCCACCTAGAGATGGAAAGGGCAAACGTACTTCTCCTCCTCCTTCCAAGGTGACCTGGTGGCATTCTTCAGGCTTCTCACACAGAGAGAAAAGGGGGGAGATGCTTTTGCAGTGCTGGCCAGGTGCCTCACTCTCTGCCTCCCCTCCCCTGCTGTCTCTCACACACGAACACACACACAAATGCTCTTCAGTGGAAACAGGGCTGCTCTCTGGAACACAACAGCTCATTCCTGCTTCCTCCTCTCCCTTTTTGCAGAGAGGATGGCAGTCCCGCGTGCCGTTTCATCCCATTGGCCATCTGGGCCAAAGCTCCCTCCAATTAATTTGCCAGTCCCCTGGGTGTGCTGCGGGGGAATTGGAACATGAAAAAAGAATGTAAATCACATCTTAACAGACTCATAAAATAAACAAATGTGTGCAAGCACGCACGCACACACACACACACACACGGAGCGGTGTCCAAGGAAAGTCGACTGGCCTTCCTTCCACAGGCACAAAAACGCATCTCTGCTCAAAACTGTGGAGCCCCTTCTTCCAGCAACGTTCTCAGTGTAAATCTCGCTTATTCCTGTCGAATGTAATTCAGGTGTTATACAGCTCTGTCATTTCTGCTTCCCAGCGATGCCAGTCAGCCCCAGAAATAAGACAGGTTGGATCTGCAACATGCCAAGGGTGCTAAGTTAATAAATGCCAAATCATGGGTGCACATTTGTTGAATCATAGAAGGAGGGAGGATATGGGGGCCGATGCAAATCATGCTCTTGTTCAAGCACAGCCTAAACAGCAATGGCAGCCAGTGCCTTTCATGTCAGGCGGGGCAGTGAATCCACTGCAGGCTTTCCTTTGAAATTTCATTGAGCTGCCTAAGGCACTGGGCTCCTAAACCTGAGATGGAGTCACTGCCCCACTGACATGGAAGCGTAGGTATGATAGCTTTGAGGCTGTTTCTGGAAAAGTTTTCCATAGCTATGACAGATATGCTTCCCCAATAATATGCTTCCTGACCTTTCTCTTTTATTTATTAAACTTATATCCCCCTCTTCCTGAGGTATCTTGGGAACTGTAGTTCAGAGAAAATGCTCTAGAGCTTCTCAAGCTCTGGTCCTCCATGTGTTTTGACCTTTAGTTCCCAGAGCCCCAGACCACTAGGCCTATGGCCAGGGATTTTGGGAGCTGTAGTCCAAAACATCCGGGGATCAGACTGAGAACACTGCATAAGAACAGAATATTCCAAGTGCCTGCACCAAACTACAAATCCCAGAACTCCACAAGATGGACTTAAAAGTGGTATCACAGTGATATAAAGTTTATAATGAAGACCCCCTCCCTCCCTTTACTGTAGACCTGCTGGTTGAGCTTCTCCAACCGTATTCTTTCAGAGAGCTTTTGGATGGGCTGAATTACTTTTTGCTTGTTAGCTCCAGTCCCTTCTTTGTTCCTTTCTTGTGGCTGTTTTTAAAGCTTTTCCATCTGGGGTTTTGCAACTTGCCATTTGTGAACCTCTTTTCCCAGTGTGGAAGGGAGAGAGAATGAGAGAGGGGGGATTGAATTGTTTTAGCCAAACAAAGCATGCACGGAAACCTCTGGGATCCGCCCTCAGGGGTCGACCCCGTCTCCTTTGCCCCCAAATAAAAGCTGGCAGGGGTGTTGGACGCCCTCCCCTTTGGACGCCCTGCCTGGGAGCAGAACTCTGGCTCTGTAATTATGCTCAGGATGAGTTTCAAGGTCGCCCAGATCAAACGGTCTTCAAAAGAGGCGCACACCTGCCATTGTCATTCGTGTTGTGATTAAAAGGGGGACACGGTGGGCAGCCCCTGTTCAGCAAGCCAGAGCTCTCTCTTTGCGTGGGGGGAAGCGAGGGGGAGGGCGGCCTTTGCTGGGGAGCTTTGAAGGCTGCAATCATCACAGGGCGCTTTCTGCAAGAGATGAAAGATCCCGCTCTGCCTTTGCACCACGGCAGCCGCAACGCAAGCCGGCAACAGAGTGGTCGGTGCAAGGAGTTAAGAAGCAAAGGGGTTGGGCGTTTCCCTCGCCAGGGGATGAATCCACCCTGGATTTTAGTCTGCACTTCAAATGAGCGATCCAATGATCGTTGCTGCCTCTGGGTTCCTTTTCAAGTCATTTCCAACCTAGGACAACCTTAGAGCAAACCTATCACAGGATTTTCTTGGCAAGATTTTTTCAGAGGGCACCTGCCACCCTTGCCTTCCTCTGAGGCTGAGAGAGTGTGACTTGTCCAAGGTCACCCAGCGGGTTTCCTTATCCAAATGGGAACTTGAACTTGGGTCTCCTTGATTCCTAGACCAAGGTTCAAACCAGTGCAACACTATAGCTCCTGCTATCCAAAGTGCTGAACCAATTTTGGGCACTGGAGAGTCAGAACTTTGTATATAGCCTTTGAAATTTGGACTAAAATTCAGAGCGGATTCACTGCTCCAGGGGAACCACTGGCACAGTGGGTTAAGAGGGCAGGGCTGGCCTTATCATTAGGCAGAATGCAACAATTGCTGCACAAGAAGCAGACGTGGGCCTACTGGTAGACCCAACAAGGGTAGCCCCTTTGAATCAATGGGATTTACCCACATTTCAACTCGCTTTTCAGCTATTGGGTCAGTGGGTTTATTTTAACTGGGAAAACCAGTAAGATTCAGACAATAGGGTCTCAAGAAAAGGCAACCAGTTCCCCTGAGTTTGCAGGTCTTCCATCTTTGTTTCTGTTGAGAAACAGAGAATAAACCAAAACACAAACTGGGAGTGAACTGAACAGCAAGGAGGAAAGCTTGATTCCACAGCCTGTGTCAGAAACATACATTTAAAAAATGGTGTGTGATGCAACTTATGTTGCAGCTTCTTATTACTTTTTATGGCATTTTTGCAGCAAGATTGATTCTGCTGGAGAGGCTGCAAGGCGTGAAACCATCTCAAGGTACTGCTGGTCTGCGGAAAATCTGATTCAACAACGCTGCTGACTTCTGAGACTTTACGGCACATATACCCGCGTACATTCTAGCGTATTCCTCGGAGCCAAAGAAAACCATTTTTTTGTTTTTCATGAGAACAACAATTTTTAGGAAGATGAATTCTGCCACTATGGTCATATATGACAGTCTCCTGGCACTCTCAAAGAAATAGAGAAGACACTCAGCCGCTAAATCTACTTTTTCCTGTGAGGTGGTAGTTTTGCAAAAATCTTGATAAAGAAGGAGACCTCCCTCCACCATTTCTTTCAAATCTACTCCAGAGCCCATGGAAACAAAAGTTCTCCATGTTGCTACAGCTCATAAACCTGACGTTATGTTCCCACGCACAAGTGCAGAAAATGTCTTTCCCACTCATTGCTTAATTCTACTTAATGATATGTTGCCAGATAAACTAATTGACAGACGAGCCAGGAAACATCAGACTGTTCTGAACAGAGAAAGGAATAAAGAGGAGAAAAAACATGTGTGTGTGAGTGTGCCTTTGTGTCTCTGCACAAGTCTCTGCATGCACAGAGGTTGGACGAGGACCTGCAATAGCCAGGCTCAAAGCGTTGCTCAGACGTGAAGCTCAGCCAGTGACCATGGACTGGTCACACACCTTAGCCTACCTCACAGGGTTTTTGTTAGGGTAAAATAGGAAGTGGGGAGCTCCACGGTCTCTCAACTGAGCTCTGTGGAGGAAAGAGGAAGAAAATTCTAGCCAAGAAAGAAGGGAGGCATGCAACATATCCGCCGAGAGCCTAGCAGGCTCTCGGCGGATATGTTGCATGCCGCCCTTCTTTCTTGGTTAGAATTTTCTTCCTCTTTCCTCACAGGTGAATTGCAGCACTGCACAAACCAAATGTGCTCTTGCATCTGCACGTACAATGTGTAACCATGTACAATGCTGATCTATGCAAAACCATATGCTCTATATGCACCGTCCCCCTTCTGCAATCCTGAAATGAACATGAGTATCCCTCCTTAGAAAGAAATGGCCACCCTTTTGGGTAGGGAAACTTACACAGATGCAAGACACCAGCAGGATTCTGGACCAGATTTTTGCTCCCAGCTCCCAGTTGCCACCTGGGCAGTTCTAAGCCTGCCACCCGCTCACCTGCCACCCGTCTTTGGGCTCTTTTCCTCCCTTCCCTTTGATTTGTGCTTTCTCTGTGCCACTTTTTCCACAGCTGGTTGCTCTCCTGACAAGAAGAGGGTGGATGTTTCCAGAGCTGTCAGATGCTGGCATCTATGTTGAAGAGCTTTATGGAGAAAAGGAAGAAAAAGACCAAATGCAATGAGGGGGCGATGAGGGGGCAGAGAACCTCAAGTGTGGCGTTGCAAAGGAGTTACAGCTTAGGAGTTTATCCTGGAAGGGAATTTTCTGAGCCACCCTCCAGCAAGTTCCAACATGAGTCAATCAACTCCAGGGTTAAAGGGAGGGAAATGCTTTATGTTTCTAGCTTCTTTATCTCTTCTGTTTCTCACAGAGCTGGATGGCCCCTTTGAAGCTGTCTGTGGTGCTCGCAGTCTGTGCCAGGGCAAAAGAATGAAAAAGCAACACCCCCACTCCCATCCCCACCCCAACGCCAGGCACAGGGCTGGTTACTCTTCCGGGGGCATGAGTAACTCTCTTGTAATCCAGTTTTACCACATGCACTTTCCAGAGACAAACAGCATGGAGAGCCCATTCATGCAAGTCAAAGAGGCAGGAATCGAGGCGCCATGTGCCAGAGCCATTGCTGTGCCTTTTTAAACACAGTGTGGCTATCGTGCCACGACAAAACAGCAGCAGTGGCAAGTGGCTTCCATATCTAGGAATCCTCTCTGGGTTGCAGCCCAAACTTTAATAAGAGGTGTCCAAATTGGTGAATGCGAGCCCTCCAAAGGCTCAAATTACTCCTCATTCTCTACAGCAGCAACTGATTCTGTCTGTGTCCAGATTTCTGTTCTAACTGCAACCCATCAAAGAAGACAAAGGAAGGTTGTAAACCAAGATGCTAAAATGATCTGCTACAGCAGAGAGGGAAGGCGGGTATTAGGACACACGGAAGACTTAAAAACACATAAAAAAGAAGAACCATTCGTGGAGGGATGGAGGGGAAGAAAAGCCATTCCTTTGCATTGCACCTCCACTTCAGAGCTTTATCAGCTAATATAATATGTTTTGTTTTAATTATTTACTTAATGAATGTGATTTATCAAAAATAGGGGGGACCCACCTGAGACCCCCAAGCTCCTGCCTGCACTCTCAGCCATGGGCCAGAATTTTTTTCTAACCGCTGCCCCTCCAGGCTTCCCGCTGCCTGAGCTTCTCCCCCTGCTCCCCCTTTCCCACTCCCCTTCTTCCTCTGAATGGCAGAAGAGTTAATAAGGAGTGCTTTTCTTCTATTCTACTCAGGGCTGTGATGGAAAATACATTGGCTGGAAGTGAGACAGAAATCAATAGCCCATTCCATTTAACAGGGCCGCTGCCGGAGTAACTAGAGAGAAGTGGATTAGGTGCAACCTGTTTGGCTGACCCAGGTGGGGGCTCCGTATTCCAGGGCGGCCCAGGAGGACTCGCCTGCATCAACAGGGACCCCCGCCGGCTTTTATCTGTCGAAGAATAAACACCCAAGAAGCACATGGGGGTTGCAGATTCGAGAAAGGTTTGCATTCTCTGGCTAGGGAAGCCCTGAGGACAGCATTAAAAGATCTGTTATTGCTTTTTGCAATATTCCTTGAGGATTTGTTTTCTACAGGGTGGCGGGGGAGAGAGAAAGAGAGAGTGTCCGTGTGTTTGTATGTGTGTGAATGGAATCAATAGCCTTGCCAAATTAACACAAGCATAAGATGTGAAGACAGCATGTCTCCAGGACATTTTTGATGAGGAAGGAATTCTGGATTTGACCTCCTTTCCTTCTCCCCAAGATATTTTGTTGCACTATCACATAATTACATAAATGTCTCATCTCTCATTCTGGGAGGAAAATCTTCTTGTGCAAAATCATGTCTCATTTTGCAACTGGAGTGTGCAAAGTCCAAGTCCAGCTAGAAAGGCCTAGGCTTTAATCCTGCTCTTAGTCTCAACTGAGTAGAACTATTGAATCAACAGGATTTACCTATGTCTTGACTCACCATTTAACAATTGATCCATTGAGTCTACTCAAGCTGGGACTAAACAACATCATTCCAGACTTTATTCAATTGTCTGAGTTGCAGAACTCTGAATCTGAGTCATAAGACAGGACAGGTTTATTGGGCTAACAAAATGGTTGCCTTTGTGCCAAATCCAACCAGTACAGCTGGAGCTCCGGGACTGGTACCTTGCGGATAAAGGCAGGACGGAGGATGGAGAGGAGGAAGATCCAAATCAGTTGCCCACGATCCTGAGGGAAAAGACAGCTGTCAAAAGCTATGACAACTTTGCATGTTAATAATACTTACAATTTGGCCAAAGACTTAATGCCTGGCCTGTCAGTAACAGTGACAGAAGCTATTATGGAAACAAGATTGGAATATTTCAGTCGCGTCGGCTGCACCGAGGCTGCAGCTGGGACGGAGCCTTATCTTGGATTCATGACATCGGTGGGGCTGCTGGGAATGGGCTAGATAATTGCAGATGAGATTAATTCACTCTGTATAGATTTTTCCCTTAGTGCATTTTAATTAACTGTTTGAATCAGCAAGCCTTTCCCCCAAAACATTGTTACATCTTTATTAATATTATTATGGCACTTTTTCATCTTGCACTGTCTCTTTCTCTCCCTCTCCCTCCCTCTCTCTCAGTCTTGCTTACTTTCTCACACAGACATAAGGATATTCGATCTCTGGTCCCTTGGTTTCTCTTGGCTCTTGGGCAAGAGCAAAATCTGAACTCGTGTTCTTCAAGCTTCCTTCTACCCTGTGGTCCCAAGCCCCACCATTGTCCAAAACAGACTGCCTACCAGTCCCCATATCATGTTACCTCGTGGTCAGTGGCAACTGGGAGCTAACAGGTCAGTGGAGAGGGTACATCACCCCGGGGAATATGTGGTTCTGAGCCCTATCCCCAAAATAGGTCTGCGTGGCTCCTTGGACTTTGAACAAGCTCCCCAAGATGCTGAAGCCATTTTAGGGATGGAGTTCAGTATCCAGAGAACTCCTTCACAGCTCAGGCTGAAATAGCCTGAACTTTAGAGAGGCTATCCAAGGTGAACAGAATCCTAGCCTGCAAATAGGTTCAGCACCTATAAAGCCCAGAGTGGATTCACTGCCCCACTGGCATGGAAGCCAGTACTGCCATGGCTAGTAGTTCTTTTCCTGCAGAATGTGTCATGGTTCACTTGTATTCCATTCACATCATTTCTGGACTTTGATACCCAAAGTTTTTCAGACAGCACCATCATTGGAAATCCTGGAGGTTCTGGTCCCTGCAAATACTTTTTTCTAAGCACCTGGCTGCAGATATTTCCCGCAATGCACTGTTCTGGTACCTTTGCACACATCAGCCCAAGTGGAAGCCACACTTGGGGAAACTTGGATGGTTGCTTTGCAATTCTTCTGGCACAAAGCAACCATATTTTGGACATCCCCCCCACCAAGGAAAAAAAGAACCCCAAACATAATGGCACAATGTAGCCAACCATTGTATGGGCCTATTTGCAGGTCACAATAAGGCAGAATGCTTCAAAATCCTGTCTTATCAGGACTGAGCAGGTTGGTGGGGGTCCACTACCCAGTCACTCCCCCCGACTTTTCCTGCCATCAAGAACAGCCAAACCCCCCGCCCATGGTTTGTTCAGCATTATGCCTGCGCTGGAATCCCTGGTTCCATGTTCTGTTGAAAAATTGGAAGAGGGAACAAGCCGGTTCAGATACACTGCTAAACAAACTGTGGTTTCCTCATTTGTTCATCTCATCCCATTGGCAGGACGAAAAGAAGCTCGGCAGGAAAAATCAGGCAATGTTTGCTGGCACACTTGTGTGTTTGCAGTAAGGCAGAACAACAAAGAATTCAGCTTCATGGTTACATCTAAACAGATCTATATACTATAATATACCACTTTACCTGCCATGGTTGCATCTGATGCAATCCTAGAGTTTCTAGTTTGGTGAAGCTCTACACCAGTAGGTACTGTGCCTTAAACTATAAATCGCAAGATTCAAGAGGATGGAGACATGGCAGCTAAGCAGAACTATAGGGCTGTAGTTGCATCATGTGGAAAGGCCCCTCGTCTCTGGGGGAGCAGAAAACAAGCCTTGCTTCCTCTTACTACAATTATGCACTTCCTCAAAGAAGTCAGAATGTGGCAGGTCTCAACTGCACAACCAGGACATCCTTCAGACGTGCGTTCTGCTCACAGGTTGCGACCCCTCTGGGTCTAGACCAGGCATGAGTGTGGCCTTGAGGCCATATATAAGCCTCCACTGCTCTTGTTCTCCTTCACTGCCTTTGTGGGCTCCCTGCTCAGCCTTTTAGAAATGCTGCCAGGCCTCTAGCAGTGGCAATTCACCTCCTAAATATGTTCCAGTGGAATTTCTGCACTGCTGAACATGGGAAAATACCCATTTTTCAAAATCAGCTGTGGACTTTTGGGTCATGTCAGAGTGGCCTTTGATCCAGCCTCTTGTACTGCGGGCAAATGCAGCATTACAAGGGTGCAGCTCTGGGTTACATTGTGAGTTTGTATTTTTTTATACATATATAGGCTTGCATAAGGAGTTATCCAGGAAATCTTTATGCAAGCAACTTCCCAACAGATTTCCAGAATTTGAACTGTGACTGTTTGACTGTTGCCCAGCAAGGAAGCGTTGTGTTTTAGTATTCCAGCCACTTGTCCACTTACGCAACAACCAGCCTCAAAGCTGAGAGCCGTGCAAGAGAAGTCCAGTTATAATGAGAACCCTTAAGTGCCTCCCAGTGAGGCCCTGGGATGCCATTAAGGAGAGAGGAGGGCTATTAAATGCAGCTGCCAAAACGCCAAAGTCATGACCTCCTCCAATGTTTGTAGCATCTGCTCCAGCTGCGTCTCTTGCAAGCCTGTTGCCAGGCGGCTTCGGTGGCAGGCTGCGCAACCGGCCTTCTGGCTCTCTCCGCTCAGAAACCACCTCCATAAACATTTGTTTTAGGGAAGCTGCAGAAAGTGCAAACACTCCTGTTCTCATGGTGAGGGGAAGGGTGAAATTTATTTAGATGCTGACACTAAAACAGACTAAGCTACAAATCTATTTGAAATGCATCCCCTCTCGCAGGGCCTGTGGGCCCCGTAATCTCTGCACAAAGTTTAGACAAGTGCCAGCTGTCGAGCGGAGTGGAATTTAGAAGGATCAAAAGCCAAGGTTGGTTGAGGGCAACAGAGAACTCCCTTCCTTGGGCACAGAGAGGGGTCTTCGGCTCTGAGAGGTGCTGCTAACCCTCAACTGCTTCCTCTAAACAGATCTCCTCAAAGGTATTGGGAATTTAGGCTTGCCAGCAGAAAACAGGAGAAAGTTCCTAGATCTTCAACAGTTGTGCAGAAGACGGAGTGACGGGGGGGGCAGTTTTGGAAGAGGCAAAATATCAGGTTGATTCCACTTTCCCTGCCATGCCCTCTTAATGCCATTCTAATGACCTGTAATGCAATACACAAAGTTACTCTCCTTCTCTCTGGGAGTGACCAGAAATGATCCAGGCAAAGCCCATCCTGTTCTCCCATCACCACCCAACACCCAGGGATCAATACATGTTGTCCATCAAGGATGGGACACAGGCTCAGAGCAAAGCCTCAACTGGACCAAGGATCCCTCTCCACAGCACAGGCAGCTTCACTCTGGTCGTTCATCCACTCACTATTACAAGTACATTTTTTAGGTCTGAGGAGTACTCTTAACGATTCAATGGAATTGATTAGTCTGTTAAAAAGCAAAGGATGATTAAAAGGAAATCCTCTAACGGGTTGACTGCTTCTTAACCGCTACTGATGGCCAAGTCATTTTAATCAGCAAAGGCAGATCAGCCAGTAAGACAGTGTTCAGTTTAGATTGCAAAAAAAAAGGAGGACCTGTTGGAAGGACAGGCCAGCTTTCTGCTTTCTCCTGCCTTAGGGCAAGCCAGACAATTGAACCAGCACCAGCTTTAAAAATTAGGAAGTGAGCCATTAACTCACATTTGTCCCACAACTGCATTACAATATTTCTATACCATTGAATCAGTGGAGCTTATGTCAGCATTGGCTCACCACGCAACAGTGGTCATCTTTAGCTGGGGTGGGAAACTGGAGGGACTAGCCCTGCTGTCTTGGGCTTGCTACTTGCTAGATTGAGTCCTTTTGTACAGCTGAGAAAACAAAATCTGCACAGCGACAAAGGCCATTTCCACACTAGCCTGTTATAGTGCTGTTACTTCACTTCCAACGTCCTATGCAATCCTGGGATTCCCTCCCTAAACTGCAAACCCCAGGATTCCATAGGATATTGAAAGTGGAATAATAGCACTATAGCAATCTAGTGCAGAAATGGCCACAAAATCCGCAACTGGCATTGCTGCATCTGTACCCAGGAACTCACAGGCCAAGACCTTGTGTTTGGGCATCATCCAGAGGGTAATACCCCCCATCATCTCCTCCCATGGGACTTTGCTAGGGTGGAGGAGAGGGGAGCAGCTACTGAATAGTGGGGTCTGCTTCCCTTCACTTGTGTAGCTCTCCAGACACAGGGAAGCGGCACAAGGGAACAGCCCCTTGCAGGCCATCCAAAACAAGATATGTAAGCGCATAACCTGGAATTATACACACATGAATTGCTAGCAGGATTCCAGGGGCAGCGTTCTTCCAGCCTTTTCATTCTCCCCAAAACTGGTGGTGACTCAGAGTAGCAGCAGCACAGATGCAAAATTGCACGCCGGCACGCACTGGTTGCTTCTTTACTGGTTCCAGGGAAGGGAGTGGTGGGAAATGAGGCTGTTCTAAGAGCAATTAGCTTTCTAATTAACAAAAACGGTGATGAGTGCCAAATGGGTGTTTTGTACATGAGATAGATGGGCCACCGTCCTCGTTCCAAAAAATTAACGTTTATTTCCTATGAAATTTTAATATTTTTTCCAGCATAATGAATGGCTAATTCATTATGAATTAGAGATGATGAAAACATATCAAGGGTTTTGTTGACAGCACAAGAAGACTCAATGACTGACTTGTCCATTAGCAAAGGAAGACTGATCGGCAAGGCCAGCTTTTCCCAACCAAAGGAAGGAATCTCTTCCCTACCCGGCCCGGCCCTGCCCATGGAGAAGTCATCCCTTCCAATGGGGTGTTAAGAAACTGACACCTAATATTAGGCTAATCCTTTTTGCCCTGAATGTTTTCTAATTCCTAAGATAGTTCACTATCTCTAGATAGGTTTGAAACCAAGCGTTGATCATCGTCAGTAATCACTGACATAGAAAGGTGTTTGCAAAGTGCTGTGCCATCTTTGATGGTATTCACAACAACCCTGAAAGGTGGGCGTTTTGAGACAGAACTGGCTGTGGCCCCAGACCTTCCAAGGCTTTACTTGGTATCAAAAATTGGCCCCTATCACTACTTTATGATACTTCTAAATGGATCCATCCGCGGGGGTTACAGCTGAGGGAAGTATCACAGCATCCTTTCAGAGGCAGGGAGTAGAGCTGGGTCCGTAAGGAAGGGTATCTACCCATCTCACCTGAGGGACAATACTATAGATCCCACGACTAGGGTCCCCCAGACTGGAGTGGCCCCCACTGCGGGTGAGCCAACTGGAGGATGGATCTCTGGCAGGTTATAGAAAGCAAACTAAGAAAAGGAAACTAAACTCTGTAGGCATGAAGTTATCTCCAGTCCTAACAGCTGTTAGAACAATTCAAGCAAGTTGTTCCCAGGAAAGTTTATTCCCTGGACGGCTCCCAGCTTTGACCTGGTGTCCCATTCTCAGTGCCAAATAATTCAAATTATCAAAGTCAGAAGCTGGAGGTTCCTAGTATCAGCAGTCCAAGGTCAGGAAAGCCACAAATCAGAACAGAGTCCAGAGAGGTGAAGCCACAACGTTGCAAAAGTATCATAAATCCAGTACTTAAAGAGCCAAGTGCCAAGTGAGCTGAAGTTTGCAGTCCACAATTTGGCTAGAAGGAATTTTCTGCTTATAGAGGCAGCAAACTCAGCAAACCCCCTGATTGCAGGTGCATTTAACAAAGGTGTTCCAGAGCAGTTGTGTTCTTGCTGTTGCTGCAAGGGGGGCTTCTAGCTCTGTCTGTGAGGGATGGTCTGGGCCAGTCGCCGGAGCCGCTGCCTTTCTCAGCGACTGTGGGGGGCTGTCCTTTTCCCGCTCTGAATCCCCTGCCGTGCAGGAATTCACCATCAAAGCAGCCCCCTGCACGTGCTGTCACCTCCGTAATGATAAACAGATGTCAAACATCATGACCCTGGGGAAAAAACAGGGAGATGGATTTTCTTCTTGTGCCCAAGCACTGGCCAGCCCATTTATTCTACCAGGGAAAAGAAAGCAAAACATAGAAAGAAACCATTTCCTTTTCGAAGGACAATTGCCATTTCTGTCCACTGCAGGCAATCAGATAAAGAAATACATTTTAACACAGAGAGATAAGGGATATGTGTGCAATGCAATGCAATGCAAAAAAAATGCCCAATCATACTATGAGCCCATTTTCAATGATCAGAACACTGATAAGGAATCCATTAGTAGAGCAGATAACAATGGGCCACGTGTTCCATTGTCTGCAAAAGATGTCTGAGAACAAGCAGAGGCAATGCAGCTAAAACCCCAGAAGTCGTAAATACTTTCGTCAAGAGGAAATAAATTTTGTTTAAAATAATTCAGTGGTTCTTGCATCCATTGAAAACAGAAATGAAGGAGATAAGACATTGTTTGCCTTAATACTCATTCACCAGTAAGACCATGATGAGAAATAATGTTCTCCTCGAGGTGATATGGAGGACTGTGAAATCACTGGGGTGGTAAATTCGCTCAGGGATTTAGTCTGAACTTTAAAGGTGCTGAATTCTTCTCTCCAAAATAGGTTCAGACCCTTGGAAAGCTTCTCTGCAGTTAAAGGAACTGTTCAAGATGCTAAACCTATTTGAGAGATAGGATTCCACACCCTGGAGGGTTCCTTCATCCTTCAGACTAAAACCCAAAGCAGATTCTCCACTTCACTGGCATCAGAACCACCCATCCACTTTGTTCTCGTATTGAAACCACTCGCCAAAAAAGCCTCATTTTTCAAATATTTATCTGAAATATTTTAGTTTAGCTCAGATGTAAAACTTTGCAAACAATGCTACCATAGGGGTTAAAGCACAACCATAGCTGTATGTTGTGTGGTGTGGCAGGTCCCAGTTCTCTGACCCCACTGTCAGAGATGGACGACAGACTCACCAAAAGCATTATTCCCTCAAAACCATGAGGGCTAGAAGCTTGTTTTCCTTTGGCCTCCTCATTCAGCAAGGTGGCATTTTAAATGTGGCATAAATCATATATCATGGAACTTGTGCATCCATACATTTCAGGACCTGAATAACTTCACAGACAAGTGAAATTCCTGTTTAGTCATATAGGATAGATTTCATTTGCACTGAGGTGGACAACTGCGAGAGGTTCCCGGCACCACATTCACTTCCATGGGACCTCATCCTTTCCTTCCTATTCAAACAAGGCCTCTCATGTGCAAGGGGGTAAACCATGGCAAATTGCCCCCATGTCCCTTAAGTCGCAAGGGGGGCTGTCTCTGCTTTACTCTCTCTCTTTTTTAAAAAAACTCAGTTTTGGGCGAGGATGTTGGGGCCCCAAGAACAGCCCCAGGGACCCTATGAGGACCCCAAGCCACACTTTCCCCACCCGTGCTTTAATGAGATGCATCACTGGGACCAGGACTTTCTTCTTCTCAAGATCAGCAGAAGAAGACGCTCCAGTGCAAAGTCGTAAAGCTGGAGAAAGAAATGCAATGCAGGGAAATGATGCAAAAGCCCCTGGTTTGTGCAATGTTCACAGGTTGTAGAATGCAAGGAAAACTAATTTCTTTTTTAAAAAATATATATAACTGTGCATGTGACAACTGTGATGCCAAGTGGAGATTAACCCCACCTTCTCTGCTCGGGATAATTCCAGGCTTCCTCCAAATTGCACGTCTCCCCTTGTCTTGTTTCTCCCACGATCCCTTCCCCAACAAACCGCTTGCGGCTGCTTGGCAACCAGAAAGTGAAACTGACAAAAGACCGATCAATCTATTTCTATCGTCCCAGTTGCAATAAATCTGAGCTGTGACACAAATTAAATTAAACTTTCCAAATACTTTCAGTTTTATTAGAGAGAAAAGGAATTTTCTCCCCTCCCTCGCACTCCTGGCAGCAAAGAGACACACAGACGGCGCACACACACTGCACACTTCTCAAGGATCAAAATAAATGTACTGCTTGACAATCAGCTGTGTGGCTGATTTATGAGAAAATCAAAAACAACTCCTCTGCGCCCCATTTCATTTGAGTTTAGTACCTTGTGCTACCTCTCTTTTAATAACTGCTTATCCTATTCCTAGCCAAAGGCAGTGGACCGGACTGGGGTGGACGATGGAGAGATGCCATGGTTGGCCCCAGATGGATTCCAGAGAAGTGTAAGTAATCCGGAAATCTAATCTTATCGATTCATCTTTATGAGAGGACGTAACTGCTCCCCTGGCTCCATTTTCCAACTGTGGCCCCCATTTGCTCTCTCAGAGGCAAAACATGTCACAGTTGCTGAGTCTGGGATGATGGAACCCCAAGTGGCCATCCCAGAAGATGTGCTATGAAGTCTTCTTTCCAACACAAGGCCCTTAAATATTGGCCAAGATCCTACATGGTGCTTGCCTCATGAAAGGCCCCCACCACAGGGCACAATTATAGCCTGATGAATCCTCTTTAACTTCCACAGCTGCATCCTGGGATTGGTAGTTTGGAAATGCACTTGAACCCTCTGGCTGCAAATTCTACGTGCCCTCCTTAAATTCCAGATCCCAAGATTCCATGGGATGCTGTTATGGCCAATAAAGTGAGATCTTAGCACTATCATTAGCTGCTATTTTCTACATCCTCTGGAATCCTAGGGTTTGGAGTTTAGGGAGGGCACTTAGAACTTCACAGTCAAAGAGCTCTAATTCTTCCCCAAACTACAAATCCCAAGATCCCATACAATGCTGCCATGGAAGTTAAAGTAAAATCAGAGTGTTGCTGTGGCGTAGCGTGGGGTAGCCCTAAATCTGCACTTACATGGTGACAGTGTTTGTGTTGCCCCACTCTTGTGCCAAATATGGACATTGTGCAACCAAGAGTGCATCTTCCCAAGCGTCTGTACATTGTTCCATCATGCCATGGGCAACAACACACAGTGGCCAGTTTCACAGTTGGATCACACAGTGGGGTAGCCAGAAAGTCCTCCTCTGTTGACCAGATAGAAGCTAAATACCTATACTAGAGATGCAAAGACTACTTGCAATTTTTTCCCCACCCCCAGTGAGAAAGAATACATGGAGTTGTCAAGATTCACTGTTAAATGAAAGGAAAAAAAAACCTGTTGATTGCCAAGGTTATTGACAGCCAAGAGACCAGCCATTTGGGCTTTTCAGTGGCTTTCACATCTCCCCCTGTCCCAGATACTGGTGCATTGTTAGGGAACTGAGAATTTTGGGTGCCTGTAGAAAAATGGTCAGATGCCCAAAGTCATGTCTGCTGCTCAGTAAACTGTCAGGAAATCAATCCTGAGACACAGCTGCCTTCCCCAAATCATCTCCTTTTCTATTATTGTTTTTAAAGGTGAATTATGAAAGGTGACAGCAGGTCAAGTGCACAATGTAATATAGTTGGAAATGGCTCTCTTTATCAACAGCTGAGCAAATAACCTGCTCTCGCTCTCTGCTAACACCTGGAGTTGCTGGCCACCTTCTTTTGAGAAATGGATCCTGCCACAGTTACAAAAGAGACCTTATGCAAAGAAAGCACAGATGCACATGCTTCCCCCAAGAAGCTCTCGTTTTAAGATGGTTAATTGCTCTCTGTCCACATGAAACAGGACTGATTCAGTGGGGCTGCTTCACTTGGGACCAACCCACAGCATCGTGTGCCATGCCTTCCTCTTCTTCTCTCTCTCTCTCCTGCTCTTGCCATTGTCCATCACGCTCTGCTTGCAACCATCATTGGCAGCACCAGCCACAGAATAAAAATTCTGGGGAACCAGTAAAGAGGAGAAGACAGTAAGGAAGCTTTGTGCACCTAAAATTTGTATCTGTGGGTGTAAAACCTGGGAACTCCATGTATGCTTTACTCACCAGCTTCAGGACAAGTGTGTTGTGTTACTTGCTTTGGTGCAAATAAGCACAATGGTCTACCTTGGAGTGGAGTGTGTGGACTGCAAGATGTCCATGGCATGACAATATCTGAGGGACGCTCCGAGAGCCAACTTTTATTTTGCACGCTGGAAGAATCACCTTGGCAGGAAGAGCTCAGCTCCTGGATTATTAGAAAGTAGGTTGCAAGCAGCAGGGAACAAGGCAGTGTTAAATAATGATGTACTACACTAGGTTAATCTAATTTGTTCCCCCGCTAATAGGGCATGTACATGGTAATAAGCAATATCATGCATGGAGTTGTGAAGCTGTCATTGATGTAGGACTGTGGAAACCTGCTTGCTCAGCCCCACAAATTTGTGTGGAGGGCATGGGAGAAAGAATGTGTCTCATTGCTGGCCAGCAGAAGGTGGAGCTGGCTGTGCATATCTGTATGTACAGGGAAAAAATGTCTATTGCAAAGACCCTGGGGATGCAGGTGGTCACTGGGTGCTCTGGGTGTGTACCTACATCCATTCAGGTCCAGGGATGTAAATCTTCAACTATTCCATCCTGTAGTTTTCTCCCCCTACTCCACTGGAATTTTTGAACAGTATTTCTGTGTAGAAAATGTGGGAATTTGTGCAAAAGTGGCATATATTTTTCTGAATAGAAAAATGGTCAGGAACACTTTGAGCAATTCCATTAGTATAATTCCTTGTCTGGCCAGTATGGTGTTAGGACTGTGGAATACCAGGGTTCGAATACCCCACTCAGCCATGGAAACCCACTAGCTGGCCTTGGGCAAGTCGCCCCCTCTCAGCCTCAGAGAAAGGACATGGTGGCAGACCTCCTCTGAAGAAACCTTTCCAAGAGAGCCCCGTGGTAGGTTAGCTTTATGGACACTTTAGGTCAGAAGTGAATAGAAGGCACACGACAACCACAACAGCAGTATCAACAACCACCCAGAAAGCTTGTCTCTGATCGCGGAAGCACGGGCAGCCCATGATCTTGCATTACAAAGCATGAAGTGGCCCTACACAAATGGCACACCAAACAGATTTAGAAGTGGTATACCACTTTAAGTGCCAGGTGCCACCCCAGAGAACCCTGGGATCTGCAGTTTGGTGAACTGGTGGGATTCTGTACTAAACCATCAATAGTGCTGTAGTACACGGTGATGGATTAGAAGCTCACAAGCGGGATAGTCAAAGTACCTCACTGCCTCACCAAACTATGAATCCCATGATTCTACAAGATGCTGCCATGGCAGTTGAACAAAACTTAAATAAACTATTTGTGTGAGGTTGTTGTGGGTTTTCTGGGCTTTGAGGCCGTGTTCTATCAGTATTTTCTCCTGCTCCATGGCTGGCATCTTCAGAGGATCTGGTGGCACGGAAGTGAGACAGAGTATAGACACTTGTGTAGTCCCCCGGGGGGAAGGAGCAGTTTGCATGCGTTACAGTTGGCCTGTGCGACTACACAAGTATCTACACTCTGTCTCACTTCCATGCCACCAGACCCTCTGAAGATGCCAGCCACAGAGCAGGTGAAACGTCAGGAGAAAATACTAAAAGAACACGGCCTCAAAGCCCAGAAAACCCACAACAACTTATAGATTCTGGCCATGAAAGCCTTCGACTTTACATATTGGTGTGAGGATAGGAAAGACCCTATCTGTGTTATTTATTCCCACAAGGAAGTCTTGGAGATTCCACAAGTGGAAGACACACAAGAGTGTTCCACTCTGGCTGCTGAAGCGATTAATTGTGGACCCTGAGCTCAAAGGGGATGCCCTCTGCTCATGTTCAGGGGCTCAGCCGCCTTTCCTTTCCTTTGCCACAATGCAGGACCGACGCTTCCCTATACTCCAAGCAGGTCCTGTTCGTTTTGAGACACCCATGCAAACAGATCGTGCCCATAGTGAAATAGCTGGTGTTGCTGTTCTTTCCAAATGGCCACACATGTCTGCTTTCATTGATCACCTGCAGAAGAAATGCTGCAATATTTCCCACCGCTGAAAAAAAAAAAAAATGGAATCCAACAATGGCCATCAGGGACTTGAGACGATACCAGCAGTAACTTCTCTCTGTTATAGCTTTGCACCTTTAATAAACTTGGGTAAAAGGAAGGAGCCAGGAGCAGCAAAAGAATTGAAAATATCATTATTTACAAATATATTAGTGCGGCCAGTTGGCGGAGTTGGATGTCAGAGAGCAAGGTCATTTCTGCACTAGACTGTTATAATGCTATGATTCCACTTTCAACATCCTATGGAATCCTGGGGTTTGCAGTTTAGGGAGGGGCCTTTCAGCTGCAAACCCAGGATTCCATAGGATGTTGAAAGTGGAATAATAGCGCTATAACAGTCTAGTGCAGAAATGGCATAACACGCCTCGGTGAGAGGCCCAGTCTGGCCACCTGGATCTCCATGGGATAAAACGGAGAACATGAACCACACGGAATCGCATGTCCTGCCTCTGAGCACCGTGCTATTTAGCATGCCACACGCAGACACCTTATTTGCCTTCAGGTTTTTTTTTTAAAGGCTCCATTTGGTGAAGTGTTTCCTAAATTAGCAACATGAAAAGAGAGTGATTAGAGTGCAAAGTTTAAAGCTCGCTGTGTTTCAGGAAGCAGTTCAAAGAAGAGTCAAAACGGGTCAGGGGAAGTAGCAAAGGTCTCTCTCACACACAAAACCACTTTTGGAGAACATCAGTGGGAGAGGACACTGTGACGTCCAGGGATTTCAGGACACGGCTTGGACTGAAAAACCAGGTTTCAGACAGTGTCGAGGGCTAAGTTTTGAGTTTTGCTGTTACTGCAGGGAGTTTTTCTATGTAATTTCATAGGCTGTATGATGACTTGGAGGGATTTGCTGTGCAAAGGCCCTTGAGAATCTGTTGTTTGCCTGTTTTAGGGGTAAAGCCAGGGATGCAGCTATGGGGGGCAAAATTGCACCCACTAATAAAAACTCTGCCCCACAAAATGAAATTTTCTTTCGGTCTCCAATTTCCTAGCCTTGCAGCGAGTGCGATGTTGAAAATTGTTCATCCCAGGACTCCTCTTCTCTGTGCAGTCTTCGCCTTCGCTTGGTCACTTCTCGCACCTCTTTACTTTGGATGCCAAAAGTGTCTTCCTGAGTGCTCAGCTGAATTTTCAAGTTGCTGCAGCGCCAGAAAGCTGGCATAATTGCCTTTGGGTTGGCCTGATCCATTCACCACTATGTGCATTTTGGATTTTGTCAGGTGTCAGTTTGGACTTTAGAGGAACTATGCAAGCGTATCAGCACCTCAGATATTAGTGGTTATGTTTTAATTGGCTTTAATTTTATTGATAGTTTAATTACATTTTAAACATTTCTACACTACAAATTTTTACCTGGATTTGTTGTACTTTTCGTAAGCTGCCCTGAGAAAGCCAGTGGGGTCGCAGTTTGAGCACTGGACTGTGACTCTGAGGCCATTTCCGCACTACACTCTTATGGTGCAATTATTCCACTTTCAACATCCTATGGAATCCTGGGGTTTGCAGTTTTGGGAGGGGCGAAACTGCAAACCCCAGGATTCCATAGGATATTGAAAGTGGAATAATCGCTCCATAAGAGTGTAGTGTGGAAATGGCTGGATAGACCAGGGTTCAAGTCCCCTCTCAGCCATGGCAGCCCACAGGGTGACCTTGGGCAAGTCACATTCTCTCAGCCTCAGAAGAAGGCAAAGGCAAACCCCCTATGAAGAAATCTTGCCAAGAAAAGCCTGTGATAGGCTCACCTTAGGGTCGCCATAAGACGGAAATGACTTGGAGGCACAGAGCGACAACAACAGCTGCCTTGAGTCCCAACAGACAGGGAAAGTTGGATACAAATAGATATATGTATATATCTTCATAATCACCAGCAAATTCCTCAGATTGGATAATTCCCCTAAAGGTCCGTCAAAAACCTGGGGTGAATTGACGTGGGAACCACCAGCCAGCACTCATTGGGACCCCCTGCTGCATTAAGAAAAACCCCTGTGCTCTTGCCTCCTTCTCTTTGGGCTCACTGCGCTTTGCACAGGAGAAGGTCATGGGCAGAACAGGTGCTGCCTTAAGTATTTGTACAATTGGATTTTCCACCAACGACTTCTCCAGCGTTTGGGGATTTTGATGCAAAAGCCTGTCCTCCTTGTGTCCAAAGCAAGGTTGCCTCCCCCTGCAGCTCCGTCCCTCTCGCTGGCACGCTCTTTCTCTCTCTTCTTTCTCTTTCAGCCTCGCTTCCTTCTCGGATGCTGCCCCGGGTGCCACTTCCATTAACTCTGCTGTGATGGAAGGTTTTTAGTCCGGCCTGTCGCGGGAGGAAGGGGCACGCCTCCGCCCGTCACTCTTGCCTGACAAGGCGACATTACCTAAAGCCCAAGTGGTCCTCCTTATTTATTTTAAATACTAGGGGATAGTTTATTTCATTGGTGCGTGGTATCTGTAAGATGTCTTTTGCCACAAGGCAGCTGACGTCTGATTGCACGAACGCCCGGAAAGAGGGACGGGGCAGGCGAGTGGAAGACAGCGAGAAAGAAGGAGAAGAAGATTGCATTGGGAGATGGGGAGAGAATGCATATGAGAGGAGATGCAGTGTTTCTGGGGCATCAAACAACGCCGAGTGAAGAAGCGTTGGGTGCATCATAGAACTCCATCATCATCATCATCATCATCATCATCATCATTCCTCCTTTCTTTCAGCAGTAGGACGCCAAGTGGCTAACAACATTAAAACAGTACAGATGAAAGCATCCATGAGAGTATAAATATAAAATTTCAAAAAACAATTAAACCATTTAAAAACCTGATATATTAAAAGTATAAAATATATTTTAAAAACTACATCAAAATAGACTGGCATAGCATCAGGAGCCCAAGACCGGTCAATTTGGAAAAGCTTGACGGCACAAAAATGTCTTAACCTGCCATCGGAAGGAAGGAAAGAAAGGCCAGGTCATCCTGTCTCTCTAGGGAGGGAGTCCCAAAGTCTGGGAGAGCCCTCCAAGAAGACCCTCTCCCTTATTCCCACCAGATGTACCTGAGAAGGTAATGGGACAGAGAGAAGAACCTCTCCGGATGACCTTCTACTTCTCCTGCGCTCAGGAGTCCTTCAGATAACCTGGGCCCCAGCCATGAAGGGAGTTATAGGTCAAAACCAGCATTCTGTAGATCTGTAGGTTAAAACCAGCAAGTTGTGCCACCACAGCCACAACCATTGCAATGCTCTGCTGGAGGTGAGTGGGAAGAAAGCGAGCACAAACTGGGGAAAATGGATGGCGATCAGTTTCATGCCCTCCCCTCCAATTATCGTCTCCTTCATTCACATCACAAAGCAGAAGTTTAGAGCAGACGGGAAAACTTTCTCCACCGTCTTTGCTGAGGCCCACCGTGGGCATTCTCTTCCTGGAGGGATTTCTACCCCCTCGCCAATGTCCTCCTCTTCTATTTGTAATTTTTTCCCCCAAACAGCTTCTAAACTGTGATGTGACTAGTAATGAAGAGAATGAGGAGAAATCGATGAAGCAGCCAAGCGAGGAAAAACTAATGAGAATCGGTACCTGAGCCTCAAATACATCCACTTGATAGAAGGAAGTGCAAAGCCGAGAGAGACCCCTATCTTGACCAGCGGGCAATATTGACTCCCAATAAACACGGAGTATTAAATTAATAACAATGACTTAATGCACGCCTTTAGAGCTCCTGTGCGGGAGGAATGACGCCTTGTCCTCACAATAATCCAGAGTGCAGGAGAAATGGAGGTGGAGCCTTGGAGATCTCCGTTGCTACCGCTGGGATGCCACTGTCCTCTTCCTGAAATTGTGCATTTCACAAAGTCAGGTTTGCACCCAAACTTTGCACCCAGAATGAGGTTTGCCCCAAAAATATCCTTCAGCTCTGCTAGGCTGCTTGAAATACACAGTCTAGGGCGACAGTTCTCAACCGGTGGTCTTCCAGATGTTTTGGGACATCATTTCCCACAATTTCCTGGCCCTCGGCCATGCTAGGGGAGGCTTTTGGGAGCTCAAGTTCAAACCACCTGGGGGACCAAAAGTTGAAAACCTCGTTCTGCCAAGTTCTGACCCAGAGATGCTGCCTGGAATTTGGTTAGTGAATCCCATCTAGAATAGCTCCATTGCACCAAATTTCATCAGATATTGAATGATGAGCTGATACGTAGGTAAACCTAATTAGTACAATAATTCTATTCTAGACAGGACTAGCAATAGGAACCTAAGAATTATAGACCTATTTCACTCTTAAACAATGATTACAAGATTTTTATTTTAATTTAGGGAGAGAGAAATGAAGAAGGTTCTTGATGCATGAGAATCAGTGTGGATTCTTGCCTACAAGACAGTTGAGAGATAGTTCAAGATATGTAACAGACATTTTAAAATATGTAGGGACTCCTAAAGAAAAGCAAATAGCTTTACCCTTCTTGCAAGTGGAAAAGGCTTTTGATAATGTGTCCTGGATATTTGTAATTGAAGTGTTAGAGGAGAAGAATTTTGGTCAGGATTTTATCTTGTGAATTCGAGCTATTTGCTCTTCACAAAAGGCACAGATTCTGGTTAACGGAGATAAAACCAAACTTTTTGAGATACAAGACACGGTTGTCCACTTTTCCCTCTGCTGTTTATATTAATCATAGAACTACTTAACAGAGCTATTGGACAAGGGGAAAAAATGAGGCGGTGTTGATAAAGAGGCAAATATTAAGAACATTTGCTGATGACTTGGTGATTTTCTTACAAGACCTGTTAGATTGTGTGGAAAATTCACTTAGGATATTTAATAATTATGGTGCATTGGCTGGTTTTAAATTAAATAAGGACAAGTCAGTTATGTTGACCAAAACAAAAACAAAAAAATGGCAAAAGAACAAAAAACACTTTTGATGGTAAAAACAGGATTTAAAATCATTAAGAAAGTGAAGTATTTAGGTGTTATTTATGACAATCAAAACACAAACTTGATCCAGAGTAATTATGTGAAAATATGGACATCAAGGAAGATTTACAAAGATGGGCTAAACTGAGACTTTCATTATTAGCAAGGAGATCGACTATCAAAATTAATGTGCTACTGAAAATGCTTTTTTGTTGTTATTTCAGACTATACCTATTTTGACCAATGATTTACCTCTTAAACAATGGCAAAAAGTTATTTTGAACTTGCTAGGAAAGTAACCAAGAGTAAGACTTAAGGTGTTGCCACCTGCCAAACAAAGAGTTGGACATGGGCCTCCAACTGTGGTTGGAAAGGGAGACTCCACTGGTCCATCCACTCTGGGTTTTAGTCCAGATTTTAAATAAGTGGTACCAAGAACTAAACCTATGTGGTGATCAGGTTCAGAACTCTTCTTTCTTCCTCTTTTGTTAAAAGAGAGAGAAGATCTCCTGGAGCCTGTCTGCTGAGGTGGCTGGTATTCTGAGCTGAATGAAGGTAAGACAATGGAACAAGAATAAATCTATTCACCTGTGGTCAAAAGCACAGCATCCTCACACATCCCTTCTGCACGGAGCATTGTAGGGGTGGCAGGGAGGAGAACAGAGCTTCCTGAACAATTGGCAGCCAGTTGCTAATGCGCAAGGTGCACCAGAAAGAGGAGATTTAGAGAAACGTTCCTGAAAGCTCAGCTGCTGCAGTCAGGATGAACAGACCTGTTTGGACATCTTTCAGAAGAGCCTTGCTCCAAAAACTATAATGAGGGGAAGTTGCTACTCTCGTTTGTCCACCTATAATTCTTTGTCCTGATAGAACAAGCCTGGGCTTAGGATAGATCAGGGAGAGGGAAAGGGAGGAAGCAGCCAAGCTCAGGGAGAAGTTACATCCCAAAAGCCACAGTGACTACTCAGCTTTCCCTATTGCAGCAAGACACTGAAGTGGTGGGACGGTGGAGTCGGAGCATCCAGGAACAAAGTCTTGGGACTTTTTGGTGAGGACAGACTAGGACATCCTCTGCCACACATCTCTTGGATAAAAATTTATCTGCAGTCCTCACAGCAGCCGGAAGGAACAGCATATTGTTGGAAATGTTGCAACCTAAGCTACTTTGGTGTTGCTTGGCCTTGCATGGGCAAGGCTCATTAGGTTCAGGACCTTGGAGAGCAGCTTCAAAGTGTCACCAAAACCAGAGTTGATTCACTGCCCTGCTAAGATGGCAGCCCCAGCTGGCCCTGCCTGGCTGGAAATGCCGGGCATTGGACCTGGACGCCTCTACTTTGCATGTAAAGCATACCTACCCCTCAGCAGAAGAGAAGGGAGGCCTGGGTGCTTTTTGGTCTTAATGGAAACCTACATCTTACGAGAAGCACAAATGCAAAGCCAGCACGACCCGGAAAGCCGTTTAATTTAGCAGCCTTGTTTTCTCCCCTCCGACAGTCTGTCCTCCTCTACCTTCTTTGATTGTCTTTGTGAGTTCTGAGAGAAAAGAACTTGGATGGCCTTCTCTCCCACAGATTTAACTTCACCTTGATTAGAAATTCACCTCCTTCCTCTCCACCTTTTTTTTTTTTCATGTTTCCATGGGAAGGGAGGCTCTCCAGCCCTTCTTTCATTCCTTCTCCCCTTGCTCCTTTTCTCTTCCCCTCCTTGATTAAAAAAAGAAGAAGAAGAATCAATATTGAAAGGGAGGGAGGGCGAAACCAGAGGCAGGCAGGCAGCAGGCAAGGGGCTTCTGCTCTCCAGCAACCTCCCCGGGAGGATGCCATTTTCTTTGCTCTCCAGAGAACACAAAACCCATAATAATATCTGGATGGAAGATGGGCTTCAGGACTTTCAGTGCCTTCCTGTGGCTAATAAAAGTCTCTCAGCCCAACCCTGAACCAGTTCCACACATTCTGCCTTCCTAATGCCTTTTCCGGATCCTCTGATTCAAGCGTTTTGGGAGGCGGGTATGTGGGGTCAGCCCACCGGGCTGTGAAAAGGCAGGCAGGCAGCCCGTGGGCACGACAAAGAGCTTTGCCAGGAAAGGGGGCAGCGGGTGAGACACCCCTGAAGGGGGAACCTCCCCAGAGGAAGGAAAAATAGGCACGCAGAGAAAAAGAGATGCAAGCGGCTGCCCCGTCACAGAAGTCGTCCCCATCACCTGGCAGCCGCCTTTAGAAGATGACATTTTGAAAGCCTTCCTTTTGTGTTACCGGGCACCTGTGTGTCTCTCTCTTCCCAAAGTGGGAAGGGGGGCTCCCCTCGGTGCTTTTAAATCACTTTGAATCTCTTTTAGTCTGTTTTCTTTCAACTTGTTTTATTAACATGCGTTTACCCTTCTAAAATCATTTTTATTTATTTCCTAGTCATTTTTCCAACCATTTTTTCCAATTATTTTTATTGTTTACGTGGTTTTTAATGGATTTAGCAGGACATGACTATTTTAATTAATAAGGAAATAAAGTAGCCAGTGACTAAAGAACTAGACACTTTTTTCATGAAAGGAGGTCTCTTCTACTCTTCAAGTTTTCCCACATGCACACAACTCACCACTTTTTAAAAAAAGAATTGGTGTGACTTCAGGGCAATTTCCCCACAAATCACACAGAAAGTTCCCCAAACTCATGAAAAGACATAAAACTATTTCCACCTCCCCCCCACAAGCACCCCAGAAGCCTGTCTGACCCCCAAGTGAGGTCTCTTCCTGCTTCCATTTTGAGAGGCTGCAGACAAAAGTGGCAATATGTGGGCTTGCTGTGGGGGTGAGGGGAGATGATTGGCCCCTGGCCATCACGCAGTTGCCCATCCATGCAACCATGGTTGCCCGGCAACTTCTGTGTCATTTGGGCAGTGAATCCACCTCCGCTTTTAAAAGAGTCTTTTTTCCAAAAGACAGGCTTGGGCTCCTTGGTTAGCTCCCTCAGAGTTCGCACTAAATCCAGGAGCGGACTCAGAGCACCCGTGCCCTGCCGCCCATGGGAGGAAGACAGCCACCATTCTCCCCATTTCCTCTGGCTCTTGCCCCGGGCGAAGAGGAGTTAAGCCACTTTTGGAGACAATGAGGCTTTTGCCACATGTGAGCATCCCAATTAGACTGAGCAGCTATGAAATCCATTGACAAACTAAATCCTGTAATCTCTTTCTAAGAAGCGTTGTAATGACTGGATTAGAGTGCTGCTCCTTTGCCACTCGGAGCATAATAGCTAATTTCTGGGGGCGGGGGCGCTGGGGACAGTCCAAGAGCCGTCGCCTGGGTGCTCCTTTCGCCCCTTCTCTCCATTAAATTCCCTCGCGTGCCCAACTGAGCCCCAAAGCAGGCTAATTTTGGAACAGCCTCGTTTGCATCTTCTCTGTGATTTGCATGAGGATAGCTGCATAGTTTAACTGAATTGCACGGTGCCATTAAAACAGACCATTATCTCTCTAAGACTGCTCCTGTCTGTCTGCATTCAGCATGCGTGCATTTGCACGTACACTGGAGGTGTGCAATGGCGGAGAGGGCAGGCCTATTTCACATAAACACACTCGCAGGTCACGTCAGTTTTTGTGCCAAACCACAAGTGGCATCACACCACTTCCTCTTCTGGGATTCAACTCAGGAAGGGCTGATTTTCACACATGTTCAGGGGCTGAGGGGTGGGAAGGGTCCACTGTGCTTTTGCAGCAGTTTGGTTCGTTCGGGGGCCTTTTTCAGCTGCTCCTTCACTGTTTTTTAAATAAGGGGGTCTGGTGGTTTCCTGGGGGTCTTTGGGGCTACAGTTTCTCCATTCCTCCTATACACGCACCTCGTAAGTACACATTATTAAGGTAGACTTAGGGATACAAACACTCATCCGGGGTTCCCAGTTCACTCTGTAATTGCAGAAGCTAAATAAAGGTCAGCCTGCAGTCTCCATTTGGTGGCGGAATCCGCACGGTCAAAGGTTGGGAGGTAAATTTGGCAGTTTTTCTCTTCCTTCTTCCATCTCCTGCACACACACACACCCTTTTTTTGGTACTACTTGACTAAGAGTTATTCATCAGCCCTCAACCCATCAGCAATGTATGGCAGATATGAAGAGATTTTGAAACAAAGAAAAATGTTCTCTAAAAAAAAAAATCTTTCTTATGAACACACACGGTTTTAGAAAATGCAAACAATGAGAAAGTTATCTGTGCTTTTAGGGAGCAAAGGGCATGCCAAACAGCATGGCCAGCTGTGATGAATTCACAAGCATGTACAATTTTCTGTGATATTTCAGTTGGTCCCAATGAAGGTATTGCTAAACATGGATTTTGGATTTTTGGACTCAGGGGGCCTCATAACTGCTGCATTTATCTTTAAATAAATTAGGTTTCCTTTTCTTTTTCAAAGAAGACAAAGAGATGCAAAGAGAGAGAGAATGCAGTCACGTGAGTCTGGGCGTGGGGGAAGTAGAAGTCGGGCCCTTTACAGCATCTGTGCCGTAGCGAGTCCACTTTGGATTTTAGTCCTGACTTGAAGGCAGTCATCCAAGGTTCTGAACTTGAGCTTCAAAGAAATGTCATGGCCCAGATAGGCCTTTAAAGGAGGGGCCCGAGGTCTTGAACCCTCTCTCCAATAGCCTCAGCACCTTGTATAGCTAATTTAAAGTTCAGACTAAAATCTAGGGTGGACTTACCACCGACGGAAATGGAAGTTACCGGCCACCAGCCACCAATGCATGACCTTCAGCTGTTGGGAGAAGGGAGGGAGGCCCGATCATGACCCAGACAGAAGACGAGCTCTAAAGAGGGATTCTGTGTTTGCTAAAGATGGATTTATTGTTCTCCGTGCCTTGAGCTCTCTGGCTGATGCTCACCACCGAAGTGTGAGAAAAGTCAGAAAGCACAGGCCTTGTCTGGCTGGGGGACTCCCAGGAGGGACGGCAAGGAAGGAGAAAGAAGCCGCCCCTGTGCGAACACTGATTTCTCCTTATGTCGGCATTAACATTTGATGCCTGTCTATTTTTGGCTTCCAGAAAGAAAAATGTTTTCCAGAAAAGCAAGCTCAAACTCAGCTTGACCCTCACTGTTCTGATTCCGATGACAAACCAAGGGCATGACAGAACCGAACAGGGGCTGGGAAATCTTGCAGGGGGGAGGAAGGGGCATTCAGGGCCTGGGCTTTGTTTCCAAAGGAGAGGAATTTTGCCTTGACGTTTCCCTGGGTGACTCTTCCCTGCTCCCTGGCTAACGGGGGGCATTGTTTCAGGTTGTGTTTCCAGGGCTAAAGGCAGCACAAACGCCATATTTTTCAGTGGTGGTTCTGCCTCGAAAGGCCTTTCCTACTCACACTGCGCCTTTGAGTTACAGCCGTTTTTGTGTGTCAAACGCACCAATTCCAGCAGATTTAATGGAGTTGCCCTCTGCAGCCCCTCTCTCTGTGCAAACTGATATTTTCAACATATATCAATTGTATCTACAAGTAGACAGCACAGACATTACTCCTGCCATGGCGTCTTCTGAACAGAAAAAAATGCAGAAGACAAAGGGAAGTCCTGCTCTGGATGCCTCAGCAACTGCTTCTCAATTGAAATTTTGAGACATATAGTCCAAAAAAAGATAATCAACTTTTCTGAGCTCTGTACCAACCTTATTTACTGGGTTTTCAAAGGGTCCGTTTCTTGCCAGTCCCACACCATTAAGCCACAGCTCAGAAAAATGTTCTGTAGCATCCCTTTAGTTGATCATGACAGCTAAATGGAACTTCCCTTTCCAAGGAGAGTATACCTCACATGATCAGATACCAGGAAAGAAACAAATTTATTATTTATTCTTCCAGGCAAGAATGCAATGAGCAAAGATTTATGTCCTTGTTTGCACTCTGTGCTTCCATTCATTCAACAGGCACATCTTGTTTTCCTGTCTCCAAGGAGCTCAGAGCAAAAGGTACGCGAAGGGTCTGACTCCAGCGTTTCCCAACGTCTTTGCCACTTGGAGCTCAGCCCAGAGAGGGCAATTTGCACTCGGGAATTTGAAGGCACTGACATTGTAACACTCGTGGTCACCATTCTGAGAAGAACTTGAGAGAAAAACAGGAGTATTTGTCAGTACTATAGTGTTCTGGGGTACTTGTGGGAGGGATTTTCTGCATGCTTTCACACATTTGGGGGATTTCTGCCTAATTTGATGGCAAAAATTGCCCCCCAAATTACACTGATTCCTTTTTCAAAAAACATAGGATGGGGCTTTGAGGGACTGGTGGGGGGCATCAGAGACCACTAAGGTGGGATCTAGGGTCCCTGTTCGATCACCGCACTTTCCCTGCCATGTTTTGGGCTTCAGCTTTTACTGCAGATGCTTTGCTTGGTAGGTGGGTGTCATGTGCGGGATAACCCTGGCACCAGAGGACACACTCTGAGGTTAACAGTAGCTAATTCAGCAGATAGTCATAGGTTCCACCTGCACACTTTCACAGCAGTTGCCAGAACTGAATAGTACAGCAATCATGCATTTTCCTATACGTGATCCATTACAAATTTGTGCACGCCAAGCTTTCACTGGTTAGTAAAGCATTGCCTTGCATTTCCCAGACTGGTGCTTTTCCCGGACTTTCTCAGCCCTTGAGCACTCGTTGACTCACATCCTTAGTCCTTCCTGTTATGTCAATGCTCTTTGTTCCCATGACACAATTCACACTTGTTTTCCTGCTTTTGCTCTCTCTCTCTCTCTCTCTCACACACACACACACACACACCCTTGCCTGGTTACCTCACAGCAATTCAACACCTACAGGTATGTACAGGTAGCCTCTTCTGCCTGACAGAAAGTGTAGCATTTTGCAAGAGGTACGATAATGCAATATGGAACATAAGCGTATATATGAACCTGTTCCCATACAATGCTGTCCAAGGTACTGAGCCTTCTCCCCAAGATCTCTCTCACGTCCAGTCTAACTAGCAAGGCAAAACCACCGCTCCTTCAAAGTTCAGACTGAAAGCCGGAAGAGATTTGGTAGCTCCCCAAGATGGAAGCCACCACCCAGCGCCCAGGGAGAGTCTGGGCCCAGAGAAATCTCTTCCCAGTCCCCTCCAAAACAGAAAGAAAAACTGCGTCTCCCACACAAAGCCCAGCACACGGAGAGCCGCCCGGCTGCCCACAAAACCTCGCCTGCTTTCATAACCAACTGGCAGCTTTCCCACCTTTAATATTTTTTTCAGCTAATTACCTCTAATTATCTCTCATCATAACAGACAGCATGTAACTAAATAATTAATTGGTGGAATATAATGCATGGAGAAAGTGTGCCTCATCACACATATCCCTCCCCAGTTGTTTGCCTCTGATTAAAATTATTGCTCTTCTCTCAAACTTCATTTAATCTGTTCCTCCTTTTCTTCCCAGAAAGAAAAGGAGAGAAAAACTGAGTTAAAAGGGAGTCTCGTGGCACTCTTCCCAGGTTAAAAACGAGGCAGAAGAAAATTACCCAGTGCACGCAAAGACTGGCAGAGACTCATTAACTCTCTATCTAAAGCAAGGATGGCTACACCAAATCTTGTTCGACCGTGAGTCCCATCAGCCACTTAACCAGTTGGGTCTGGTGGTGATGAATGCTGGGAGTTGCAATCCAATCATATCAGTAATAGGGATGTAAGTTTCTTTTCCAAGGAAGAAATGCATAGTTTTAGCCATTGCAGTTCAAGACCTATCCTGAGTGAAACTTTGCAGGTGTAGAAACTGAACTTTTCAGCACAGAAATATGCTGCATATTTTGCAAAGAAAGTGATATTTCTGCACAGAAATACTATTTTTCTGCACAGAGAGATCATTTTTTGCACAGACTCATGCTGCTCTCTTTGCAAAACAGGCATGTTTAGGAATGGAGCCAGCAGTACAAGGAAGAAAGCAGTTTCTTCAGCCTCACAGTGCTAGAAGACCCGATCTCAGCATTCAACAAACTGAGCCCTCTGACCCCCAAACACAGAAAAACTTTACCATTTCTGGCACTTTTGGAAATTCTGCCCAGCAACAGCCTCCCAAAATCAAAGGAAGATGCTAAATATATATTAGCCAATCATCACACCGCACACATGGAGCCATAGTGGGAAATTGCTAACCAAGTACAAAGTGAAACCTGCTCATATTGAACCTTTTGATTACATTTGAGATTGTCCTTGTTATGAGTAGAAAGCACCAGTTGGCCAGGATGTTCCTCTTCCTTGACATGCATAAAGATCTAACTTTGCTTAGTTCAGGATACCTTCCCTTCAGCATGGCTTGGCTTTGCTTTGCTTTGGACTTATGGCCACTTCTGACCTTTCACCCCACCTTCTCTCAGGCCTAGCTGGGACAAGTAAGAACGTGGTGGCACCGATCTTTGAAGACACCCATTGGTTCTTCTTCCCAGGAGCTAAGTGCTGCATACTTCTTCAAGATACCTGTTCAGAGGGGAATCTATCCTCTGTGATTCAGATCCCATGCTCAGCCCTGAATCCTGGCACTGCAAGAAAGATTATCGGCAGCCGGGCTACGTGTCCCTCATGCCGGCTTCCTCCTGTCCCTCCGACTGGCAAAAGGACACATCCTCAAAAGGGAGCGCGTAATTGAATTTATGCAAACCAACGTGGCAGATGCAAAGCCCATGAACGATTACCACCGTGCAGATGTTCCCAGAGCTCTCCATTGCTGCTGTTGCATCTTTCCAAACCCTTCTCCCCCACTGTTCCCCAGGGGCAGTTTAAAACTGTAACTTATAGTACACTCCGCGATATACCTCTGTCTTTTTTAATCTCGCACGAGGTTTAATGGCACCTACATGCCGCCTGGAGGTACAAAGGCACCTGCATTTCTGATTAGCTGCCGGCTGGTGTGTTCCCAGTGGAAGAGCAACCCTCCCTTTCCAACCTGGCTGCCTTATGGAAATCTATAGGGAAGGCGAGCAGAATGGTTATGAGGAACGCAAACTGCAGGTGGGGAGGGGAATCCCTCCTCCGGGGAGATCTCTTTGCACAAAGCACGGTGTCACCCGTCTCCCACCCCATCCTATCACCACCACCTGCAGCAGCATGACTGGAACAGACAGAGCCCCTTTCTACTGGGTCAGAGCCTTGAGGGTTCATCTAGCCAGTATCACCAGCTCTGACTGGCAGCCACATCTCTCTCCAAGGTTTAAGGAGAGACTCTGTGTTAGCTGGTGGTCAGACTTCAGATCTTCTGCACAGGGACGTAGGAATCTGTCCTTAGCTTGAATCAGAACCTTGGCCCATTTTGCCAATATTGCCAGCGTTGACTGGCAGCCATGCCTCTGTCTCCACGGTCTCAGGAGGGATTCTTTCCCAGTTTTACCAAGGTGGGGCGGGGGAAAAATCAGGCGTCTTCTTAATAGAAAGCTGCCTTAAAATGGAATCAGACCCATCTAACCCAGTTCTTCTGACTCTGACTGGCAGCAGTGGATCTCTAGGATTTCAGGCCAGCTTCTTGGACATCATTCCTGGTCTTCCTTCCTGGTGGTGTCCCATCCAAGAACTAGCCAGGCTTGGCCCTGCTTAGTTTTCAAAATCAGACAAGATCAGATGTCTTCAGGGTAGCTATAAAGTATATATAGAAATCTGCCTTTCTCTGAGTCAGCCTGGTGGTCCTTCTAGCCCAATATGACCCGTTCTGATGGGCAGTGGTGGCTCTCGAGGGTCTCTCATAGGAATCCTCTTCTGGCCCTACCTGGAGCCCCCTGGCCTTCCCCCACTTTCGTCTCCCATCCCAGTATTGATCAGGCTCAATCCTCAAGCCATGCAGGAATGTGCAACAAACATGTGTGTGTGTGTGTCTGCCTGTTGACTTACAGAAACCTTGTGAATTTCAAAGGGTTTTCTGAGGCAAGGTATACTCAGAAGTGGTTTTGGCAGTTCCCCTTCCTCTGAAATATAGCCTACAGCACCTGGTATTCATGGGGGTCCCCCATCCACATACTAACCAGGGCTGACCTAGCCTAGCTGCCAAGATCAGACAGGAGCTGCTGCCTTCAGGAGTCCTCATGCTAACAATTCTGCTGTCGTTTTACCTCTAACTGCAGCCAATGTTTCACATAAGGGTGGCCTGAAGATTATTTTTAAAAAAGGGGAAAACAGCTCAAGGATCCAAATTCAGAGAAACAAAGCAAACAAAGTCATGTTCGGTGGGGATTCTGTGATCATAAATAAATAAATAAATAAATAAGTAAGTAAGTAAGTAAGTAAGTAAGCAAGCAAGCAAGCAAGCAAGCAAGCTGCGGGAAAGGAGATTCCACCTGAACCTCAGGAGGAACTTCCTGACAGTCAGGGCTGTCCAGCAGTGGAAGATGCTGCCTGGGAGTGTAGTGGAGTCTCCTCTTTCTTTGGAGGTTTTTAAGCAGAGGCTGGATGTCCATCTGTTGGGAGTGCTTTGAGGGTGCTCCTGCATGGCAGGGGGTTGGACTGGATGGCCCCTGGGGTCTCTTCCAACTCTAGATTTCCATGATTGTATGATTCTATGAATAAAGCCAACTTCTCAGTCCCTGTGGTGGATCAAACTGTGAGAAGTCCAGCACTGATTACTGGAACCAGAAAGTGAAGTTGGAAGGCAGAGGAGGAGGAAGTGAGAGAGAGGCTGTTCCATGCTGTTGCCCAAAGTGAAACGGATCAAGTTGCATCTTTAAAAAATTAAAACAGAAAGAGAGAGAGAGAGAAGGAAAGTATCAGAACAACAGCAGAAAAGAACTGGGGCTGGGGCCATCTGCCAGACCCTGCCACTGCAGTTGCTGATATTTGGCCAATTTTGAATCTGCCCCAGTCTGCCAGACTGATAGTGACCTTCCAGCTCATGTCATCCTAGGATTAGTTTCCTCCCTGGACATCCAGCAGGGCGGCATTTACTTCAGCCACTGCTTAAGCCTTGGGGAAGCCACCAGCTGGTTCTGCTCCGATCTGTCAGCAGGGGAAGGAATGTCAAGCAAAGGTTATTGATGAGTTCCGGCTGAAATAAACAGAGTGGCACCGAGCAGGTGACAGAGCAGGCTGGAAGCCACCCGTGCCGTCTGGGACTGATCCAGCCACAGGCCGTGGCCTCGGAGCAGGTCTACCTTGAGTGAGATGGTTCTTGGACCAGAAACAATGTTTGAGAGAATGCTGGAAGTGAGACGCTGGAGAAACGCATGCTTTGGGAGGCAGGCAACATTTGCAAACCTGTGCCTCTAGCTGTTGTGGGACTGCTCTCCCCATATTAAGTGTTCCTTCAGCCTCCAAATTTCTAGCATCAGAATAATTAAACTTCGTTTGAGCATTTGGAAATAGGGTTTAGGCGTCCAAAGAGGAAGAGCTGGCAGAGTCATGAAAGAAATGCAAACACAGTAAACAGCAGAGCTCTAGGTGTAAACAGTTTTCAGGGTTTCATTTTCAAGGCTAGAAATGTTGGGGCTGAAGGAAAATTTCATTTCTGGTGCCAGAATTCTTCTCGGGGGGACAATGTCCTCATTTTTCCTCTCCCCCTCTGTGGTTTCAGCCCCGTTCTTCAGCTTTATTGCCTTTGTCAACTCCAAATAGAAACCTAATCTCTGCCTAACCCACAGGCAGAACTTCCTTTGGGTTCCCCTCACCCCACTTTGCACATTCATGCACTTAAATGGAATCTCTGTTCTCTGCCTTTTTCCCTCCCTCCTTCTCAAATATACACACACACACTCTCTGTCCATCCATACATCCATCTGTCCATCCTTGGTGACCAGTGGCTCCCCAATCCGTGGGATGGAGAATTCATCCCTGGCTTTAGTCCTGCTTTAAAGGAGGCATCCAATGTGCTGCAGTAGAATGTGGGGGGCCATTGGATGGCCAAATCCCCCCGACTTCTGCTCTGGACTTTAAGGGAGCCAGAGCGGATTCAACCGCCCAACCATCTACCCTCCACTGCCTCCTCCTGTGGCCCGTTTTGGAGACTAATTCCATATTATACTGCTATAGTGCTATTCTTCCACTTTCAACATCCTATGCAATCCTGGGGTTTGCCTATAAAGGCCCCTCCCTAAACTGCAAACCCCAGGATTCCATAGGATGTAGAAAGTGGGATGATAGCACTCTAACAACGTAGTGCGAAAATGGCTCAAGTCTGGGAAGGAGAGGTCCTGTTGAGACAGTTGGCAGAGAAAGGGTAGGAAAGTCCGGATTTTGATCTCCAGAGCCCAGGCAGCCCCGGGGCTAAAGGGGGCAAAATCCCCCTCCACGGGGAGGGGTCTCTCTCTCTCTCTCCCTGCCTGGGAGGAAGCCCCGGGGACCCCTCCGCGCCTCCCCCGCGCGCGCACCCGGTCCCCCCCTCCTCCTGCTGACACGCTGCTAATTGTATTACACGGCCGATAAGGCCGGGATTAGCTCTGGGGCTCCCGCTGGCACGAGCCGAGCCCTCCGCCCCCGCCCGCGGGCCCCTCGCCCTCCTCCCCGGGAGCAGCCCTCGCCCAGCCTGCGCTCCGGTGCGCCCGCCCGGCCTGCGCGCTCAGCCGGCAAATTAAACGGCGGCGCCGGGAACCTCCGCAGGGGAGGAGAGGAGCCGCTCTTGCTGTCTGTCTGTCTGTCTGCCTGTCTGTCTTCCTTTTCATTCCCCCCGAGCAAGAGTAAAAGGAGAGGAAGGAGGCTGGCCCCGATCTCGCCTTCGCCTCCAGAAGCGGGATCGCTGCGCTTTCAAACCCTCCTCCTGAGCATCCAGGCTAGGCGCGGAGGCGCCTTGGGAAATTCAGGTTTCTTGGATAAACAGACCAGCTTGGCATCGTATTTTTTTTAAAAAAAAATAAAATAAAAATCTGGCGTTTACCCTCCACTGCAGATTCACAGTTTGGAGAGGTGGGAATCAGCAGAGTAGGGGAGGGAAAGGTGCCTCCCCTCTGCCCCTTGGGAGCTCCAGGGTGGAGAAGCCCTTGGGCTAAAGCATGGAAGCAGAGAGGCAAGATGACCCTTTGCTGGTGTTGTGGTGGGCCTTCAAGTCAGCTCTGACTTCTGGGGAGCCCCTCCTGAGGTTTCCTTGACAGAATGGCTGCAAAGGAGGTGTGTGTCATTCTCCCCCTCTCAGGCAGAGAAAATGTGGGCCACCCTGGGATGCCTGGGAATTGCAGTCCAGCTCTCCTGCCATTGCTCCACTCTGGTCCAGTTTTCTTGGCAAGACGTCTTCAGAGGGGCTTTGCGATTGCCTTCCTCTGGGGTCAGGAGAGTGTGACTTGCCCAAAGCCATCAGCCACTGGGCTTCCCTGGCTGAACAGCGATTCAGAGCCTGGTCTCCTAGGCTCCTAGCCCCGTGCTAAAACCGCTATGCCACATTGGTTCTCATTGGCAATAATTACTCCAAGGGGGAGTTCAAGGACGTTCTCTAAGACACCAAGAAAGGACTAAGATGGTGGTGGACTAAGCTACTGTTATGTGACCTCAAGTTCACTGTGACTTCTGGTGAGCCTCTCCTGGGTTTTTCTTGGCAAGGTTGATTCAGAAGAGCTTTGCTATTGCCTTCCTATCAGTTATATCCTACAGCACCTGTTTTTCAGTTGCAGTCCTCTCCCACACAAGTACTAACCAGGCCTGACCCTGCTTAGCTTCCAGGATCAAGTGGAATCTGGTGCCTTCAGGGTGTTTAGGCAGGTCCTTCATGCTTTTACGACCTTTTTCAAAATGCATCTGGAAATAGGAATGGAAAGAATATTTTCCAAAATGGGTTTCCCAAAAGTCAGGAAATCCCAGAGGGAAGAATAATAGAGTCAAAAGTCTTTTGTGCCGTATTCTGCCAGTGTTTGGTCATCTCAAAGTGTCCCAAGGGATCATTCAGTGCTGAAAAACACATGGCCTTTTTGGCACAAAAACATGTTTTCTATTCAGAAAATGCTGGGTTTGGTTTTTTTTAAAAAGTATCTTTCTGTGCACAAAAATCCTCCAGAAAACTTCAGAACACTCAGATGTGGGGACAATACTGCACAGAACTGTTCATTTGCTGTGTGAAATGTGAAGAAAATTACAGTAATTGTTAATCTCCACATGCAAGGATGGAATGCAGGACCCGAGGGGACAAGCTATTTGGTTTCAGAGAAGGTGCAAGGAAGCTAAGGCCAACAGCCTACACCATACTTGACCAGCAAAAATTTGTACACTCATTGTGGGTAGTTCCGCTCTGCCCATCTTCTGACTGTTGCGCACCCAGTACATCTGCCATTGCCTGATTCCTTCTTGTCCCTTTGTGCAGTGAGGAATAATGACCAGGTGCCGTTTCTGCAATGCCAGTGGGAAGCTGAAGCCACTGATCAAGAGTTGCACACTGTCTGAGAACGCACAACTTCCACGCACAATGGTTACACTTGTGGGAATTGACCCATACAACTCTGCATTGTGCAATGGCCAGAAAAGTGCAGCTGCTTAGGGAAAGGATGCCATGGCATTTTGGATTTCTATGTGGGATTGTGAAAGCTAGACAGTGAAGAAAGTTGACAGGAAAAAAACCAACTCCTTTGAAATGTAGTGCTGGAAGAAAATTCTGTGGATACCCCGGATTGCCATGATGACTGACAAATGAATCTGAGAGCAAATTGAGCCTAAAGTTCCCCTAGAAGCCAAAATTGCCAGACCGAGGCTATTATACTTTGGGCATATCATGAGAAAGCATGACTTATTTGCTTGGTAAAGTAGGAGGTGGCAGAAGAATAGGAAGGCTGCATTGCAGATGGATTGACTCCAACAAAAAAGCTCCACCTGTCCTGAGTCTGCAAGACCTGAGCAGGGCTGTTGCTGACCTGGATCTCCTGGAGGGATCCCATGGTAAAGTCAACATAAGGCAAAGTCAAATTAAAGGCAATCAGCAACAGCAAACTGAAGGAACCCAGAGCTCTAAGCCACTAGATGGCAAATAGAAACAACTTTGGAAAGAACGTTCCATGCGTGTACAACACCAAGAAGATTCTGGCTTGAAAATAGCAGAACCTGTTCAATGCAGCAGGGCTCAGCTATCCTTGGGTTGGGGGACTTCAGCCACAGGGGCCCCCTGCAGTCTTCAGTTCCTACCCCCAGACCTGGCCAAAACGAAGAAGATACCAGTGGCCTCACTGGGAGAGAAATACTCCTACTTTTTGCCTCTGTGTTACCAGACACCAAGCATTGCTTCCTTCCACTGAGAACTCTGCAAAGCCCTTTTAGATTCACAAACAACTCTTCATTTCTGGCTACTTTGATTGTAGTTGCTCCTTATGTCTCCCCACGGCGCGGTTTGTTTCTTTACTTTTATTTATTGAGGCGTTTAAAATCCTGCTCTTCCCCATAAAGGCTTTCAGAGTAACTCAGAGCACCAATTGAAAAACAATGTAACTGTTGAAAACCAAAGCTAGCCTACAAAAAAAATCCGCACAGTCGAGCAGCAGCGAAGCCAGCTAAGTGTGGAGGCAAAAGATCACCCTGGACGGAGGATTTGCCAGTCTGTGGTCTCAGGCCATTTCTGCACTAGACCGTTATAGCGCAATTATTCCGCTTTCGACATCCTATGGAATCCTGAGGTTTTCAGTTTAGGGAGGGGCCTCAAAGGCCATCCTCAAAGGCCCCTCCCTGACCTGCAAACCCCGGGATTCCATAGGATGCTGAAAGTGGAATAATAGTGCTATAACAGTCTAGTGCGGAAATGGCCTCAGTCTGTTGGTGGCTTAGTCTAGCTGGACTCATGTGACCAAGTCAAGGCCATCCGTCTGGCCCCTCCCGAAACTGCAAACCCCAGGATTCCATAGGATGTTGCAAGTGGAATCATAGCCTATAACAGGCTAGTGCGGAAATGGCCTAGGTCTAAGAGTCCAGGAGACTCCCTGCTCAACCATAGAAACCCACTGGTGACAAGCCACACTCTCTCAGCCTCAGGGGAGGGCCAAGAGAAACCCTGTCTGGCTCAATCTCAAAGAAAACCTATGATAGATCTGCCTTAGGGTTACCACACATTGGAAAGAATCTGAAGGCACACAACAACTACAAGAACAACAAACACGAGCAAACACGAAAAAAACCCCGACAAATGAGATCTTTGGATGGCAACAGGAGGATTTCTTTAAGGGGTCAGTGGTCTTGGTAACATGGCCAGTCCCTTCCATCCACACCTCCCTCCAAGTCCGGAGGAGCAGAGAGGGCTGGTTGTGCTCCTGAGAAAGCGGTCCCATGCTGCCACCTGCTGGTTGTTCACCCAGGTTGCCGGCTGTCCCCTCTGGGCTCTCATTAGCCCTCTGGATCACCAACCAGCTGATGCCTTCTCAGCACCACCTTCCCACCGGAGCCTGGAGAGCTTTGCTTCGGCTCTGATTACAAGGGAATTTTTTTCCCCTTTCCGCCTAGTATTTTAGTTTAGTTTATTACTTCAATGGCTTGGTTTTGCTTTCTCCCACTGCTGCTGCTGGTAGATGTAACTGAAGTCACAGTAATGTGTGAAACTGCTTCTAAAAAACCTGGAAGGTGTCCATAGGAAAAGTCTGAATCAGACCAAAGGCTTCTGGAATCGTTCAGACAGGGGTCAAATAGCTGCCCAACAGGAGGAGATGGGTACAACCTCACCCCCATCTCCCATTCCCCAGGAACATCTTTCTTCTGATACTGGAGGTGTTGTGTGTGTGTCCATCCTGATTGATCATCCTGTCCTCCACAATTCTTTTCCTTTCTCCCTGTAAAGCCATTCAGGTTTTCAGCCATCACTGCTTCATGAGGCACTGAGTTCCACAGTTTTGACTCTGCATTGCTTTTGCATTACATTGCATTGCTTTTACCTAGTCATAATCCAGCTGGGGCATTGAGAGGTTGTATGCAAGAACGGCACACAGATAGGCTGAAGTCCAAGTAAAATTACCCAGTGGCAGAGCCTAGATGCCAACATGGGAAGTTATGCATGGATGGTGCCATCCAACCCTTGCATCAAATGGCAACCTTGCACCAGTGAACCAAGACTGTCAATGTGACACGGAATGCACAATCAAACGTGCACACAAGCAGCCATGTGCAATGTGGGACAGCCATCCCTGCACAGTTCTGTTTCTGCAGCCTTGAACTTAGTGTGACTGCTCAGTTTCAGACAAAAATGTCCACATGCTTCCATAGGAGAAATGAGTAGAATATTTTTTTAAAAAATGGTTAAAGAAAATGTTTCTCAAGGGTGAAAAAACTTGGTGAGAAGAATCCTGAACTGATGACAATATACACAGTTTGAGACATCTTCTATGCTAAACATGCACATGGTTATTTTGCCCAGAAAACAGCATTTTTTGCACAGGAGACAAATGTATTTCTCTCTAAAAATATTCCTTTCTGCTGTTTTCTGCACAAAAATGCCATGTGTGAGTTTTACACAGAATAAGTCCTGAACTGTGAACAGTCTTTAAAAACCATGCCGTTTCACAGACTTTCTCACAGCAGGAGGAAAATTGCTAAAATTATTCATTGCTTCCTTCAGGAGTGAAATTAGTGAAGAATTCTGACCTGTTGGGAAACTTAGCCATGCCCAAGATGTGTACAAGATGCTGGCTACAAAGACTTCTATCTCTGGAAGAGAAGGGCATTAAACCTGAAAAACATGTGGCTGAAAAAAAAACAACTTTTGGAAGGAACTAGAACCTGTTACTCATTTCACCAAAAGTAACTTAAGTCTCTTGAACTATGGCTTCTTTGCACCTGTCATTACCTCGCAAAGTAGCAAGTTACAGGTAACTGGGACAGATGTGATTTGTTACCTCCAGGCTCTGGTTCAATGAAGCAGCAAAGGGGGGAGTGGGTGGGCGGGTGGGCAACAGTGGGGACCCCCGGTAGCCAACTGGCAAGGATTAAGTGCCGTTTGTCTCCTCTCTCCCGAAGGAGCTGCTTGCCACCCCACATGCAGAGAGAAGGAAAGCAATCAGGATAATGAAGTATCTTCATCTGCTGCCTTTTAATTCCCCCAATGATTAATTTTCAGTGGATTAGAATCGGGATGGCTATTTAATTAACAAGAATGTCAAGCTTGCTTACGAGTCATTAATACCCCCCTTCCCTGATGATTGACTTATTAATATGTAAGAAATCAATTAGTCCTTGCATTCACATGGGTGTGCATACACACACACACTTTCCTTGAGTAAGGTTTATTTTCCTACCCAAAAAAGAAGAGAGAATTGTGCCAGAGGAGAAAATGGGTGGAAGGACACTTTGGCCAAGATCCCACGTAGCACTTGCATTGTGTACAGTTGCACTTACACAACTATGCACTGACAATGCTACACAACTCTTCTTCCAAATGCTGAGCTTGTGCAACCAGAGGTGTCTCTGCCAGTGGGCAGCTGATTCTTCTCTCCTTGTGCCATGGGGAAAAATGCACCAGGGCTGCTCCTCCAGTCCAGGGAATAACGTGGGACGTTGAAGACACCAACAAAATACTAGACCCCATCCAAGAATGTGTGCAACAGCATGTCTGGGGTCTTGTTGATTGGTCCTGAATGGAGTAGACCCATTGAATCAGTGTGCCTGCTTCTTGTTCTGTTGGGCAACGGGGGAGAGCACCACGGCTGTTTTTGCAGTTTCTTGGAACCAAGTGGTATGTGGAAGGCACCACCGCCCAAAACAGCACAACTACGGGACCAGAATCTCCTTGGTTAGTCCCAGTTAGAGTAGACCCATTCAATTCCCTGTTGAATGGTGAGTCAAGCAATCTGAAAACTTCATTGGAACGAATGTAGAACTCTTCCTAGGCAATCATTAATGCCTTGAACTCAGAGGGAGTTTATTTCAGAGCAGAGAGGGAAAGCATTTCACTGGGTGTTTGTAGCAAGTGAGAAAAACCTATCTAATCAAAAGCATTAAAATCACTTTTAAGGAGACCCTTGTGTCACCTTTTCCCAGTTAATAAACCTGTTGCTGCACCATGAACAAGCTCAGATTTCTGGAAGAGTACTCACTGGCAGCCCCAGAGATGAAAAGCTGCAGTAGTCCTATCAGGGATGGATCACAGGAGCTGAGCTTTCCCTGCCCGGGCAGGGCCACACCTTCTGCTTTTGAGGACGTGGGAGCCACAAATATACATGAAGCCCATCGGGGGGGCATTTCCACCCCTGCAAGGCGAGGCAGGCTCTGCCTATCTTCTTCGAAGCGAAAGCTACCAGTGCTTGAATTTTTAATAACTCTGTATGTCCTGAATACACGAGGAACCAGCCATCCACGTGGAATTGCTTTAAATTCCTCACCAGCCGCATTAGCATGGGTGGCACGCGGGCGCAGCCAACCCTCAGGTCTAGGCAGGAGAGTCAAATCTGCTCCAGCTTCCAACTTGACACATTTACAGAAAAACCCAGAACAGGAATAGTCACTTGCTTTTGAACTAAAATGAGCAAACAAAAATCAGCTAACTGAACCTATCCGGATTCTGGGAGCTGCCGGGGAGAGAAGACCCCTGGGCCAGCTTCTCATCAAAGATGTCTGGAGTGTTCCCTCCCCAAACAGAATTCCAAAAAGGAGGCAGGAAAAGGTCACAAGAAAATATGATGAAGCATTTGCTCTGCCAAGTGCTGGGCACACACTGGACTTGGTTGGGACCCCCTGTGAAATTACTGGGCCTCCCTGGAGAAACTACCCTTCCCTTCTCCCATTTTTAAAGGTGGCTGTGAATATAGAATGGGTTCATTTGAGTTGAAGCGGGTGCAGCCCCTGCCACGGGGCAGATGGGGGTCTTGAATCCTTGGCAGCCTCACAGCCAAACAACAACAGCTCTCCAGAGGTGCCAGAAGGGTGTCTTTGCCTTCAACAGACCTTGCTGGATGGTTGATGATTTAGCCTAGCAGCTTCAAGGAGGTTAAAGTGGGTGGCTTTGATGCATTACATTGGCAGGGAAGCCCCCTCTACACACCTGCCTTGCAGTGTGACACACATTATGTGATAAAGCCAGGATAGAATCATAAAGGGGACCCCAAGGGCCATCCAGTCCAACTCCCTTCTGCCGTGCAGGAATATACCATCAAAGCCCTCCCTTTGACAGATGGCCATCCAACCTCTGTTTAAAAACCTCCAATGAAGGAGGAGACTCCACCACACTCCACGGAGGCAGCAGTGGGTTCCACTGTTAAACTGCTCTGACCATCAGGAAGTTCTTCCTTATGTTTAGGTGGAATCTCTTTTCCTGGAGTTTGAATCATTGAATCAGGGTAAGGTATGCCATGGCTCTGCAAGGCTGAGAAAAACTGATATGAAATTTGGGGGAGATAACTTGGACTGCAGATCTTGTTTGGGACATAGTCGTCATTTATATTTATTCCACACTGTTAAAAACACTCACCTTATAAAATGATTATTAAAATTTATATTACCTTTAATTTCGTCATACCATAAGAAAGTGTGCCTTAAACCTTAAAATCTCTGATTCTCATTTCTTGAAACTAGGAGCTAAGTCCCCGATCCGTCTGTCTGTCTGTCTGTCTGTCTGTCTATCTATCTATCTATCTATCTATCTATCTATCTATCTACCTACCTACCTACCTACCTACCTACATACCAACCTACTTGATCTATCTATTATGTACAGGATAACTCTAGTCTCTAATCTCAGAAATTAAGCTTAGCAGTTTGCAAAGCTTTATTCAGGAACAGCAGAATAATACCACCACATTCTGGCAATTGCCAAGGCTAAAGATTTACAGTGTCTTGCAAGCAGTAACATTACAAATTTGCGTGCACAAGCCCCCTTCTCATCCGCTAGTTAAAATAACTCTTTTCCCTTGGTGGCATCCTGCCTGCCATCAGCCTGACCTTGTACCTGTGTTTGTTCTCTTTCTTAGCAGAGTTCATTAGAATAACATTCCTTCATTCCCAAAACACTGTTTCCTGATTCATTTCCCATCATTCCTTCCCAGCCCCTTTGTTCCAAGCATAACGTGACATCGAACATCAAAGCATTACATGGCGTTAGGATGCTTGGCAGGGAAAGTAAAGCAAGCTGCCTGTCTGTCTGTCTGTCTGTCCATCTGTCCGTCCATCCATCCATCCACCCACCCACACAACCCACCTATCTATCTATCTATCTATCTATCTATCTATCTATCTATCTATCTATCCATCCACCCACCTACCTACCTATCTCTCTATCTGGCACGCATGGAATTCCAGGAAACTGGGAGGCAAGTCTACACACCCATCTATTCATACACGCACCGATTTCCAATTTGTTGGGCTTGTGGCAAAATTTCCTGGCCTTCGGAGAAAGCAGCAGAAGGCTCTCCGATTCCTCCTTTTTCCCCAGCTGAAGAAAACGAGCGGCAGCCCATCCAAGGGTTAATTCCGTATCAGGCTACAGGGCCCTGGGAGCTGAGGCGCTGATTGCTTAAATTGTAGATTGCCTCTTGACATTAATTACTATGTAAATCCAACAGATTAACATTGTTGGATGATGAGTGACAAGTTTCACTCCGAGCTCCCATTCTCAGGTGTTTGGCTGCTATCTGGGTTGCCATGGCAATCATCTCAATTTTTAAAAAAATAGTGAAAGGAAAGGGAAGAAAAGAAAGAAATTACTGGGAGCCATCAGCCCCCGGGCTCCGCGGAATGAGATTCATCTCTGAGTGCCAAAATGCTGCTACGCAGAAGGGGAGCTGGGGAGATGCCAGACCACAGGCTTTCCCCAGAGGGTGGGCTGGATGGAGCTGGAGAATGGGGTCTTTGGAGGGGCTTTCTGGTGCTCCTTTCTGCCAGAACCACTAGGAAAAAAGAAATCTCTTGCTAACAGCAGAGGCTGGAAGCTCTAGTGTAAGCAAGAGTGGCGAAGAATCTGCTCTGAGTTTCAGTCTGATCTTGGAAAGAGCTGTGCCAGGTGCTGGACCTCTTTGAGGGATAGGGTTAAGCACCCCGGGGAGCTCCTTAAAAGTTCTCCCCTGTTTGGATGGTTGGTTTCAGCACCTTGGACAGATCCTTTAGGAGTAGAAACCGCTGTCCAAAGTGCTGAACCTGGGCTGGCGGTAGGGTTCAGTGCCTTGGAGATTTCTTCTGCAGTCTGGATGAAAACCCTGAGTGGATCCATCTTCCTCTGGACATTGGAGCCCCCATCCCCCAGTGGTCACTGCAAATGACTCTCCATGCTGTTAAAGGTCAAAGGTAGTAAACTAGAGTCATTTCATCCCCTCACACACACCCTTCTTCTTGTTTGCATGAATGTCTGGCCAGAAGAGACTGATATGGGATGAGCTCACCTACAAGTCCCTGAAGAAAGCTGTAGTTTGCCAGTCCAGAAGGAAATCTCTTCCAGATGTTTTCATGGGGTACAGGAGAGCAGACCTGTGCCACTTTTTTGACGTCTCAAGCCAATGAAGTCAAAACAATGATGGATATAACTACTGTCTAAGAAAGGAAACTCTGTGTTCTTTCTGGAGGTGAGGGGAGAGTAATCATTCCTGGTGGGAAAAGATTGCTGCCCTGAACAAATAATTCAGAAGTCTTAGGTGGAGGTTCGTGTGATAGATTGGACAGAACAGGTCAGAACAGCCTCTACACAAAACAGGGGAAAAATACCTCCAAAATGTGGGATGCAGCATGAGAGCAAGATCTTAGCAGTGAAATCACTCCAATATTATGTTAACTCTTGAACTGCCAGAAGCCATCCTGTACAGTAGGGGCTGGTGCCTCCAACGTCACTGGGGTGGCAAATCCACTCTGAGACCATTTCCGCACTAGACTGTGGAGGAGTCCACTTTCAACCCCCTGAGGAATTCTGGGCTTTGTAGTTTCCTGAGGCCCAGGAGCTCTCTGTCCGAGAATTCTAAAGGCCCCTCCCTAAACTGCAAACCCCAGGATTCCATAAGATGTTGAAAGTGGAATAATAGCACCATAACAGTGTCGTGCAGAAATGGCCTGACTTTTAGTCTGGACTTGAAAGGAGCTATCCAAACTGCTGGGCCGATTTTCACATTGGGTCCAGCGCTTTGGAAAGATTGGATAAGCTCTGACTAAAACAAAGCATGGGTTCACTAATGTCCTGATAGGGCAGTTGCCCCTGAGTCCAAAAGTGGCGGTTCTGGGTGCTGGAGTTACAGTCCAAAAAGTTTGTTAAGGATCCTTTTTCCAAGGGAGGAAAGAAGAAAGAAAATGAAGCCCATTTATTCTTTCTCATCTGCTTCCTCTCTCATTCGTTCTCTTTCTTCTTGCCTTTTAATTTCAATAAACCATTTGTACTGATGTCACTCTTTCCCTTCTTCCCTTTGCACATGGCTTTTTTTACCCATTCTCATGTTGAATCTTCCCATACCCCACATTGCTGCATTACTGGAAGTGCTGGAAAATATTGGAAAAACACAACATTTCCTTTTCTGCCATTTTCCCTTAGACTTTCCTTCCTCCTCCCCCACCGACCCCCAACAACATTTACCTTTGCAATCAAACTATGTTGGTTTTATCCATTCTGGCTTTGGGGAAAAGTCAGACTTTGCTGAGAGGGGTGGAACAGGACAAGGAACAAAGGTATGAAGCCACAGACATTGCTCTGGCTGTGTAATTATGGGCAGCTCCACCATCTTTTGTTCTCCTAGAAGACCGCATGTAGGGAAAGGACAAAGGACCCTCAAAGATAATGGGGGGAGGCGGTTGTCTTCGGCGCTCCAGGTGGGGCAAATCAACCCAGGAGGGGGGCAACTGAAAAAGAGGTCAGGTGGCCCTTCCCTTGAGGGCGCCATCATGGAGGCCAGGAGAATATCTATCATTATCTTTAATTAGAGGAGAGGTGTAATTATGGGTAATGCATGTATGGCTGGGAGAGGATTTCACAATGGGCAATTAGCATCCTGATCAGCCCTGCACCGAACAAACCCTGATTCTCTTTCGCCCGGTTGCTTAGCAGGCGAGTCAAGAGAGGTCTGCTACTGAGTTTGCCATGCGGATGGAGGAAAGGTGGGGATCGCTTTGCAGAGAGAATGCAGTCCATGTCGCTCTCTGTAGGAGAGGAACGGGAAGGACGGAGCTCTCCAAACACTGTCCAGCTTGTGGTACAAGATTACTTTGCCTTACCTTTTTGAAAAAAGGAAAGAAAATCCATGTAGGATTGATAAGGGAATGACATAAAACTTCCAACACTTCCTTCCAAAATGCCCTTTAAAAGCCACTTGTGAAGTCAACCAGAAGTGGTTACACATTGCATTGGAGTGAGACTTGTGCAGCCTTCTGGATGTTGTGGGATTGCAACTCCCAGCATTGTCCACCATTGGCTGTGCTGGGACTTATAGTCCAACAGTTTCTGGAGGGCTCAGTGATTTCCATCCCTGCATTACAGCATTAAAAGGATTCCATTCTTCCTCATTGCTTTATTTTTTCAAATGTAATTTCATTGCAACCTCAAAAAAAGGAGTTATAGATACCAACAATAGTTATAACTTGCTAGTCCCAAGCTCTGATCTTGAGCAGATGTTACCAGATGTGCTTATCAGACTCTATGAATTCACGCTTGCCTTCTTCAGAATGCTAGCCAATTCGGCAAGCTTCAACGTTGGCCGTAGTCCAGCTAGGCAGACCTGGTCCCAGTAAATCTCACTCATCTGGAGCAGTTTTTCGGGGGACTTAACTGAACCCACAAGAATCAGAGAATTCACTGTAACTGCATTTTAGAATTTTTTTTAAGCTTGCTTAAAACAAGCTGTACAGCAAGGGATGTAATCAGTTTCATTTCTGCACTGTAACTGGCAATATTTGCACATTACTTTACCACCCCTGTTAACTGCATTACTTTTTAAAAGTAACTTCCTGAGCTCTGGTCTAAATTAAACAGCTGCTGGCTGAATTTCCAGTTCTTCCCTCTGTACCTCCCTTCCAAGAGGTACAGAGAGGGGCAGCACAGTATAAAACCACTCCGGGCTTTAGTTTGAACTTTAGAGAAACCGTCTAAGGGGCAGAACATCCTTCCCTGACATGGGCTCAGCATCTTGGTTATTTCCTCTAAAGTTCAGACTAAAACACAGAGCAGGCTCAACACCCCACCGACAGGGGAACAGCCAGCCAGGGACAGCCATGTTAATTCAGCCAGACGAGCCCTCTCTGATGCAGCGGAAGGAGGTCAGGCTCGCTTCCTTGCCGACGGCTTAGAAATCCAGGCCCGGCTCTGCTTCTGGGAATCCCTTAATGAGCCGCCTTGCCTGCCCCCAATAAACTGGGAGAATCTGCAAAGCCCCGGTCTCTACTTCCTCTTTGGCTCACATCTTTGCCCCAGCAAGACTTTCACAGGATCTTTTTTATTTTAATGGTTTCCAGCTCATAATGCCTCTGGCACTAAGCTTCTGAGGCTGCGACCTTCCAAAATTCAGCTTAGAGCTGAATTATCTGGTTTAGCTCAGGAGGACGCCGGCAGAATTTCAATGGGGTGCCACAGTAGCTCCATAATGGTGAAAAACCCCATTGAAAATGGGGTGGTTGATCCGGACGGTGGAATTAATCAGGGGAGCCCCTTTTCTCTCTGGGGAGGCTAATTACCCACCTGGGAACTCACAGCCCAGGCTTCAAAAAAGCCTTTGGGCCCCCCGGGTGCTCTCGCTCCCATGTAGATGCTGCAGATTGCAAAGGGCAGGAGGACTAAATAGTCCTATCCCATGCTATATCCAGTAAACTCAGGACTGTGTACAATGAAACCAGTTCAAGACAATAAATAATAGTATCCTTACAAGTTTACGGAGCACATTTAAAATCCTCAGCCAGAGAGCTCTTTGGCCTCAGTAAACTACAAAGCCCAGAATTCCACAGGATGTTGAAAGTGGAATAATAGCACTATAACAGAGTAGTATGGAAATGGACTCAGTCTTCTCCCAAAAGGAAAACAGTGCTCTGCCTGGGGAAAATGAAGCAGAATGGCATTTGCCATAAATAGATTTAAAGTTGCAAAACAAATAAATGATCTGGGGAGTGGCTGGGATCAACCAATTAGAAAAAGGGGCTATACGCATACGAGTGGGGCATAACATCTCAGATATGTGGCACTGAACCTCTCCCCCTCCACAGAGCTGTCAAGCCCCCGGGAACACTAATGCTGCCAAATATTGGTCAAGCAGGGAGGGAAAGGAAGGCAGAAATCAGGAGACAAAGAAGCAGGTGTTCTCGGCTGTCAGAGGGAGGGGAGCACGGCTGCTCCCCCCCCATGCTTTCAGCTGTTCCTTTGACCTTGTTTCTCTTCCCCCAGCAGCTGAGACCAGGCACTTTTCTGTCCTCCTTCCCCAGCAAGGCCAGTAAACAACAGCAGCAGCAACTCCGCAGCTTGAGAGCTGTCAGGGAACGTTTGTGATGATGTACAAAGGGCTAGTGAACCATTCATTATTCTCATCCAAAAGCAAGCATAGGGATGTGCAACACAGAGTTACGTGCACACGTGTCACCAGCTGAATTCCAACCAAGATGTCCTCTCGGTCCCAACACGCCTTTATCCACAGCCACGTCTCCTCTGCTTTGCTGTCTTCAGTTATGGGGAGCGAGGGGGAGAAGGAGGGGAGGGGAGGGAAGGCAAGGCAAGGCAAAGCTGGCTGGAGTGAGAACAGAAAACTTTTAGGAGCAGGAGGGGGAGGAAAATGGCAGCCTTTAATGTCCCCCTGCTTCCACTTCCATCTCCCCGCACTCTCAGTGATGGCCTGGGTCAGCCTGTAACTCTTTGCTGCAATCACGGCTACAGAGGCACAGGCTATTACTGTCTAATCGCCGTGATAAACCACCTGCTGGAGTGAGTACAAAAGGGTGGAGAATCAGAAAAAGGCTACTTTCTCCTCTTCACCAGGGAGGAGGTGCCAATCAAAGTCTGAGAGATGCTCCAGCTGTCCAGGCAAGGTGGCCTCTGCCTCTCTCCCCCTCCTGAGCAGTGGCCCTTCCCCAGAGGGAGGCAGGATAGGACCTGGGGTGTTTCTCCCATAATCTATTTATTTGCAAATGTGTTGAGACTGAGGCCATTTCCTCATGACACTTTTATAGCGCGATGATTCCACTTTCAACCTCCTATGGAATCCTGGGGTTTGCAGTTCTGGGAGGGGCCGGCTGGCTCCTCCCAGAACTGCAAACCCCAGGATTCCATGGGAGGTTGAAAGTGGAATCATCGTGCTATAAAAGTGTCATGCGGAAATGTTCCAAGAAGTTTAACTGAGAAGTTAAAACCAAACCCAAAGTCAACCTTAAAATGCAATTAAACTATTAACAATAGCCAATATATAATATAAGCTACTTAACTGCCTATGCATAACTAAGTATGGTCTCCTGGTTAAACTCCCCACAGCTCACCTCTTCCAAGGCTTACAGCAAGATAACATCGTCTTACTGAATGCAGTCCAGTTACAGATCCTTAGTGCTGGGGTTCAAATCTGTAACTGCAACATTGAAAGCCAGCCAGTATTAAAACAATTTAAAACTGTTTTAGCTCCCACTCAGATAGACCTGGTCCATGAATGGGAACCTGAAGCCTGATGCAGTGGGTCTGCTCTGGTTGGGACAAGCCATTGCATTTACGCCAGAATGTGGAACCTGTGAGGGTCCATTTGCTTGTGGAATCTGCTCCTGCTAAGGCGCAATCCAATGCCTCCTGTTGTGCCAAAGGCATCTTTCAAACCCTCTTGAGCCCACTGGGGGTTACTATGGGCTGCCTTTCTTCTTTGGAAGCTTGGGTGGCCATCTGTGGGGAATGGTTTGATGGTGTACTCCTGCATGGCAGAAGGGGGTTGGACTCAATGGCCCTCATGGTCGATAATTCTGTGATTCTGTGGGCTCTTGTTCCTCCGCCACACCTTTCCTTCCCTCCAGTATGAGAACAGACCTGTCTGGGAGTCGATTGAGCTGCCGTTGCTGCCACCCTTCTATCCCCCTCGCAGCCCGATCTTGATGGAGCGCGTTTCCCACAGCCGTGAGAGATCCATCAAGCGTCCTCCCGGTGCCAGCTCAAATTGCTTCCTGAGAACTTTCTGCACCCGCTTTGTGCCTGGCTGATTTGTTTGCTCACTGAGGTTCGCCGGCACTTTACTGCCAATGCTCTTAAGGTCACTCGGCGCTTCACATTCATTTTCCCCCAAGTTGGATCTGAACTTCAGAGTTTTAAGTAGCTGCCAAAGTCTTTCAGGGTTTTTGAAGAGCTGCTGGGAATTTGGCAGAGGGTGGAGGAAGCAGCAGCCCTTGCAAAGCAGAAGGAGCAGACAGAGAAGTCAGATTCGAGCTACCACGCCTCAAGGGAAGGGCACTCGCTGTGTTATGGGCAGAACAACCATCTCCTCCAGGGGCAGGAAGCCAGGAGGGGCTAGGGACTCCCATGTATGTCAGTGTGGTGGTGGATCCACTCCTGGTTTTAATGTGAGCTTCAAAGGAGTTATCTTTGGATTGGATTTCAGCACATTGGACAGCTCCTTCAAAGTTTGGATTCACCCCACCACCACTGCAGGTAAGTGCTTCCAGAGCAGAGAAAGGCTGGGGTCCTGGATCACTTCAGCAGGGTTTGACTATCTCTCCATGCAGGGATTTTACACAACCCCTCTGCTGAATACCAATGTATATGCACTGGTGATCAGTGCCCATGGCTGACAACCCATCATGCAACTGCACTGCACAAGGCACAAAGGGAATGTAGACAGGCAACATGCATTCACATGCCGCTCTGTGTTCTTTAGCAAGGTGGTTTCCCGTGCACAACTCCATTTATACGGCTATCAGCTGGAGACGGCCATTGTGCATTGCCCAGACAATCACTCTGCATGCACGGGGCCACTTATGCCAGCATATGTCACCAGGAGGATGCCCGCCAAAGTTGGTAATGCTCAGCCCTGACTGGCTGCTGCCTGTTGTCACCACCAACTCACAACCCCTGTGCAACCCTTTCAAAACATGTTTTTTAAAAATCCAGAAGTAACACAATGAGCAAGCGTTACACTGAATAGACATAAGGGGAAGATCCAAGGCAGACGCAGAAGGAGAAGTGAAAGGTAAGGGGAGTGGATTTCCCCATTTAAGAGGGAACCAGCAAAGTTCCTGTTCATCTTGGAGCAACTGCAAGAAGAGCGTTAAAAACCTAGTTGCACCAGCCACCCTGTGCACCTTCGAGGTACAATCTCTCCATCTCAGACATGACTCCTTCAAGTGGGAGTGCTGGAAAGCAGACACAGATTCAAAGAAAAAATGTAAAAGCACCCTGGAAGCTTTGCAGTGGGGTGGGGGAACCCCTTGCTGATATATTTACCCCCTCCCTCCCTTGCCCCCCAGCCAAACCAACAGCGATGATTTATTTTGGTTTCCAATGGACTGTGTTTCCCTCCCAGATAATGATGTCTCCCTCCTTCTTGACCCGCACAAACAGGGAGATAATAGAACCCAATTGAAATAGATACACATTAATCTTAACAGACGGAAAAGCTTTCCACACAGAGTTCTCTTTTGGCCACAGCAAGATCCAGCTGGCCTTTATCTGTATCAATTTTTCTCTGCTCTTCTTTAACAGGATTAAGCATGTTCTGTGCTTCTCTCCATTCACTCCCGCCTCTAACGGCATCGTGCTGAATACATGATCTTCCCTTCAGATACAAATGCAGTTCACGCCATTTCCATTTCTCCCTCTCTCTCTCAGCCACACACACACACACACAACACATACCTAGAGAGAGAAAGAGAATACTCTGGAATGCTCTCCGCAGCAGCAGCAACAGAAAATGTTAGATTTTGGGTTCCTAAAAGAAGCCAAAAGGGAACCAGATTGAAGGCGATTCCTTTGAGCCAATAAACCCCCCTGGAAAGAACCGCCCTGCCTTCGTCAAGGTTTTTGGAAACTTTCTACAAATCCTTTTCCTCGATGACTTACTGTTCCCCCTATTTGTCATACAATTCTCACAGGAACAAGAAGGAATTTGAAGGAATCAGAGACCTGCCATGGTTCTATTGACACAGAGACCAAAAACCTGTGGGGGACATATTTGTGTGTGTGTGTGTGTGACATGATGTTATGGGCATCTATGGCCATTTCTGCCCTACACTGTTATAGTGCTATTATTCCACTTCCAACATCCTGTGGAATCCTGGGGTTTGTAGTTTCCTGAGGCCCAAGAGCGCTCTGGCTGAGAATGGCAAATGTGCCTCCCTAAACTGCAAATCCCAGGATTCCATGGGGTGTTGAAAGTGGAATAATAACACTATAGCAATGTAGGGCAGAAATGGCCCATGCCTTGTTTTGGACAGGACAGAAGGGGCTGTTCCCCGGGCCCTTGCACTCTGTCTAAAACTGCCCCATAGCCCCAGGGAGTACTGCTATGGCTGTTAAAGGAGGAGGCATGGAGAGGGAGGCTCCTGAGCCATGGGGACGGCCCCCTTTTCCCACCATCACCCTCTAACAGAAAGGAAAGGGGTCCGGCCCTCCTTCCTCTTCCTCAGTCCTGCAGCCAGGAAGGGGGGCAGTCCCTGTCGCTCCTCTCCGGCCTCCCTCTCCCACTCCCCTTCCGTTGCCCATTCATTGCAGCCACAGCATCCTCCAGGGCTTTGCCACTGCCGGGGGGGGGGGAAGACATATGAAATTACAAATGTGGAGCCCAACGTTCTACCTACATTCAACGTACGTCAGGTAGAATCTCAGCCAGAGTATTCGCTAGAGTAAATAGTCAAGCAATCGGATACTGCTCTGACTCTTGTTCCTTTACCCTACAAAATCCAACAGCCTGTGTGACGTCATGATTTTGGGGCTGAATGAGGACTCTGGAAAACCTGGGTTCAGATCCTCACTCACTCACATTCTTTCAGGCTTAAAGGAAGGCAATAGTGGCCAAGCTCCTCTGAAGAAATCTTGCCAAGAAACCGCTAAGAAAAAGTCAAAGCCAACTTGATGGCACATAAGAACAACTTGGAATTCTCTGGCCAGGATCTATAGTATTCTGGAGTTCGGCTATGGAGCTCTCTAGCAAGGAAGTTCTAAGCTGAAGTGGGATTCATACAGTCCTCCAAAGATGGTTGAACTGCAGCTCCCAGCATCCCTAGCCAGCATAGCCAAAGGTGAGAAATTGTGAGAGTTGTAGCACAATCACATCTGGGAGAAGGGCACAATTCCTACCCCTGTTCTAAACAATCCAAACCACAAATCCCAGGATTCCTTAGGATGGATGGAGTCAAGGGCATTAAAGTGAGATCAAAATGCTACCACTGTGTAGTGTGTGGTGTTTAATTTCTGACATGAGACATGTTGGTTCTCAACTGAAACGGAAGCAGTGCTGGAAGGCCTTCCTCCTTATCACAAGGGACCCTCTTGCTGCTTCCAGGGCCTTGTTGAAGGGGATGCCCCCCCCTTTGCTGCCTTCTTGATCTCAAGGGAAGACCTTTTTATTCCAGTAGACTTTGGGAAATTGATGGTTTCACAAGAAATGGGTTTTTTAATGGGCCTATACTACGTTTTTGCTTCAACATAAGTTTTTATATGGTTTTAACTTTATTGCTAGTTTCATACTGTTTTAATTTTAATCACAACATTTTGTATGTTTCAAACTCTATGTGTTTTTATTGTCATGTTCTGTCTTTTGTAAGCCAACTTGAGTCCCAGTTTGAGGAAAAGGCAGAATATAAACAAAAGGATGGAGGGATGGAGGGATGGAGGGATGTTCCCAGGTGAGTAAATCCTGAGCATGATATCAGCTGACGCCATCACACGCTAAGCTGCAACTGAGCTGCCACCACTAGTGGGACCTTGCATGGGCAGAGATCTCCTCTTCTTCCTCCTCCTCCATCGTCTTGCTTTCAGGGCTGAAAATGCCTTGGGGGGCAAAAAGGGAACCAGCTTAGGTGGAAACCCCTGTCTGGATCTGGCCGCTCTTCCGTTAAGGGCTATAAATCAGCTGCGAGACACCCAATCATTTTGCCGACATGAGTGTGGCAGACCTTACACGCCTGGTAACGGGATGCTAAGAACACTTATCACCGCTCCTTATTGTCGCCCGGCTAGCATGGTTTGTTGTCAGCAAATTCCAATTAATTTCACCAAGGGGGATGCTGACAAGACAAATTAAGGAGTCCTCTCTTCAGTTGAGTCCCCTCCCCGGCTGGCTGGAGGAAGATGTGGGTGCCAGGAAAGCACAAGGTCCAGGAGAGCCTCTCTGCCTCTGGTCTGCTGTTTGCTGGCCCCCGTGCTCAATTTAGTCTCCCTGCAGATGGGGGCCAGAATTGTGTGGCCCTCTAGTTGTTGTTGTTGTTGTTGTTGTTGTGTGCCTTCAAGTTGTTTCCAACTTACGACAACTCTAAAGTGCAGTTATCACAGGATTTGTTCAGAGGGGGCTTCCCTTTGCCTTCCTCTGAGGCTGAGAGATAGTGACTTATCCAGGGCCAGTCGGCCCCTCCCGAAACTGCAAACCCCGGGTTTCCATAGGATGTTGCAAGTGGAATAATAGCGCTATAACAGTCTAGTACGGAAATGGTCAAAGACCAGCAGAAAACTGTTCAAAATTCTCACTGGTTTAACTCTTCTTCTTGAGGTGGCTTCCCAACTGTCAGGATGCATTTTTTCAACCTGGGAATGAATAATTATAAATATTCTTTTCTTTCCAAGCTGGGTAATTTCTTTTCAAAGCAAATTGTCCAGCCTTTCCTTTCTTTCTCCCCCACCCCTTTCCAATGGGAGCTGGCTTTCCCCACCTGCAGCCTCCCATAGAAGAAGGAACCCCTCCATCCCTTCCAAAGACTGAAGGAGCCAACCTGGAGGTCTTTCCCGACAGGAACTCCACCATATCATGTGCATGAGAAGCATGCTATTTGTGCACCCGGGCACACCTAAGAGGGGCCACCGCTGCAGAAAGCACTTTTCCATACTGAAGCCTCACTGTAATAGCCCCCCCCCAATTCCTGGCGCTTTAATTCGGTGTAGCAGGATGCTCATTAAGGCCAATTATGGGCCATTTTGTTATTACGTGAATTACCTTTGGGTGACACATCTTAAGAAGGGAATTTATATTCCCCATTTACCAGCCTGAGCCTGGGGAGAAATTTCTAGGACAGCCTTGTTAGGGTAGAATTGCTTTCCTGCAATGTATTATCATTTTTCCCCTCTTTCTTTCTTCTTCTTTGGATGATATAGAGACCAGAAGGAGAGGGGCTCAAGGCACATGAGGATATGTTTTCTTCCTTTTTTTTAAATACTAATTTTCGTTATCAATTTGAGCACAATAAAAACTACATAAAACACAGATAAAAAGGAAAAAGCTACAATACTCTACAAAGCAAAGTGAAAAGCAAAACAAAAAAAGGGAATTGTTTTCATCATGCCACCAGGCCAACGCTCAGCTTTGTGCTTATCTGTTGCCAAAACAGGCATTATTCCATACGAAACCCTTGCAAAGATTTCCAATTGCTCGTGAAATCCTTTGGGGTTTGCTGCTCCAGAGGGGCCTTGGCTTAGCGTTAGGGCTTCTTTCAACACAAAAAGCACAAAAGGCAGCCACGCAAACTGTCAGCACCTTGTCACTAATGGTGATGAGGAGGAAGGTGAGCTGGGACTCAAGATGGGTTATAAACTAAAGTGATTACAATATAATTTAAAACATACAATAAGAAAATAGAATCCAGCTCTTAGAGCAATGCAGCACCCTCTTAGAAGGCCTTTCCTTAAAAAACATCAGTCCTCAAAAGCTGGTCAGAATAAAAAAGGCCTTGCCTGACAACAGAAAGGCAGCAAGGAAGGGCCATTCCAGCCTCCCCAAGGAGGGCATGGCAGAGCCTGGGGCCAACACTGAGAGGCTCCTGCATCCTGTCCTCACCAGCTGTGCCCATGAAAATGGCAGAACTGAAAGAAAGGTCTCTCCCGAGGATTTTGGAGCCTGGGCAAGTTCGTCTAGGAAGGCAAAGTCTTCTAGACAGCCTGGAGCTGAGTCTTGCAGGGCTTTTAGAGGTCATCACCAGGACTTTGAGCCAGCAGCCTTTCCAAAATTTTGCATTACTTGCAATGTTTTTGCAAAACCTTGAGTGGAAAGATCACAGTCCAAGCTGCAAAGGACAGAGGCAATGTGGTCATGCCTGCCTAGGGGATTCCGGAAACTGGCCAGAACTTTGGCCACTTCTGGCAGAGGAGAGGGGGAGAAGGTAAGTAGGACGGGTCCATTGGCTTAGCCTTTCTGGAGCATACAAAGGCAGGAATCCTGCTGGCTGGACCCAACTCGAGCAGCCTGTCGACTCAGTGACTGCCTGGTGAGTCAACATGTAAATGAGTTCCACTGATGCAATGGGTCTACTCATGTCAAACTAACAATATGCTTTGGTCAAAAGTTTGCACACCACTGGAACTGCACTTGTTCCTGATAAATCAGTGTGGGAATTAGGTGGTCTTGCAGAAATGTCTTGGAATGTAATTCCAGTGGAGAGCAAGAGGGGAGTGGCAGAAAAGTGTCCAGCTGCAGTCCTAATGGTCCCTTCCTTCGCACCCAGTTCCTTGAGCTGGAAGCACGCAACCTGAGACCAAAGGCAGTAAAAAGAGTGGAGCTGGACACCTCTATGCTGCCCTCCCGCTCTCTGCTAGCTGGTCTGTTGCCATGCCCGCTAAAAACTAAAAGATGACTCTGGGAGGGATGAAGAAGGAAATGTGCTGCCGTTCCACCTGACAGAGCCTCTTTCTGATCCAGGATCTGTTAGCAGATAAAGCTGCAGATGCCCTGTCCCACATTCAGCATGGCAACCCTACGGAGATGCCACGTTTTGCCTGTCGATGTGGTGAAGGAACGCTCTGTGTGTGTGCTTTCCATCCGAAAGGCAGGCCTCCTTCCATGGCTGCCCTTTCACGAGAAGCCTGGCTCCCCCTCCCGTAGCCTAATTCCCTGTCTCTCTCCCATCTCTCTCATCTGCCACATCTCACCCATTAGCCAGACATCATTTGCCACGGAGAGAACACGTAGGTCAGGCCCTCCCTTTTCCCTCCCTAATGCTTATGATCAGGAGCAGCAATTCTCCCAGAGAGATTCAGCCCCAGCTGAGAAAATCACAGCAGCCTCACTCTCCCCCACTGGCTCTGAAGGGGAGGTGGGAGGACAGGCTGCTGCCCCCTTCCGGTAGGAGAAGGCTCCTCTCTGGGGCAGCCGAGGGGAAGATCAGATCTGTCTCTCTACAAGGGACTTGGATGCCTTGCAGGACGGTTTCTCATTGCTGCTGCTTGTGTTGCAGTTGTGCTCTTTCACTGTCAGAAATTAAGAAGGGGGAAAATTACTATCCCCCCGCCCAGTGGCCCCAGGAAAGGGCACAACAAGAGCCAAGCCAAAGGACTGAAGGGAGGCCCCGCTGCTCCAGGGAATCTGTTTCTCAGCACCAGGGGTGGCTGGTGGCCTCCATGTGATGGATCTGCCCTGGGTTTCAGAATGGATTTTAAAGGAGGCATCTGCAGAATTGGATCTTATATACTCACCACCTTGAATAGCTCAGACTAAAACCCAGAGCAGATCCAGTGGCATTGAAATTCCCAGCCACCCGTGGTTGGTGGCATTCCTTAATCTGGGAGGGGGAAGTTTTGAAGGGCGGGGGGGGCAAAGAGAAAAAGGAGTAATCCTGGCCCCAGGAGAGGGTCACACCACTAACATTTTCTAGTCACAGAGGAGAAAAAACAATACTAATTTGGGAGGGGGAGAGTTAGGGGTCCCACACGTTGGAAAGCACCATTCTCCCCTTTCCTCTCATTCAGCTTTTCACACAAGGAGGCACTGAGGTGTTACAGCATTGGAAGAGAAGAATGGGGAGCTCCCCCAATGTCCTGCATTGACTCTTGACCCCCAAGTCTCCAGTGCTGAACTGAATCAGGGCTGGGACTGGTGAAGCCCTCCAGATGTAACTGGACATTCTCTTCAGTTAACTATCCGAAACATGGAAATAATTGTTGCTGTTGTGCGCCTTCAAGTTGTTTCCAACTTACAGTGACCCAAAGGCAAACCTATCAGAGGCTGAGAGTGTGTGATGTGCCCAAGGTCTCCCGGTGGGTTTCCATGGCTGAGTGAGGAATCGAACCCTGCTCTCCAAATCCACAGCCCAAAGCTCAAACCACGATGCCACGCTGGCTCTCTGGTAACACTCGTTTCCCAGGGGCAAAAGGAAAGGCAGGCAGTTCTGACGATGCCCCCAACCAAGACGCCTGTCTGCTCCTTCAAGCGCCATCTCTTCCGGCTCCCCGGGGTGCCTGGGTGCTTAGATTGTACCTGAGTGATCCAGAAGAGAGGCTGCCTGCTCTCATTAAGGCTCTGGTGCTGCCACACAAAGAACCTGTCAAAATATGGAGGAACTCAAGTGCTGGTGGGGAGATGAAGGAGGAGAGAGAAGAGCCCTCTGCTCCATCAGGAAGAGCAAGAAGAAGTTTGACAAGGACCAGAAACAGACTCGGGTGGGATGAATTGCTTTTGAGCACTCCAGTGTCGCCAAATGTCTAATTGGCACGTGGCTCTCGCCCATGTTTTATTCATCCGCTTCTAAACGGCTTCCAATGTTTTGTCAGGAACAATTTGCCGTCTTATAAAGCATTGATTACAGCTGCCTTTGGGGTTGCCGCAAAGTGTCACCGCCGTAAAATATTTATAAAAGCATGTTTAGCAAAGGTGGAGGAAGAGGAGGAGGACGGCAAGGGAGCCCGGTGACGTTGGTGCTGATCTGTGCCAACCCCTTCCATGTTGACTCATCTATCTGGCAATGGGGCTACGCCAGTGGGGAACAAACCAACAAGGTCCAGGCCATTCCATTCTTATTTTTCCACTTTGTGATGACTTTCTGCCTGACACAGTCCTCTTTTCCTTTCACTGCCCTGCAGTTTAAAAACAGACAGAAATTCTCAAGCAGCGCCCACAGCGAGATGGTGGAGTGTGGAAACAAGTCGGTTTGTCCTCCCTGGGTCCAAAAATGTGTAAATTTTTAAGCATCTGCTCTCTCTTCATCTGCCATCAGATGCCCTGACCGGCAGCATCACTCTCTAAAGGCTGAGCAACTCCAGAAATCGCTTTGATCAAGGAAGGATGGGGAAAGTGGGGGGAGACCAGGACCAGCTGGAGAAAGCAAGCCAGGCTGCACGGAATTCATACTAATTCTTTTTTTACAAAGCTGCATCCCAACAGGTGCAAAACTAACTCACACAGAAAGATTCACATTATCAGCCTTGGACAGGAAGGAAGGAAGGAAGGAAGGAAGGAAGGAAGGAAGGAAGGAAGGAAGGAAGGAAGGAAGGAAGGAAGGATTCAGCAGAATCTGGTGGCTTCCATGTCAATGGGACATTGAATCTGCTCCAGGTTTTAGTAGGAAAGTAACTGTCCAAAGTACTGAACTTATTAAGGCGATAGAATCCAGCACCTTGGACAATTCCTTTAAGGAATCCACCTAAAGTATCCCCAAATTGATGCAGATGTGGCCTGTGGCTTTAGTGTCAGAGAAGGGGTCTCTGTTCAGGGTTTTAGTCTGACCTTGAAAGGAACTACTCAAGGCACTGACCCTATTTGGGAAGGTGGGCTTCAACACCTTGGACAGCTTCTTAAAGGGGATGGCAGGCTTGCCACTTCACAGACATGGAAATCACAACTGGTGAGATATATATGTGGGTTTGGGGAAAAATAGATGAATTAATCTGAGTCATCCATCCGGAGCTTGGACCTTCTGTGGCAGAAGATGTGTGTGAGTGACTTGGAGCTCCATAACTTCAATAGCCCTTCTCTCCATGCCAAAGGATTCTGTTTTCTAAAGGCCAATCTGGTGAGCATGCATGAGCTCTGCCACTGAATCTCATCCAACATATTTCTCTTCCTCTAAAGTCAGGAAAAAGAAGGATATTTATACTGGGATACCAACCCTCCCTCTGAGTATTCTTCGTTAAAAAGACCCTACAAAATTCATGGGGTTGCCATAAGTCAACAGGTTACTTGAAGACACACACAAACACAACATGAGGGAATGATCCAACCTTTCTCTGAGATCTAAACTCCACCACCTCCATCACAGGTACCAATATTTAATATCACCCAGCTTGTCTGATTTTGGAAGCTAAGCAGGGTCACATCTAGTCAGTCCTTGGGTGGAATCCCAGAAATACCCAAGGAAAACAAGGAAAGAACTCTGCCTGAAAGTCTAGAGAGCCATGGCTGCCAGTCAGAGTTGATGGATCAAACTAAGTATGGTTGGGCATGGTTAATCCTTGGTCGGAAGACCACCAACAGAGAATTTCTGAGGTCCCCAGGTAGGGCTACGACAAGAATCCTGCCCAAAATCCTGGAGAGCCTTGTTGCTCCATTCAGAGTTAACAAACTGGGCTAGACAGACTTCCCTCTGGCTCAGTAGAAGGCAGCTCCCAATGTCCATATACAGATGGCCCAGATTCAGTTCCCTGGCATCCCCAGAGAGGCTAGGACACAGGACTGCTTGGAAACCTGGCAAGCCACAGCTGCCAATGAGAGCTGGAAATACTGATCTAGAGGGATCGAAGGCTTGATTCAGAGGAGGACAGCGCTCTGCATCTTTCAAATTGTGCCTGCACATCTTTCTGTGAACAAAGCAGGGTGAGCATATTCTAAAAGTCTGATCAGGAAACCACCTCCTTGTTTTCCTTTGTATGCCTGACTGGAGCTCGACAAGGGCAGAAATTATTTTTAAAAAGCTTAGAACCGCTTTTCCCTAGATGGTGTTCCACACCCAAATTTACTTTTCCCAGGCCTATTTGAAGGAGAGGAAAACTGTGTGCAGGCAGGAGAGACATACAAGCACAGATATCCACCCTTCAGGCCTTAATTTTATGATTTGACTCAAAGATGGTGTAGCAGGCATTCTCATCACGAGTAGCAAACTTGAGCACCAAGAACTTTTTGGCAATGACCAGACAGCCGAAGCAGCATTGTATGGATAGCAGGACCCAGTGCAGATGGACCTCCTCACTCCCTTTCTCGACTGTGACGTGCTGGTGCCGCCTCGGAGGCATCAGAACAACATCTGGGCAGCTTTGTTCTCTTCATAAGGACCAGCTGGTGGGGATCCACTTGCCTGGCCCCAGCCAGCTGGACCTCTAGCCTCTCCTCCGGAGGACCCCAGAACGATGTTTCTTAGGCTGAGTGCCAAGCCTCCTTACAATTGTGTGCCAATTCCTGCAACATGTTGCAACCTGTTTGGGGAATGAGCCAATATGTTAAACTCTTTGTGCATCTCTTCTCTTCCGTGAGCCTTGTGATCTGGCTGCAGAAAGATGGATATTTATTTATATCCTTTGTGATATTTTCATTTTTGACAGGTGCATCTGTGATTGATTCTAGTGCCAGGATTCAGCCCTCTGACAGGTCAGCTTATAATGGAGTGTGTTGTTTGTAGAACATACGCAGAGCGCCTGTCTCTCTTCTGTCTTCTTATACCAGACACATTGCAAGAAGCTTTTGCACAGATTCTGGGAATGCCCTTCTGGTCCCTGCAGATGATGTCATTGCTGTGCCCTGGGGAGCACACAGAGTGCACTCTAGGGAGGTATCTGGGTGCATCCCTGCCCCCTGATTCTTCCTGAGCCAGGAAAAGCCCACGTTGGGGGGTGACTGGAGTCAAGAAAAGGTGCTTGGGGTGAGGAGTCTGTTGTGCAATTGGCAGAGAATTCTAACCTCTGCAATGACCAGAAAAAGTGAGTGACAATATTGCAAGTGCAACTTCTTTTTGTTGTGTGCCTTCAAGTCGTCTCTGACCGTAAGGTGACCCTTGTCACAGGGTTTTCTTGGAAAGATTTGTTCAGAGGGGGCTTCCTCTGAGGCTGAGAAAGTGTGACTTGCCCAAGGTCACCCAATGGCTCTATATGGCCAAATGGAGATTCAAAGTCTGGCCACTTGGACTGAAATGCTCAAACCACCACACCTTGCTGGCTGCCCACAAACCCAACTCATCCCATCATAACCTTCCCAGAGGTTGTCAGTCCAGCCCTGCAGGGTAGGAACAGCCCCCTACCGCCTCAGAGACAAGGAAAGAGGCCTGCAAGCCCACAGGACTCACCGTGGGGACTCCCTTCTCAGCATGAGGGCTCATGGAGAGGTAACAGCCTCCATGAATTAACAACGTCATTAAACCCTCTAAGCATCTCTTGTGAATTATTGTCAGAAGGCGGCTAACCAGGAAAGGGGACTTAAAAGGTCTTGGCTGCAAAATGGGGGCAATGAAAGCCTTGACCCAGAAATGCATGGCGGCTGTGGAGAAAAGGCAAATTCCACACTATGGATTATTAGAGAAGGGATTTTAAATAAAGTTGCCGGGATCATAATGTCTTTTCATAAATCTCTGGTGCAGCTGCATTTTGAATGCCATGTACAGTTCGAGTTGATCCACATGGGAAAAAAAATATGCACACATGCATTTTCTTCACGGAAAGCATACTGAAGAGGGGAAACATCCTGGCCACACATGCATCTTGCTCAGGAGGGAGGGTCAAAGAATTAGGGAGAGGGCACTTTTTGGAGGGAGGACATGGCAGAGGTTTGCAAAATTAACCCCTGGATGATTGGAGAGAAGGTTTTATTTTGCCTTCTTGTGTAGTATTTCAAAGCAGAATCCTCCAGTAAATTTGATTGGCAGCAGCTTCCAGGGAGGAAAACATTCCTCTGCATGATGCAGAAGAAATTCATGGACTTCACAGAAACACACACTCTGAAGGCTGAGATGGCATTCAAAGGGGGATTAGATACATTCAGAGGGCTTTAGAAACTGGAGGGCTTTAGAAACAGGGCAAATCCACTGCCTGAGTTGGAGGGAGCACATGGAATGACTGCAAGGCCACAGAGCCCAATTGCCAGCCTTGCTGTGTGCCTTCCGACTGACCCAGACTTATGATGGTGAGCCCATCACAGGGCTTTCCTGGCAAGAATTCTTCAGAGGGACTTTGCCATTGCCCTCCTGAGACACGAATATGACTTGCCCAAGGGTCAAGGAGTGGGTTTCCATGGCCAAGCAAGAACTCGAACCCTGATCCGCCAGAGTCTTAGTCAAAGCACAAGACCATACTGGCTCTCAGGGTTATAGCAACCCCTAGGGTTTGGGGGTTTGGGGTTTTATTTGTTCGTTTGTTTTCTGCACCAAGCAATTTCCAGTTTCAGAGGTTCTGTTCTGAGTTCTTGTTATCCCTTTTTTCAGCTCCCCAGTTTTTTTCCCTTTCTTATTTGTGTTAGGTGCCCACATGCTTACATCCTAATATGGTAAACTGAAATTCTTTAATTAAAAAAAACCACATTAGAATGAAATTAAACTATCAGTATTAAAACGTTAAACATTAAAAGCATTAGCATCAACATTAAGACATTGAAAACAATTTAAATCATACAATTAAAAAGAATGGGGAACATTTTAAAAGCAGTAACACTTAAAAAGAGAAGAGCAGGCTATTAAAAGCCCTTCTTTTAAAAGCATTCAGCTCTCAGAAGGCCGCTGGAACAATAAAAAGGCCCTTTGCCTGCCAATGGAAGGGCAGCAAGGGGGGGGGTCTGGATAGGGCCCACCTTTGCAGCACAGATCATCTCAGACCCCTCCCTGGGCCTGGCCAGTTGGAGACCCCCTCAAGGGTTATTCCCGTGGCCCCCCATCCCCGACTCTTTCCTTTTCTTTTCTCCGCAGGTCCCCTCCTCTGCCTGCTCAGCAGCCGGCTGCCACCTTTCATTACCTGGCCAGGAGGGGCAACCGTGGGTGACGCCGCGCATGAGTCAGGTAACGGGGGAGAGCCTGGCACACGGTTCTGCTTCCTCCCATCGAAAGAAGCAGGTACAGCCTGGATTTGGATTTTGGGAGAATGCAGCTCTTGGTTGTCAGTAGGAATGTTGCTGAAAATAAAAACAAGGCAACTCAAATAACGTTGCGCCGGAGGCAGAGGTTCAAAATGACAGGGCCCTTCCTTCGTTTTAGCTGTCTGTCCCTCTCTGTCTGTCTGCGTACTCCCTCTCTCCTGTCATTCTCTCTCTCTGTCTCTCTCTTTCTCTTGTTTTCTCTCTCTTTTCTTTTTCTTTCTTTATGTTTTTCTTCTCCTCTCCCTCTCTCTCACACACCACAAACTTGCACACTTTTTCTTCCTGAAAAATACACTCTGAAAATGGGATGCATCTTATATGCCGGTGCACCTTATGTGCCAGCAAATACACTAATTTCCTAGAGGACCCAAGCTTCCTTCAAAGAAACAGGAGTTATGCTCAAGCATGTGGCATTCAGCAGAAAGTGCCAAGTGGGGCTGTTTGGCTAATAAAGAAAGCGTGGGGTGGAGGGCCAACTTTTCCTGAATACCAGTCGAATAGCTTCAACCCCTTGGCTTATGTTAACTATTTTTAAAGTTCAGACTAAAATCCAGAGCGGACTCACTCAACAAACCTTGTTTTCCATTATTCTTCCTCTTTGAAAGAGGAGTTCCCACCAGCTAATATACGTGCATGCATATATGCATGCACGTGCACACACAGACTTGGGGTTCTTCATGGGGAGAGGGAGAGTTCCAGCAAGACTTTGATACCCTTGACCCTGGGTGCACCGTTCAACTCTGGCCTCCCTTTGAAGGCAGAACCCATCCAGGGTCCCCCACCCCAACCCAGAGAGGCCTTTTGGGCCTCCCTAACCAAGGAGAGCTCAGCCAGTAGTTGATTCCCTGCTAAGCCCCAGCATTGATGTGGGCAAATCCCACAGAAAAGGAAATCACGGGTATGATTGCTCTTGCCTTAAATTTCAAAGGGTTTCCTCTCTCTGTCCCTCTGTGCATCTTTTACACACACACACACACACACACACACACACACACAGAGGAAGACAGGCAAGGGTATTATCATTAAGTGGGTTGCCGGCAAACAGACAAAAGAGACCAGAGGACTGTATGGCAGGGGTGGGAATCAAAGAATCATAGCATCACAGACCCATGGAGTTGGAAGTGACCACAAGGGCCACCTGGGGCCACCCCATTCTGCCGCCCAAAAATGCACAACTAAAGCTTTCTCTAACAATGCTCATCCAACATCTGCTTAAAAACCTACAAAGAAGTCAAGCAACGTCTTGATTCTGAGCCCTGCTGGTGGAAAGAGAGAACCATTGCTCTCAGTATGGGCTGTTGAGGAAGGTGCTTCTCTCCATATCTACCTGGACTCCCAGCAGCCCTAGCCAGTGGTGAGGAATGCTGGGAGTTGCATCATTCTCACCTCCTGTTTTAGCATTAAGTTGCATTACCATATTTCTGTGCATAGGTCCTTACTTCTGGCCATTTTACCCCAAAGTGCTGTCTTTCTACCTATAGTCCTTTTCCCCTTCTCACCTGACCAAGGGACTTTGTGTCAATGGGGCCACCACACTTCTGCAATGGAGGCCAGCCCTTTATTTGGGGCCTTCAGGGACGCACCTGCTCCAAAGAGCACTGTCTCGTCTCGTTCTTTGTCCACGGTCAGGACCTGCTGAGCTTCCAAGGCAGCCATATGGAAATCAGCTTAATAGAGCCATAAACTCCTCTTAATGAGATGTTCCAGCCATGATATTTCCATTCTATTAAAAATCCACTCAATGCGCTGGACTCCTTTCATCAAGCCAGGATATTTTGATTCAAAATTTCCCTTTGTTGTTGTCTGACTTCAAGTCATTTCCATCTCATGGCACCCCAAAGGTGAACCTCTCATGAGGTTTCCTTGGCCAGATTGTGCCTTCCTTTGAGGCTGAGAGAGTGTTACCTGCCCAAGCCCAGTCAGTGAATTTTCATGCCTGAGCAGGGATTCAAACCCTGATCTTCAGACTCCTAGTCAGACCACTACATCACGCTGCTTCTCCTACCATCTCCCTACCTGGATCTTAAAGCTTATTCTAGGTGCCCTCATTGCATGAGATAAGTCCGCCACCCTTTTTTAGGGGAAGGTGTTTTCGGCATTGGCACCCCCTGGTAGCTGAAGAACCCTGTCTCAATCAATCAGTCAGTCGATCGATCCATCAATCAGCGTCTAGAAGATCAATGATTCCCTGAACACAACGATGTAATCCACTCCGGGTTTTCCTTTAAAGATGAAAGGCGCTTTCCAGGGTGCTGAACTTGGTCATCAAATAAGGTCCAGGCCTCGGAGAGCTCCCTTAAAGTGGGACACTCTCAGAACTGCTCTTCCTCCTCTTAGATCAAAGCCAGCTTCCATTCAGCTGTTGCTTTTACTTTGCTTCTATTTGCTGTAGTGCTTTTTTTTTAAAAAAAATTGCTGCTGGTAATTTTATCTTCCTTTCGTTAAGGCCTCTCTTCAGTCATTCTTTGACCATTTGTGCTCTGTAGGTACGATAACCATGTTGCAAGCCGTCCAGAGGATTTTGGTTATGAGTTCCTCTAAAGGAAGATACACATGGTGGGGGCCATATTCAGTAGCATCTTTACAAGTTCCCATTCCAGTAAGCAGTGTCCAGAATGTGGAAAAGCTATTTTTGGACCGCAGGTCCCAGAATTCTGCCCTGACCAGCTAGTTCTTGTTCCGGTGAGCTGCATCAAGGACATGGAAATGTTATTTTTGGACTACAAGTCCCATAATTGCCCAGCTATTGTGCCCATGCTGGCTTGAGGGGTTCTGAGAGCTGTAGTTCAAGATCTAGTCTAGTTCCCACCTAGCAAAGAGGAGAGAGAGTCCATGGCACAGGGCCCTTGGGGTCCATTCTGTGATCCTTCCCCTCTTTTATTTGTCCTTCTCCTCTATCATTTCAAGTAACATTTCAAGTAACATTTCAAGAGAAACACAGGATTTCCACAGTTTGGCCAAGGAGAAGGAGGCTGTGAAAGTATAAAGCAGCAGCACCACCTAGTGGGCAAGAGTTAAATTTACAAGCAAGAGAAGCTAGCAAGACATCCCCATCATCGGGGCTTCCAGCAGCTCCAGCACATTCATTCTGGGCTGCATCAGTATGAGTATAGTGTCTACGGCAAGGGAAATTGACAATGCCGCTCTATTCTGTCTTGGCCAGACCCCACCTGAAATGCTGTATCCGGTTCTGGGCACCACAGTTCAGGAAGGATATTGACAAGCTGGAATGTGTCCAGAGGTGGGCAACCAAAATGGTTGAAGGCCTGGAAACCATGAAGTCCTGTGAGAAGAGATTTAGGGAGCTGGGGATGTTTAGCCTAGAGGTTTAGCCTAGAGGTTAAGACGTGATAGGATAGCTATGCTGAAATATTTGAACGGTTATCACATGAAAGATGGAGAAAATTTGTTTTCTGCTACGCCAGAGACTAGGACATGGAGCAATGGCTTCAAACTTCAGGAAAAGAGATTCCACCTAAGCATTAGGAAGAACTTCCTGATGGTGAGAACAGTTTAGCAGTGGAATATGCCATTGCCTTAATGGAGTGTGGTGGAATCTCCTTCTTTGGAGGTTCATAAACAGAGCCTGGGCGATCATCTGTGGGTCATGCTTTGATGGTGTATTCCTGTGTGGCAGAATGGGGTTGGACTCCCTGGCTTTCAGACTCAGGTGTACACACGCAATGAGGCTTAAGTCCTTAACAAGCACTGTGCTCAGGTTAAGATGGTCTTTGTAGACCACGGCGACTCCACCACGTTCCCTCACCTGCTCACCGACACAGGACCCAGCTGGAAGAGCCTGAATGCAGGGTGGGCCACTGTCGTCCCCCAGCCAGGTTCCCGTGAAGCATGCCAGACCAGCATCCGCCTCCCTGAGGCGATCATAAGTTACAGGTGCTTTACTTTTAGCTGAGCTGGCATTACATAAGAGTAAGGTGAGGTTTTGTGGGTGGGCTGGCTCCCTCTCCAAGTTCCCAAGGCTGCCGGGGCTGGAAGGTGAGATAGGTGTCAAGCACCTTTCTCTCTCCATCCTCCACGAGAGCACAGCTCCTGCCATCGCCATACCTCCCTCCGCCCTGTACAACTCCTATTGCCACCCCAGTTTCCCTCTTCATTCTCCTTAAAATCAAAAGACAAAGACGACAGTGCTACCAATCAACGGGAACGGTTCCCACCCTACTCGATAGGGTGATGCCTTGTGGCCAACCAGATGGCTCAGGGTCGTATTCCCACCACCACCCAAGCCATTGCCGCTTTCTCTCTGCACCCTCTGTCCTGGGCTGGCAGCCTCGCAAAGCTTCACAGCTGCGTAATCAGCAGCAACTAGCAAACAGCGTTTGATAAAGCTGTCCAAGAGCAGTCCAGAGCTACCGAGTCCGAATTTACCAAGAGTCCAGGAGAGAGAGTGTTCACAAGCAGAATCTACAGTCCAAGCAAAGGTCCAAGATCCAAAGAACAGGAGCAGAGAATGCAGGAGTCAGCCAGGCTGTCCCACCCATGGGGTCAGAAGATGCCAGCAGCCGCTTTCTGCCCTCCTGACCTCTTATTATCTGGATTCCCCATTCCGGCCAGCTGTGCCCTAATTGACAAGCTTTCCCTTTTCCATCTGCACCGGCTCCCAAAAGTCCTGCCCCTCTCAGGTCTCTCTGGTGGGGCTGTCAGAAAGAGGCCTGTCTGGGTCCTGGGGTGGGGGCAGGACACCCACCTTCAGGGCAGGAAATAGGGTACAAAAACCCAAGCTCCAGCCCCAGGAATTTATAGTACTTGGATGCCGTACCTTCAGAAGCGCTGTCTGAGCCCCTCCGCTTTAACCTTCTGCTTCAGGAATGGCAACTATCACCCTTTCCACCCAATCTCTCCGCATCCAGCAGTTCTTGCCTCACTTTCCAATAGTGTCTGATTTCTTGCGTGTTTGTGGATTCCAACTAAAATGCTCTGTTTAACTTTTAACTGGAGTTTTCTCTGCAATTAGTACTGGTATACGCAGGCGAAAAGATTCTGCCATTACCCTCCTCTGTCGGGCCTCCTTTGAGCTATAATTTCCCCAAATTCTAAGGAGAGGCTGGTGTTGCAAGTGGATCCCAAAGTTAGGCCATCTCTAGAGGTAACCAGAGAGAGAGAGAGAGAGAGAATCAGTTGTCCAATGATGTGTCAAAAGGTCAGTAAATTCCCATTGATTCAATGGGCCTACTCTTGTTGGGTATAAAGTCTGCAGCCAGACACCCAACACACACACGCACACACACCCTGCAAGAGTGAACCTCCTTTGCGCCGAACCTGTTTACTACATCGGCCCCCGGGGAGATTGTTTATCCCCTGAGTCTGAAGCCGAGGAAGGAAAAAGAGCCAACCACAGTTGCTGTTTTTGTTGTTTTTCCCTTTTGCTCTGACACTTTCCCCCTGCAACTCCCTTGGAGTTTCTTCCCACAGAGATGGACAGTGCACGTCACCATAGTTACAAAAAAAATACTTGTTTTTCCTGTAACAAGCTGCAAGAAATTGCATCACCTTTCTTAAGCCCAGACACATGGTTACAACAACACACTGACTCATCCCTTGCCAGCTGCTGGAGAATTATCTGATACTGGTAGAGAGGAAAAACTGGGGAGAGCAGAAGGGGGAAAGGGAAAGTGCAGGGCGACAGGGAAGGAGAGCACTTTGCAAAACACATGGGTGGTCTGGGAGTGATCTCTAGGAAGCACTTCACAAAGTCAAAAACCCATGATACCAATGCCCAGAAGCATTCCAGACACCTGAAATTACTATTTCAAAATCTGGCTAATTTCTGCGTTCCAAACCATGTAAGATTTTGCCATAGATCTAGAAGTGCATTAAGCTTGTTGACATGTCTTGATTCTTCTTGCTGGTGTATCTGATATAAAATACAGACAATACTACACACCATTGCATATTGTTTGTTGAGAGAGAGAGAGAGAGAGAGAAAGAAAGAGAGAGAGAGAGAGAGAGAGAGAAAGAAAGAAAGAAAGAAAGAAAGAAAGAAAGAAAGAAAGAAAGAAAGAAAGAAAGAAAGAAAGAAAAAAGTGAGTTACTGGAGAGAGTGTTTTGTAGAAAACACCATCAAATGCTACACACCATTGCATGTTCTTAATTGTAATAAATAGATAAGTAGAGAAAAACACAGAAAGCGAGAAAGAGGGGAAGAAATACTAGGGAATAAAAGACAAATAGTACATTGCATGTTGTTTGTTGAGACCAACCAACCAACAAACACAACCAACAAGCAGACAGTTTCTGTGAAACGTTCATTTCTATGGCCATTTCCACCCTAGCCTGTTATAGCGCGATGATTCCACTTTCAACATCCTCTGGAATCCTGGGGTTGCAGTTTCGTGGCGGCCCCTCCCGAAACTGCAAACCCCAGGATTCCAGAGGATGTTGAAAGTGGAATCATCGCGCTATAACAGGCTAGTGAGGAAATGGCCTATAAAATACAGTGCTCCCTCCACATTCACTAGGGTTAGGGGCACAGGACCCCCATGAAAGTGGAAAAACCATGCATAAGTCCCGGCCCTTCCAAACAATATTTAACACACAAAAAAGTATGATCACCATATCCAGCCCACTGTGCATTCCTTTGAGGCCTCAGGGTTCCTTCCCAAGGCAGAAGTGGGGGGCTGGTGGGGCTCAGTGCCACCTCCACGGCTGCCCCACACGATTTTTAAAAGGGACTTACAAGCCTTGTTCACAGTTTCTCATTCTCATGAGACTTGCAGTCTTCATTAGAAATGGCACAGGAAGGCAGCAGAGGTGACTGCAAATAATCCATGAATAATCTAATCCACAAACGTGAAACCCATAAATGTGAGGGGCTGACTGTACAGTAGAACACTGCATATCCTTGCCTGCTGTTTTTTGCAATAAATAAATGGATAGGTAAATTATTAGTTGCTGGGAGAGATGAGAGGGAGGAAGCAGTTGCAACCATATCCCATTTGTGGGCTTAATCCCATTGGCAACTGGCTTGACCTTTCGAGAGAAGAATGCTAAGCTAGGTAGGACTTTGTTCAGGTGTGGTAGGACTCCTTGTATGTTTCTATGAGACACAGTAATTGAGCCCATAATCTCCATATTTAAAAATGTTGTCTGTCAATTTGGATAGATTTGAAGGGGGCGGTTGGATAAATCCACAGAGGGTGAGGGTATCCACAGCCCTAGAACAAAGGCCAGGTGCTTCTGAATATCATTGTCAGGATGTCCTGGGATGTGTGAAGGCTTGCTCCTTCTGAATCATGAGCGAACCCAATGAGATCAGTAGGTTGAAGCTGAAAGATGGGAGAATTCGGGACACAGAGAAAGAAGGTCATCCCAAACTGTGGAATTCCCTGCCACAAGACGTAGCAGTGACTGCCAACTTGGTGGGAAATTGGTAAATTCATGGAGGAGAATGAGACCGTGACGGTCTACTAATCCAGATGGCTGTACATCACCTCGGCTACCAGAGGCAGAGTGGCTATCGCTGGAGAGACAAGGCAAGGAGGGTGAGGTTTCACTTGAGCTCTGCTGTCAGTTTTCCCAGCTGGGCAGCTCTTTGGCTGCTTGTGGAGGGGAATGTGGGACCTGGCGAGCCAATATGGCCACCCTTGGGCTCCCACCCTTCCAACTTTGATTGGTCTGCCAATCACCCTCTGCACGTCACGGAGGAGCCATATTACAAGTCCCATATCTGGCAGGGGGACGGGGGGCTGGGGCACCCAAATACGCTCCACAGCACATGGACACAGCAAGGCCCCCCCAGCTGCCTTCTCCCTCCCCTCTACTCAACATGCGATGTTGACCTGCAACCTCAGGCACGTCTGCTACTGAATATTGTCTGGAGAAGACTGCAAATGACACTTTGAGTTGTGGCTTCTCTAGAAACACAACTCAGTCCCATGGTAAGCTCGTATACTTGTGTTCTTTTTAAGAAGAAAGGAGAAAGAGGAAGCGTTACGGGTAGTTTTACTAACTCTGCTCCGGAAGCCAGGATGGGACAGGCTGCTGCAGAATAAATTAAAGTGAGCGTGCATCGGGCTGAGGAAAGGCCTGAACTCTGGGTTGACCAGGAAGTGAGGAGAAGGGGGTCACTCAGAGATCCCGAGTGTTCCAGCTCCAGAAACGCCCCTATATCTGACTGCGAATCATTGCAACATGTTAGAGAGCAAGTACATTTTAGAAGGAGCACTGAAGAACTCTCCCAAACTGTTGACATACAGTATTTGACAGGCAAGAGTGCACACAATGACACTTTTTATTAAGACCACTAAAGGATTCCCACAGGATACATACAATATTTGACATGCAACAGTGCATACAGCAATACCTTTTATTAGTATCATGAAAGGAATCTGCCAAAACTTTTAACATAATATTTTGACATGCAACATGCATACAGTGATACTTTCTATTAAGACTCATAAAGGGTTCTGATGGGATCTTTGACATGCAATGTTTGGTATGCAATAATGCACGTCAAGTACCTCTAAAGACTTCTCTGAGAACAGGCACAATGGTACAAAACTTGGAGGTAAGGGAACAAACAAAAAGGACGAAACGAAAAAGTCTTGGTCAACTATCCATTTTGGGACGGAAGCACCCACTGAGCACGGTCATGTATTAAATATGGAAGCCACGTGTCTAAACCCCCTTTTCTTTCCCTGGTGGCTCCCCTCCTATGCCCTTGGCCAAGGTGACCCTCCCCTGGCACGGGTCCCTCTGGTCAGCTCCAAACAGCCCAGTTCTCAAAACATCCTTACCTTCCCCAATGTGAAATACACCATAGTGACAAGTGGACTTTGATTTACAAGGGAGCAGCCATTAGCAGTACTTAACCTTGGACACACAGTAACCCCTCTTTCAATTTCAAACCCATCAGTAGAATTAAAAGCTGTTTGCACAACATGCTGATTAAAAAGTAAGACATGTAGACAATACAGCACATTATTAAAAGCCCTTTCCTCTTGAACAGCCAGTTTCTAAGGCCTGTCAAAACCAAAAAATTCTTCACTCGCTGCCGTAGAGGGAGGGGGCTAGGGCGGCCTCTCTAGGACGGGGGTTCCAAAGCCTGGGAGCCACCACCCAAAAGGCCCCATCTCTTGCGTTCCCACCTGAGAGAGTGGTGGGATGCAGAAAGGTCGTCCCTCAAAAATCCCACAGCCCAGGGAGGCACATAGGGAAGAGTACCGTCCGTCAGACCATTTGGACCCAAGCCACATAGAGCTTCAGAGATCGCAACCAGCACCCAGTGCATGTTCTCTGGGCAGGATAGACTGTTCCCAGCAAAAAGCACAATGTACTTTTCAGCAGTCAAACACTTCCAGAAGGGAGAAGAATCTCATGGCTGTGGGTGCCTCTGGTTTTCCTGAGATTTTGGAGTGCTTGGGGCCCTCTTTAAACTGGGAATAGAATATCAGAGGGAAAATACTTCCTTCTCCAGCTGCAGTGGCCTGTCTTGAGAAAGATTAAAGATGTTATTTCTGTCTGCAATGGAATGAAGCAGCCCACCCACCCACCCCCACACACACATATACACCCAGTCAGGAAGATGGCTCTTCAACTCTGCCAATTTCTCTTCTGGGAAGCGGTCTGTCCTCCCTTGTCGGGAATCTCCTCCAGGACCCCTTACGGCCCCGTTTTCCTCTTTGCAAGTTCTGTGGTCACTTTGAAGTCTTTCAGGGCTTGCAATTCCCCATAGGTGGCCTGGAAGCGCATGGTCTCCTGACCGTTTAGCATTGCCAGATCTCAGAGCATTGGCTGGAGCTGCTGGTTTTTGTGGGTCACTTCCAGGCAACAAGTGGGGGGTCAAATTCTCCTGTTCTCATCAGCTCAGCTCTGGGCAAGAGAGGAAGCTGGTTGGGCAGAGAACCTTCTAGCTGGCTGGGCAACTTGGTACACTTTGCAGAGTGTATCAAGCACTGCAATTGCAAAAACAGTTTATTTTCCAACCAGGGCAATAAGTTGTCTGTCTGTCTGTCTGTCTGTCTGTCTGTGTGTTTGAATGACAAACTGTGAACAACTGTGGCTGCTGTCTAATGCACCATACTTAAGGACATTGCCTACCTCTGGATCTCTGGTTTTGGCCTCAAAATCTCATGGCCAGGGATGACCTGACCTGGCGACTCTACCTGACATCCTGAGTTGGTCCTCCCTTGTTCCAAATATGTGACAGAGCATTACGCATGGATGTTTCCTCAACCAACATTTTATTTTATTAAAACTTTATTACAAAACAGAGCAACAGAAGTCTTTAAAGCAACCATCATTAAGCCAAAGATAAAATCATAAAAGTCACAATCACAAAACCAGAAAAGGCTAGGAAGACAAAACAAAGTATTGAACCGACACCAACTCATGCTATGGACAGATTATAGAAAATATCACAGCCCATGCAGGAAAACGCATGCACACAACTTCCCCTTTCCTGCCTCTCTCATTGTTCTGAATCACGCTGGCAGTCTACTAGACAGAATTAAGCCCATTCCTTCCTTTAATAGACTGAATTGCCACACAAACACTGCCCAGGATCATTAACCTAAAGGACTGGGTCTCTAGGTGCTTCTGGGCTTGTCCTCCAAAAGGCCCAGCCAGCATGCCCAATGGGCAGGGATTCTGTCAGCTGAAGTCCCAGACATGCAGATTCCTGATTGTTGGCCAAGTTGGCTGAAGCGTCCAGGAGCCGAAGTCCACAACACCTGGAGCATCAAAGTTTGGGCGCTGCACAGTTTCAAGCAACTTAATACTATTTACGTTCCCATGGCTGCAGAATCACAGGCTGTGTCATTTGGGGAAGAATACTTAGAACAATCTGTGTAAAGTCCTAGTTCTCTAGTTCAGGGGGGTGCAGAAGACTGGTAGTTCTCAACGTTGCTCTTCCAGACATGTGGGGCTTCAGTTCTATGCTGGCCGTGGCTGCTGGGATTTGAAGTCAAAAAATATCTGGAGAAGCACAGGCTGAGAACCTCAGCTCCGGGTCCAGTAGCCTATAAAACGTGGAGAAGCTCTCCTTCCTTGGAATTTCTTAAAGGAAAGACAGGGGCCATCTGTTCTGTGGATGCTAAAGCTGTCAATTTCCCACAGTGGCAGAGGGTTGGTCTGGAAGCCCCCCAGGGTCCCTTCCAACTCTACAAGTTTGTGATTCTGTGGTTTGTTCCGAGAAGGGAGATTCCTCCCAAGGCAGGCAAGCGATGAGCTTCTCCCAGATACTCAGGGCCAAACAAACAAATCCATGTGAGCTGTTGTTTTCGGAGGGGTCACTTTAGAACAAAAAGCCTTTGGGATAATAATATACAGCCGTTTCTTCATGGGAATCAACAGTATTTCTCTACATCCATATCCAGTTTGGGCCCATAAAAAAGGTTGGCTTTTGCTTTACAGCTTCAGTGGTGACCACAGGAGAAGAAAGATGAAGGAATTGTCCCATCCAGGTCTGCAGGAAGGTTAGTAAGGAGTCTGAGACTGTTTGTGTACGTGTGTGCAGATCAGGAAAAAAAAAACATGTTACCGGAGTTCTTTGGACCTCGTATCCTGACTGTACCACATATGACACAGCTCTAAATAGGACGGATATCCATCTGTCTTGCTAAATTGCTTCTGCGAGAGAAATTTGCAAATATGCAGCCTGGAATGGAATGCTCACTTTGCAAGGAAACAGAGGAGCAGAATAATTATTAGACACCGTGGGAAGATGACTTCCTTAGTGTGATTAAGGTTTGTGTGCGAACAACATTTGCCCTGCCATGTCTCTTAATACAATGAAATGGGGAAACTACTCAGCTGGTGCGTTTGGTGTGTGTCTTATCACATAGTGAAACCACATGTGCTCATCTTTTATGTATTTTTATGTATGTCCAAAATTTTTTGTCATCTATCTATTTATCTGTGGAATCTTTTTACCTGTATTATGTTTTAAAGATCTGAGGAAAGAATTCTAAATTCTGAAACTCACTTGCCAATGTAAAATATTCCAGAAGCTTTGAAATTTGATTCTGTTGGGTTTTTCTCCCCCTTCTCTGGTCATCCAGAGCCATATTTCTCTGATTTCCAATGCTGTTTGGCCATACGTGTCTCCATTTCCACGGGTGAAATGTTGGCGGGTATGCCACTCCCATAGACTTCAATTTTGGGGCAACCTTGTATAGGGATGAAGACATCTCCAAAAGCATCACCAGATGTGAGCTACTAGGACCTTCCCTGCATATCTGGAGATCAGTGTTGCTGGACATGCTTATATATAGTTAATTTGACAACTGGGAAGCAGGGAAGCGTGCCTTTGAGCCCGGGGTCTCTCGGACTCCTTTAGGTTCCCAACCAGCCCTTTAAATGGAGTCAAGAGGCTGAGCAGCGTCTTCCCCCTTCTCAGGAACAACAGCTCGTCCAGGGAGCTCATCTTCTTACCCTCCCTCCTGCTGTTTCTTTGACCGGCCTGGCCTGGCTTGCGTGTTTTTTGTTTTATTTTAGGTAATATGTTGTCTTGACACTGGCTTATCTTGTTAAATAAAGCTTGCTCCAGTTAAGTTCCTCCTGGGAGCTGGAGCCTGCTCTGAGCAGATTCTGTCCTGAGGCCTCCAGCGAGGAAGTCGTGCTTTTGTCTCCTGCGTGAACCATGAAACCATGAGCGAACACTCGAGCGTGCTCCTGGTACCCATAAGAGGCCGGCTTGTACGTGCCTCTTGGCTGCTCTTGGGAAGGAAGCCACCCAAGGCTGGCTGCGCTCAAGCTACAACAGTTAATCTTTGTAAATTTGGTTCTCTCAGGCAAGAATGAATGGTGTTACCATTTGTTTCTTTGCTTCAAGACCATCTTCCAAGAGTAGACAGTTTTGAAGACTATTTGCAGTTCAGGGTTTATTCTATACAAAAAAAAATGCTTTGGAAGAGGACTGGGACCTTGTCCTCTCACTTTTTCAGCTGCTTTTAAAATGCCCCTTTTCTTCTCTCCTCCTCCTACCCCCATTTTCCCCCTTGGTCCTCAGCTTATGTCCACTGCTGCAAAAGGAGTTCAAAGGCAGTTTGCACGAGGACTGGGCACAGTCTTGCCCTTCCCAGTTGGCTCAAGCAAAAGCAAACCTCAGAAGCGTCGACTTGCTTCTTGGTTCTTCCTCAGCAATAACTGTGGCCACCTTGTGCGCACTCAGATGTTGCTTGGCTCTGCGTGTCCCAATTTTCATCTTTGAAATGTTTGAAGGTATGTTTCAAATTATAATGCACTTATATTTGAAATTGAGATGAGGTACCTCAAGCACTCTGGCTTCCAAGTGGAAAGGCAGTGGGGGAAAAGGTTTAATAACAAATACATACATTTGCAAACAGGGAGAGGAACTCAACCCAACAGTCGAGAATGGAAAGGTGAGCAAAGAGGACTTGCCTCTTTTCTTCCCCGAAACACCAAAGTGAGGGAAATGCTTCCCAGCCTTCACTAAACCCCCGTGCTCCTTTCAGCACATCATTGCGCAACAAACAACTGTCTTTGTACAGGAAGTGACACCCCCATGCTTCGTGTCAGAAAAGTGGTGTGTAATTGTGCAACTTGCCTGTTTTCCCAACTGTGCCCCACTCCAGGGGAAGTAAACAGACGGCTCAGTTGCCCCGAATTGAGCCCATTGCTGAGATGGACAAGCAGGAGATTCTTTGGGGGTTTAAATATTTCAAAAGGCAAGAGAAGAATTACACCCCCTGCAAATGAAATTTCCCTTCGTTCCCCGAATTCCTAGCACCACAGAGAATGAGATATGGAAAATCTTTCCCACCAAGAACTCTTTCAATAGCTGTATTGGCATTCCCTGCTTTCCCTCTTTTCTTGGGAGCCTGAAATCTTATTTCAAAATGCTCAGATTTTGGCAACTGAAGGGAAATGTCATGTGGAGGTAGAATTCCCCACACACTCCCCATAAATACAGACTTCTTCACCCTCCTTCCCCATAAAAGCAGCTCTGAGATACTGGGGTGGGATGAGGTGTTGTGTTCGCCTCCCCAAATTTCCCCTGGAGCTGTGGTGGACCCCAAGGTGCTGATCTCCCACTTGACCCACAGAAGTCCTCCCAATGGGGCTTTGGCCCACAGCCCACTGACCCACTCCTGTCATTCTTATGGTTTGAAGAAAGTGAAAAGCTTTGGGCCAGGAAGGCGTCCAGATCCCACTGAACACGACAGCCAGTGGCAGCTGGCAGCTTCCACGTCAATGCATCAGCAAATCCACACCTGGATTTAGCCTGAACTTTAAAGAAGCTGTCCAAGGTGCTGGACCTGGTCCCCAAAAAGGATTTGGTAGCTTGGGTAGTACTTTTAAAGTTCAAATGAAAAGCAAAGCTGGGTTCACCCTCCGGATCCTTTGTTCCTCCAGATGGACCATGGGTCACCTTTCTGTCAGGAGGAGCCATCTGTCTGACCTTCTCCTGTATTCCTTCATAAGATGTTCCTTAGCAACATGTTATAATTGTTACAGAACATGCATGCTGCTGTCCCAGACTCAGGGCATGGTGGAGAGAGGCACCCAAGCCAATTCTCTTCTGCGGAACCTCAGTGGTGGCCCCCAAGGTCCTTTCACAGCCATGGAGGCAACCAGGCCTACAAAGGAGCCACTGACGTGGAGAAAGGGTCAACAGTCTTCAGAGGCTCCCATGCACTCCATCTCATGCTTGAATTCGGCCCTCACCAACAATGCAGAGCTTCAGGGGTCGGGGGGGTAACTTTGGAGAGATGGACTCCCAGTCAGGATGGGCCATGCACAGAGCTTGGTAAGCTCCTTTTTGTGAACTGAAGCTCCAAGAATCCCCCAACCAAGAGGACTTTTTTCCATGTTCTGCCCACAACCCAACCAGCACCAGCTAAGAAGCTCAGTTTGGCTCGTAGAGCCACTGTCCTGGCATCTCCCGCAGGGCACAACTACAGGGCATTGGTGAGGGTTCGGCCCAGGGACGAAGCTGCCCAGCTGCTTGCTCGCAGCTCTCACTCCCCCCATGTGCAAGACCTGCGTGCAAAGAGGATAGGTGGACGTGACTTCCTGCACCAACGCTCACCCCTAGCAGACCCGTGCAGCCGGACAGCAGGAGAGGCTCAGGTCCGGCCAGTAGTTCCCCCCTGCCCCTCGCCACCACTTCCCTGCATTGCATTGCAGCAACATGTGAAACGTGAGCTCTGCCAGGTCCTTGTGGTTGCCGATTCCTCCACCTAGGAAGGAACCTAGGAACTCTAGGCCACATAAAAGCTTCTGGATGAAATCAATTTCAAAATCAAAAGGGTACAAAAACCTCATTGTACCCCCTGCTTCCTCTTCTGGTGTTTTATCCTCCACTGAGATGTATCTGCTCGACATTACTGGAGGGCCCCAGCGCCATCTCAGGAGTATGGATTGAAAGAATATTCATTATTATTCACTCCCATGTTGAAAAACAACTTTCCAAATAGTCAGAAATCCCCATTGGTAAGATAAGTGAGAATCTTGCACAGTTTTCTCTACCTTTCAAATATCCTGAAGTGTTGCAGCGGAATTATTACAGTAGAAAAACACAAGGGGGTTTTGGCCTTCCTGGGCAGGAAAAGTTGTGTGTACCATGCAATAGAGGCCATTTCCACACTAGACTGTCATAGTGCTATTATTCCACTTTCAACATCTATGGAATCCCAGGGCTTGCAGTTGAGGGAGGGGCCTCAAAAGTGTCCAAAACTGTGGTGCCCAGAACTGGACACAGGGATTCCAGGTAGTGTCTGGTCAAAGGAGAATAGTGGGCTACTGTCAGCTTCCCTTGACCTAGTCACTATACTCCCACTGATGCAACCTAGAATCACATTAGATTTTTTAGCTGATGCATCACACTGTAGACTCATGTTTAGCTTGTGGTCCACTAAGACTCCTAGATCTCTTTCACATGGACTGTTTTCAAGCCAGGCTATCACTGTGCTCATTCTATGGGCACTGCCCAAATGCCAAGGTGCCAGGGGACTCAAGGCCCAGGGCACAACAAAGCACCCATCCACAAAATCTTGACAGATGAACACACATACACCTTGTGCATGAATTCTCTTGTTAGGCAGCATAGAGCATACCACTGGTTTCTTTGAATAGCTTTAATTCTAAAGACAGTTTAACTGCATTTGTCACCCACACAGTGAAAGGTCTGGAAACCCTCAAGCTCTAGGATGAATGGCTTAGGAAGTTAGACACATTGAGCTTGGAGAAGAGAAGACTAAGAAGGTTCTACGACAGAGCCGTCTTTCAATATCTGAACGGAAGCCACAGAGAACATGGAGGAAGCTTGCTTTCTGCTGCTTCAGAGACCAGGACATGAGCCAATGGAATCAGATTACAAGAAAGGAGATTCCACTTAAACATTGGAAAGAACTACTTGACTGTACAAGCTGTCCAGCCCATGGACCAGGATGTCTCAGGGAGTGGTGGACTCTCCTTTAAACAGATTATGGATGGGTATATTTGGGGGCTGCTTTAGTTGTCTGTTCTGCATGGCAAGAGACCAGAATAGGCAGCCCTTGCAATCCTTTCCACTGCTAGGATGCTGTGATTTTAACAGTAAAAATCCTGGTGGGTTTTCATTCATTGGAATGTTTAAAGCAGGGATTGAATGCCCACCTGAACCAGGAATGGTGGATTCCTGAGGTGGCACTGGGGGCTGGAATAGATGACATTTGGGGTTCCTTCCAACTCTATGGCACGCTCTGGTTTCCTGAGCTTTGGTGAGGTTTACACATGCAGAGAAAGAGGAGAGAGTGTGCCAAACTGGTGTCCCATTTCCTTTGCTTCATCTGTCTGACATTCTGTGACTGATTCTTTCTACTTTGGAGGCTAGAGATTTTTCCCGGGAAGCACTGCAAGCAAGAGCAGCAAAGCTTAGACTGCTTCATCTCCCCTTTTGAACTTCATTTCCAGAAAATGTTTTGTGGGGGAGTGTTGGTCACTGTTTTTTCCACAATCTTTCTTTCCCAAAGCTCTTTCTTTCATGAGACCACCAACAGATCAGTCCTAAGCCTTCCAGGGGGAGGGCTGAGCTGGTGTGGGGCCAGCCCCCCATGCCTCCGTGCCCACTGAGCTGGGGGCCGCCCACGTGGTTCCTCCTCTCTTCTCCAGCTCTGGAGCAGCCCCAGCATGTGGCAGGAAAGGTGAGAATGATTGCCACATCACCGGTTCTTCTGCACAGGGTCCCTATAAAGCCGAGAGAGGTGGGGAAGTTGAGGCAGGGGCCGCCTGCCGCCTGCCTCTCTGCCCTGAGAGGCGCATGTGAGCCTGCCAGCCACAGTGTTCCTTCCTTCCTGCAAGTCAGAGTTGGACAGATAACGCCTTTGGAGGAGCATTTTGCAACTACCTTGCTCAGAGAGAGAAAGAGAGGGAGAGAAAGAGGAATTAACGACAGTGCCTTGGGCCGGGTGGGTGAGATAAATATATCTTTTCTGATATATATTCTGAGGAACAAATTGGAGCAGGAGGGGGTCCTAAGCGATGATTCCATGAGCCCCCGCTGGGTGGGCAGTTGTCCGGACAAGCAGAGAGTCTGGATCCTGAGATGAGGTAGGTTTTGGAGATCCCAAAACTATTGTTTCTTGGGGTTGGAGCATAGCTTGCACTGCGCGTGGAGCCATGAGGGTGGTGTATGTGTATGTGCTTTTGAGCTGTGATTAGATCTGTGCCGTAAATATGGTCCGGACCCTATTCTGGGGCATGACTTTTCCTCATGTCAGGAGGAAAGATGTTGGGCAGAGACATTTAGCCCACTTGCTGGCTGGGTTGTGAGAATGTCCAGCTAAAGAACAATTCCCATTCGGCATGCTGGTGCCAAATAAATGCCACAAGTGCCTGGCACCCGAGAGCCACCCTGGGAGCCCAGCTTGGAGTTACAGATGTTTATCTTTGGGGAAACACTGGCGGGTGGGCTGCGGGAAAGGTCTGACGGGCTTCAAGAAATATCTCTAGGAGGGAATGGCAGGTTGAAGAACAGAAGCATTACCTTCCTACAATAGTTGTCACAACACCTAAGCCCCAGGTAGTTGGGGTCCCGTCTCTCCATCGGAGGCTGACTTGGTTTAGAGATCTTCAGGGGAAGAGTTTCCTTCCTTTTCCTCACAGGCATGTTTGGTGAGGACATGAGAGAGTCCTTTCTTGGTGGCTGCCCCAGGCTGTGGAACTCCCTCCCACTGGAGGTTTGTCGGTCTGTGGCCCCCGCTTTCCTTCTGCCAGCAGACAAAGCTCTCTTTATGCAGATAGGCTTTAGACTACAACATCCTGTTTAATTCCGTGCTTGGTTTAATCTAATAACTTATTTAATTGTGTGTGTTTTGCGATGCTCCAGCTTATGACTTTGGTTTTGGTTGTATATCTTTTTAATTCATATGTGGGAAGAAATGCAGCATATAAAGTACATAAATCAAACCTAGAACACTCTGGTCCAGACCTTTGGGTGACAGCCATCTTCTTTTCCAACCCACTCCCTGGTATGAATACGTTGTCTCTGAATGACGGAGGCTCCATTGAGCAACTCTGGCTAAACTGGAGGACATACAAAGAGAACCTGCAGCAAAGTAATGCAGCGTTATCTTCGCCAGGGCTGGATGAGCAGAGGTTCAGCCGGAGCAATAGCTCCAAGCCCCTGACAGGTCATGCAGGAACCTGATTCTGGGTGAAAAAACTTGATGCTTGATCAATAGCAGTGTAGCACCTTAGATCGAGGGAGGTAATAATACCACTCTCTTCTGCTTTGGTCAGACCCCACCTGGAGCCCTGGGTCCAGTTCTGGGCATCACGGTTCAGGAAGGATATTGGGACGCTGGAATGTGTCCAAAATGATCAAAGGCCTGGAAACCATGAAGCACCATGAAGTGTGGCTTAGGGAGGTGTTTGATCTCGAAAAGAGAAGGTAAAGAGGTGACATGACAGCCGTGTTGAAATATTTGAGTAAATGGCATAGGAAGGATGGAGCAGGTTTGTTTTCTGCTGCTCCAGAGAATAGGACATGGAGCAATCCTTCAAACTTCAGGAAAAGAAATTCCACATAAGCTTTAGGAAGAACTTCTTGGCGGGAAGAGCAGTCAGACAGTGGAATATGCTGTTGCCTCCGTGGAGTGTGGAGTCTGCTTCCTTGGAGGTTTTTAAACCAAAGCTGGATGGCCATCTGTCAAAGGGAGGGCTTTGGTGGTATCTTCCTGCGTGGCGGAATAAGGCTGGACTGGATGTCCCCTGGGGGTCTCCTCCAACTCTAGGACTCCATGATTCTATCATTCCTCTTCTTCTCAGTCCTTTCCCGGATCTCCCAATGATTCTGTTGTCACTGATATTTTGTGCATTGTTTTGACCGTGTAAAAATTCAGAAGACTGAAAAATGAGGTTTACAGGCAAAGTTAGTGTCTCATATACCATTTAATTTCTATCACCTCTTCTGGAGTAAGCTCAAACATATATATATGTACAAAGGAGGAATGCTTGGAGAACCTGCTCCGGGGCCCCAATCCATCTTTCCTCTTTACCCTCTAACAAAAGGGCTCATATCCACAGTTTCCAAAGCTTTCTCCATGATAGTAGGGATGTAAATATTCAACTATTAAGGTCTTCAAATGCATGGATGAATAAACTCAATAGTTTTCTCCCCACTGCAAGAAAAAGAAACCATTCTTCCACAGTACAGGTAGGCCTCAGTTAACAAAACTCACATGTTCCTGGACTTTACTTCTTTAACAGAGACTATGGTACCTAAGGCACAAATAACTCAGGCCAAATAGGGATAGGGGTACAGCACCAGGAACATTTCCGCACGACACTCTTATAGCACGATGATTCCACTTTCAACCTCCTATGGAATCCTGGTGTTTGCAGTTCCGGGAGGGGCCGGCCTGCCCCTCCCGGAACTGCAAACCCCAGGATTCCATAGGAGGTTGAAAGTGGAATCATCGCACTATAAGAGTGTCGTGTGGAAATGGCCTACGAGACAGAGAGAGAGAGAAGTGCAATTCAGCAATGGATTCAATCTGCAGGAAAGGAGATTCCACCTGAACCTCGAGAAGAACTTCCTGATGGTCAGAGCTGTCCAGCAGTAGAATCTGCTGCCTCGGAGTGTGGTGGAGTCTCCTATGGAGGTTTTTAAGCAGAGGCTGGATGGCCATCTCTTGGGAGTGGTTTGATGGGTGTTCCTGCATGGCAGGAGGTTGGACTGGATGGCCCCGGGGGTCTCTTCCGACTCTACATTTCTATGATTCTATGATTCAGCAAAGTTTTTATTCAAAACTAACTTTATGTGTATGTGAAATGAAACAACTAGCTCAGTAAGACTCTGACACAGCAGAAGACCAACTTGCCCCATCTTCAACACAGCATCCCTTCAAATACTTAAACATGGCTCTCATGTCCCCTCTTAACCTTCTCTTCTCCAGGATAAACGTACCCAGCCCCCTAAGCCGCTCTTCAGGGGGCTTCATGGTTTCCAGCCTTCTACCATTTTGGTGGCCATCCTCTGGTTTCCATTTCGGAGGCAAAATTTATAGATTATGCTTTTGCAACATGCCAGGGTATTTGGTGAGGCGGACTGAGGAGCTTATCACACGAGGGGGGTAAATTGCAATCCGAGCTGGGTAATAGCATCTTTGGCGGGACTTACCACTTTGCTCCTCTTCTGCTGTTCTCCCAGTGGGAGATTGTTTGGAAAGTGTTTCTTTTGCGAAGGAGGTCATTAATGGACTGTTTGTGTTTGTAAATGACCCCATTCACTCCCCTCCTGCCCCGCTGACTGAGTTAATTGTGTACAAACTACTTTTGCACTTTGAACTTTGCAGTTTGCAGCTGTTGAAGTGAGCCAAGGACGAAGGGAGAAAGGTGGGACATTTTAAAAGCAGTTGAAAAAAGTGGGAGGAGAGAGGATGAATCAGGAATATCCCTGCCAGGTCAGGACATTTGGAAGTAGCTTTGCATTGAGTTAATTCAGCAAGATCTTGCCCTTCCCAGTCAGCTCAGGCAAAAGCAAAGTGCCATAGCCTCTGCTGGCCCCTGTGTTCTTCCTCGTTAATAACTTGTGCCATCTTGGCTAAGACAACTCTGAGATTGCCTGTTCGTCTGTGAAACGTTGGAGGGTATGTAATGCAGCCCCCGAGGGTCCCACAGTTGCCACCACCCCGGCATCAGATAACATGAGTCGTGCATAGAATATTGTGGGGGGGGGGTTCTGCAAAGAGAACTAAGCCCATGAGAACTTTTTTGCTGCTCAGGGAACAGCAATTTGTCTGTTGCAATCAAGGCAGAAGAGAGAGGTGACGCAGGGGGTGTTTGGGCTGAGCCACCATAACCAGATTTTTCTGCCCAATTTGCCCATCAGCGCACCGCAGGGAGTGCTTCAGAGCCGTTCTCTTGCTGATGATTCAATGAAGCCTCTCCTGTCATGTTATCTGAAACCTTCCTCCCATGGAGAGGAGAGAGCGAGGAGGCCGTCTTCACCCCAGTCGCTTCCAGGCTGCATGTGGAGGCCTCAAACTTTGAATGCCCCCCCCCCGAGGAGCCAAAAAAGGGTCCTCCACAGAGAAAACCAGGGAGCCCCTGAGAACATGCAGAGCCCCTTTCCCTGCCAAAGGGAAACAAGCAAAACACTCTCTCACATGGAGCAGATTTGGCTGGAAGACTGGATCCTTTAGCCCTTGTCTGTACGCCTGTCTCCCAATGTGCTGCTGATAATGACCCGTTTTCAGCTGAAAAGGGCTTGCTCTTTGCTGTATCTGAATCTTTGCATGCATCTTTACTCAAAAAAAGCATTAACTTGCTTTTTTACCTGTTTTCTACTTTCTGTGGCTATTAAATATTTGTCTCAGCTAGACGGAAAGTGGTTGGGAGCAGCAAATCCCATTGTTTCCCAAGTTGTTGTTTCTGTTACTGCTGTCACGGTTGTGTGCCTTGCAGTCATTTCTGGCTCATGGCCGCTCCAAGGCAAACCTATCCAAGGGTGTTCTTGGCCCCGATGGGTGAGAATCAGAGACCGTCCCGCAGCCCTACCCTGTGGAGATCTTCCCCACGCCCCCACCTGACCACTTTGGTCGCTCCAACTGGCAAGAGAGAAAGAGGGAAGCCTCTAAGAAGCCCCTGGGAGACTCCATTTCACAAAGTAAAGTTGCCGTCTTGCAGCCAATTTTTTAAGAAAACAAGTTCAGGAAGAGCTGCTTTTAATTTTTTAAAGGTCCTTCATTGGAATCCTCATTTAATGTTTTTGAGCAAAGACTGGGTGCTCACCTGTCAGAGATGGTTTTGCAGTGGATTTCTACACAGGCAAAGGGGGTGGGTGGGCTGGATGGTGCTTGGGGGTCCCTTCCCACTCTATTATTCTCAGTCAAAAGAACAACTCAGAAAAACCCGCTCCATTCTGAGTTTTCATGCAGCCTATTGGGATCAAGCCTCCTGTTGTCATAGCTGACAGACTCCATTTCTCCAATTAAGCAGATAGGAATTGATTTTTTCTCTTGTGGCGAGCAGTTTGATATCTCCAATTCCACATTTGCAGTTGGATCTCTAGGCTCCAACAAAGCTACTCCACACACACACACCTTACATTGTGGTTCTGAGATCATCCCAAGACAATTTCCAGAATGCCAACTCCACTCAGAAGTTCTCATTTAAAAAAAAAGACTTTAAATTTGCAGAGATCTCCCTAATCAAATGAGGCATAATGAAGATAAAATGCAATGAGATGCCGAACTATTGTGGTGGCATCAGTCGTTTTCAGCCTAATTTTTCCTCTTTCCTTCTTGCATTGTTTTGTTTTGCCTCCTTAGAGTAACCCTGATGGCCTTGTCCAAACAGCACTGTGCAACAGGAAACACTCTCTCATACCAAGAACCCGTTTTCTATTCCAGTTAAGCAAAGCTTGCAATATCCTTGATCTGGACAGACAAGCAAAACTTCACATCTGCCTTGTTTGGTCACAACATTTGCCTCTTCCCACATTTCTAGTGGGCTTACAGAGGCAGAACTTGCATTGATCCATCTTTTTGTTGAGGGGAAAAAAAGGATGATTAGCCCTTCTCACAGAGAGAGAGACCCATCCCTGAGATTATTCACAGGTCTGAAACCAAAGGAGAGGGGAAGGCAGGGACACTGAGTAACTAGGACATTTCCCACGTTGCTGCCAATGCCTGGAGATAATCCCTCTTCAAGGTACAACCGAGGGCGAAATTCTAGACCCAGTGCCCCAAAGTAACACCAGCCTGAGTCGGTTCTCTATTTTACTGGGGGGATGGAGGTCCACCCCATCACCAAAAGAGAGCAGGAAGATCCATCTGCTTGAATGTGTTTGTCTGTACATTTCAGGTAAGGCTGAAGCCACAAGCCAAGCCATGGCAGCCCCAAAGAAGTCCCGGAAGAGACTGCTGGGATGGACCCTCTTCTTCCTTCTCCTCCCAGGAGGTAGGTTGCCAGCTGGGTCCAAGCAGGACCGGTTGTGGGACCGGCAACAACAGGCAATGGTTTGAGGTGCCGTCAAAAGAAAGCTGGGCATTTTTAAAAATCTGCCATAGTTTCAGAAAGAGTAGGGTTTTGTGTATGCCACAGTCTCTAATGCCATGTTGCTCCGATGCTCCATGTGTCCTAGGCATCGATCAACAATTACTTCAATGGGGCTCTTTGTTACAGTGACAGCAATAATGTGTACATTTGTACAATGCCAGCTGGTCTGTTAAAGCAAGTGGGGCATCATAGACTCAGAGATTCATAGAATTGGAAGGTACCTCAAGGGCCACCTTGTCCAACCCCCCGCCAGGCAGGAATACCCAGCTAAAGCACCCCAAGAGATGCCCACCCAACGTTTGGACTCATGCTACTGCCACCTAATGTGTGGGTACCTCTAGTAGCTATCCAGTCCTAAGGGGCTCCCAATGGAGTGCCTCCCTCCCCTTCAGCTTGCTCCAGCACCCAGTTTTGGCTACACATCAGAGCCAATGAAGCCTATAATGAACTTGTTGGTGCAGTGACTCAATGGAGGCTTTTGTTACAATCACATAATATGTACATTTATTTCAGTGTTATTGCTTCAAAGGCCAGCAGCTGATGGAGGGCAGAGTCTTCCAGTCAGCCTTACTTCTTCTAGAGCCGAGGCCAATTTCTCAGGTTTGGGCTGCCTCCCAGCTCCCGCTGTCTCCAGCCACGCCATACTAGGCTAAGTCCTTGCCTATAACCAATCCATGGGGTGGCTCACTTCTTCCCCTACCCTCCCCAGGAGAAAATGAAATATGATAGTGTAGAAGCCAACTGAACCAAAAGCAGAGACAATTTTGACTGCAGTTAGAAGCTTAAATGTGAACTTGTAGTGTGGTGTCATCACAGAGAGGAAGCAAGAGGGGGAAACAGAACCGGTTGGGCCATTCCACCATTGACGTCAGTGTCCAGTTGTAGGAAGAGATTTGTTTCATGTTCAGTGGTTGATGCTTTAGCCTAGTATTTTCAAGAATCTACAAGTGGCTGGGGAAACGTTGGGGAATCTGTTCCTTCTGTTAGCCACTTGCTTGTACTGTTCTCATAGCTATGAAGTATCCCTTGTTTGGTTCAGTTCCATTTCCTTTCTTTGATTCTTCCCTGTACAACCCCAGAGATCCATCTTCCAGTGGCTTTTCTCAGAGGTAGGATGGACCCTAGCCAAAGGGACTTGTTTTCCTGCCACAAGGATTTGGAATGTTGGCCCCAAGATGATACAGGGAGAATCAATTGTCCTACCCAGATCTACCACCTGCTGAAAGGGGATGCTGGAATCCAGCAGCTAAAGGCTGTGATGTGTCTTCTGCAGTCTGTAGTCCCTCTGCCATCTCTGTTGACCACCAAAAAAGCTTAGCTTATTAGGTGGGAGATGTGCAGTTCTTGGTACCCAATGAGTTGTTGGGGAGTCCTGCAACTGAAACCAATTTCAGATCAGAATGTGTGCATCAGAGGGTTTGGGGCATGGAGACACAGAAAAACGTGATCTTTCTTCACCACAAGGGTGGGAAAGATGTAACCCTCTGGATGTTGCTGAACTGCAGTTCCCAGCATTCCTCACCATGGGCTATGCCAGCTAGCAGGGCTGCTGGGAGTTGCAGTCGCACATCAGACCACATGGTTTACATCCCCACAGTCAAGTGTCTTTCGCTTTCTCGAGCCCTTTGATGGGAAGAATGTTCTTCTCCTTCCCCAGCCAGTTCCCTGTCCTGTAGCAACATTGCCGTTGATGCATCAGTTGTTCTCTGGGGAGGAAACGTCTCAGCTTCTTGCACCATCTGGAAACACCACTGCCGCTTTCAAGAGAGTGGAGAAACCAAGGTGATGTGGAAATGGGACCAGGAGTTCCTCAGCGGCACCCAGCACAGCTTGGGCGACGGGGTGGAAGTTTCCAACATCACCATTGGCCCCCTCCACCAGGCTGGGACCACCCTGAGCTGCTGGGTGCAGAAGAAAGGGACACCCCAAATCATGAACCTCACCCAGATACAAGCTGGATGTAAGCATCTGTCCGCACTAACATTGGGCACGGGGGGCACTTTAACTTGCTTAGATAACTCCAGTGGTGTGTAGTGGCTTCCACATCACGAGGGTGATGAGTCCACTTTGGGTTTTGCTCTGGACTTGAGAAAATTCTTTGCATCCCTACATTTTTCTGGATAAATTAGATTACACTGGGTGTCATGTGGGCAGCAATACAGGCTCTCTGTGAAGACAGGAGAAACGTAGCCGCTCTTTCACGCTCCACAATTACAGCTGTTTGACTACCCTTTAATTTCCATGGTCTCATCCTGTGGAATCCTGGGATTTGCAGTTCAGGACGAGGTTCTTAGAATCCTCAACCCAAGAACTCTAGTGCCCCACAAAACTCCAGATCCCCACGGCAGCAAGGCTGTTGCACCCCCAAAGATGGAAAAAATTATTATTACCTACTAGATTGATAATAACACTTGTTGAAATTGACTGATTTAGCAGAAATGTAGCTGATTTGATTACAGAGAAATAGTTAGAGACATTTCTAACTTTTTGTAAAAAAGAAAACTTTTGGTTTTGACAATTAATAAGATCTGATTATCAGAAGAAGTGAATGAGGTAGAAAGAGAGAGGGGGAGAGAGAGAAGCATGATAATATAATATAATATAATATAATATAATATAATATAATATAATAAATATAATTTAATATAATATAATGTATAACTGCCAAAAAGAAAGTCAGAAGTCACTTTTTGGGGGCTATATTTCTTTTTGCATCTTACTTTTATGTCTCACTCTTCTTTATTCTTTTTTCTTAAATTTCTTTGAAAATATTCATAATTTTTATTGTAATTTGAAAAACTCTTAATAAAATTATATTTAAAGGATAAAAACCTGCAAATCTCCAGACTCCCTAGAATGCAGCCAGGGCTGCTAAAGTGAGATCAAAGTGCCATAAGGTGTCTAAATGTGTGAAAGAGACCCAGACCCAGAAGGAGTCGGACCCAGTGCTGGCAACGTGATGAGGGCCATTTCCTCACTAGACTGTTATAGTGCTATGATTCCACTTGCAACATCCTATGGAATCCTGGGGTTTGTAGTTTCGGGAGGGGCCGGCTGGCCTCCCAGGATTCCATAGGATGTTGCAAGTGGAAGCGCTATAACAGGCTAGTGCGGAAATGGCCGAGGCTACACCCAAGTGGAACGGCATAAGCTTGGGGCCAAAGCTCTCCCTCCCCTCACTCACCTTCTTTCCCACGTGCTCTTCCTGCAGACCCTCCACCAGAGCCCCAGAACCTCACCTGCGTCATGAACATCACCACGAAGAACCTGACGTGCCACTGGGACCCGGGGCAGGAGAGCTTCCTCACGACCAGCGTCGCTCTGCACAGCGCCCAGTAAGGAAAAGGACCTTCTGGTAGAAACTGCCAGCGGCCGGCAGTTCCTGTGTCAGTGGGGCAGGGAATCCACTCTGTGCCTTAAGCCAAACTTTAACGGACTTAGCTGCCTACAGGTTCCGAACCCTCTTTCTCCAAATAGTACAGGGAAAGGAGACAAAGACCATCAAGCCCCTCCCCAAAACCCAGGACGGAGGGCTGCTGTCTGTTGCATGCTTGCGGCCCTGCTCCAGTCCTCCCCAGGTGAGCTGCTGTCTGCCACAACGTCTGGGCTCCTGCCGGAACCAGGTCCTCAGCCAGCTCCTGGCTGACCCACTGGGGAGCGCCTGTTCTCTTTGCAAAGGGATAAAAGGCAGGTGCCTGCTGCAGCGGGCCCACCGGCGGAAGGGGCAACACCAAAAGGAGGTCACAGGTGCAATGGGTCATGACTCCGTGCACTTGAATGTGCTCCTGCGTGCACAGTGGCGCAACTTGCCTGGATCCACCCATTATGCTTGTCCCCAAAAATCAGGCTGCATGCCTAATCTGACCTGCGCCTGTACATGCCACTAATGGGAGGCCAGCCAATGCTTTCCTGATTTCCAGTCTAAAATATGTCAATTGAAGCAATTGCTAGAATTAAGGAGAGAGGAGGAAAGGGAGCAGATAAGGGCCATTCCCGTGCTATATAGTTACAGTGCTATTATTCCACTTTCCACATCCTGTGGAATTCTGGGATTTGCAGTTCTCTAAGGCCCAAGAGCCCTCTGGCTGAGAATTCCCAAGGCCCCGCCCTAAACCCCAGGATTCCATAGGAGGTTGAAAGTAGAAAATAATAAAACTAAGACAGTGTAGGGTGGAAACAGCCAAAGAGTGAGTTTGATCACAATGTCATCTATTTCAGAACCATTCTGCAACCCAAGGGATGCCCTTGGGGTGCACTCCCCCCAAAATCCCAAAGGAGGTGGCCCTCAGCATGGGGGGGGTAACCCCTTCCTTTCCAAGTGGCTACAGACTCCCTTTTCCCTTTGTATTTCCAGGACCGACAAAAACTGCAGCGTCCAGCGGGAGGCCATCCCACCGTGCGTCCCCCACACGGGCAGAGTTCTTGTACCATTCCTCGCCAGGACTTCCAACTCTATCAATATGTGAGACTCTGGGTGTCGGCGAAGAACGCCCTGGGAGCTGCGGATTCGAGGCCCCTCTGCGCTGACCCAATGGATTTGGGTGGGTAGAAGCGTCTAGGCAGGTCTGAGCCCTTTCCTGGTTAATTGGGGGCTCCTGGGATCTTTCCAGGGGTGAAATCGGAAAGGTCAAAGAATGGGTCTCCCAACAGACACAACAACCCATCGGGAAGAATAAGGGACCAGTGAGAATTCTGAGCAATTTTTCTCCTCACAGTCAACATTGCACACTGTTGCACAGAAATTAGTCTAAGGAGAAAAACACATACTTTTTTCTGCCGGGGGGGACGCTCTGTTTTCTGTGCAGAAAATGTTTTTCCTGCTTAAAAAGCACTGTTTCTTGCACAGGAATCTAGTTTTCTATGCAAAAGAAGAAGAAAAAAGCCAGATTTTTTGCAGGACAAAATGCATGTTTTTCCTCTACAGAAGAATTCCTGCACAACACTTTGGAATGCTCAAACAAAAGGAGCATTTTGTGCAGGAATATTCCTTTCCTCCTGCAGTGAGAAGAAAACTTCTTTAATTATTCATCTTCACATGTGAGGATGAAATACAGCGAGCAGTCCACTTTTGCAGGGGTTAGAGGTGCAAGACCTCTGCAAAAGTGAAAAAAAATGTGAATAAAAACTGACATCATCAATGCTGTTTTTTTTTTTTTTTTAACCTGAGAACACTTTTCTAGGAATCTCTGGGTCTTCCAGCATGATTCTTTGGACAGCTTCTGTCGGGAGTTTGCCGCAGAGCCATGCCAGAGGACCCAGCAACGCCTGGAGGAGTGTCCTCTAGGAACGTCTAGGTCCTCCAGCTTGACTCCATGGTAAACGTCCAGCAGAAGCGGCACATAGAATCAGGCTGGAAGACCTAGACATTCCTAGAGAGAACATATCTTCTTCTGTGGCCAGGACAAATAGAGTAAGATTTTTTAAAACTAAATAAGATGAAACAGCCCAGAAATAATCACATCCCCATGTGCTCAGCCCACAACCATGGGGGGCCCCCTGTAGTCACAGATATGCAAACCTACCGAACCGATTCATCCCACCATGTTTTGGGAGCTAACTAGGGATGTCCAGGAAGGGCTAGAAAGAGGTCCTGCCCAAGAGCCACAGAAGGGAGGGGGCCAAGAAGGAACCACAGCACCAGGGAGATGTCGTTTGGCTCCTTCCAGCCAGGCCAGGACCCAGCCGAGCTCTGTTCCACCCAAAAGTCCATGAACAGTCCTTGCCTTTGATACCTTTGCCCTCTGCAATTTGTTTCAGTCAAGCTGGATCCGCCCACCCTCCGGGCCATCCAGTCCGTCCCCGAGGAGACCGACTGTGTGATCGTGGCCTGGGATGGAGCCGAAGGCAGCCGATACATGCAGCGGGCCTGTGAGCTCCGCTACCGGACGGAGGGGGACCAAGAGTGGACGCTTGTGAGTATCTCTTCCCCGGGGGTTCCCATTTCCCAAGGGACAGGGAGTCCATTCCCAGCGTGGGCCTGAATGTCAAAGGAGCCGTCCAAGGTGCGGCTAGACTCAACTGCTCTAAAATGTGTTGCCGCCTTTAAAGTTTGGAGTAGAACCAGGAATGGATTCCCCGAACTGCTGTTCTTGGGGAGTCTGGGGAAGCTTGTGCCACCCCCTACTCACACCCATCTCACTGGGCAGGACTGGTCCACAGCTCCTGGCCCCCCACTGCAACCAGCCCGCCCAGCCCTTGGCCTCCGGTGGCCTCGGTTTGGCTGCTGAGCTGCCCCTTGGGCAACTGATCTCTCCCCGGCCTCCCGCCCTGTTGCGTCCGCTCTGCCACCCACGCACGACGGACAACACTGGCACATCCGTGCCCACCCACCCGCCGCCTCCTCTTCCCTCAGCTGTTCCTTGGCAACCCAGGAGCCTCTGGCTCTTTGTCTGTAGCTCTCCACGGGGGCTGATGAGGGGACTGATCAATTTCTCCTCCCATCACCAGCGAGCGGAGGCCCTGCTACTAACACACGAATGAAGCAAGCCTTTGAGGTGCGATCTGGTCTTTGCACCCTGGATTTTGTTTACTCAAAAGACAGATGCACAACACACACACACTCTGGTCTGACGCTTGCAACGGGACACAGCTTCCGTTACTAGATCAGGGCCCCCCCACTGCTCTTCTCTCTCCTTACCTCATCTGCCCGCTACACCAAGTGTGTCTCCATGCGTGCCTTCGGGTCGCCTGTCAGCTTACAGCAGCCCCATAAGCAGAGGAGGGCTTCAATCCCATTGTTACTCCTCATTAGAGCAGAGCCGTTAGATCAATGGGGTTTACCTGTGTGTTGACTCACCGCCGGACGACTGATTCAGTAGACCTACGCTAGTTGGCACGAACCCCCAATTCCTGCCATGGCCTGAGGAGTGGGGTGACATATGGCCTGGCAGCCCCCACCAGAGCTGGCCGCCCCCACAGAAATGCGGTGATGGAGCCACATTCAGTTTTATTCCCAAGAATGAAGGAACTCTCCATGGTGCTGAACTTGTTTGGGCAAGGAGAAACACACTCCTACACATCAGAGGGCACCTTTAAAGTTCTCACTAAAAGCCAGAGCGGATTTACCATCCTGCTGAGACGAGAGCCCCCATCCGGCATAGGAGGCAACAGAACCGGGTCTGGTGGGTTGGTGGAAGGAAAAGCCTTGCAGGGGAAGGGACTTCAACAGGGCTGCCTCGCCCATCTCAGACTCCCTTTTTGCCCCCCCTCCCTCCTCAGGTCCAGATGCCCGACGTCACCCCCTCCACCTGGAAAACGCAACACTGCGGCTTCCTCTTCGGCACCCACTACCAGGCCCAGATGCGCTGCAAAAGACTCCCAGTCAGCTACTGGAGTGACTGGAGCCCTCTGAAGAACTTCACCACCCATGAGAAAGGTGGGAAGGGGTGGGCAGGGTGGTCCCATGACTCCTGGAAGTGGCCAAATCTTCAAGTCTCCTCCTCCTCCTCCGGAGCTCTCTGTTGGAGAAACAAGTCAGGAAAGCAGGTGTACAGAGGTGTCCACCCCACAAGCACCTTCCTAGCCCAAAACCATGCAAAGTTGATGGGGGAAGAGTTTCTCTGGCCAGGTGCAGAGTGCTCAGGTACCAAACCATCCTACAAAACTGCACAGCCAGGTTGTGGACAGGGTCCAGGAGGCAGAAAGGCATCTGGGATGAACAACCAGGGAATAAAATGAGGGCTCCTAATCCAGTCAAAGTTGTAGTTGATTGTAAGAACGTCATTGTTTATTCAGTGAGTGAACGAGTGAAAGCCTGCTTGTGTGCGCATTGTCCCCTCCTTGCCCTCCAGTAAAAGGATGAGACAGCGTTACCTTTACTTTAAGGAAAGCTGAGCACCAGATCAGGGAAGCTGCTCTTCTGTGGACTCAGATGCTTCCGGGGAGCCATCTAGCCCAATATCCTCAGCTCTGGCAGGCAGAGGCCATGGCTCTCTTCCCACAGCTTCAAGCAGGATTATTTCCAGAGCGTGGGAAAGTTGCTTTTCAAGACTCCAACCACCAGACACCCTCAGCTGGTTGGGACTTTTCACCCCAAAAAGTACCTTTTCTGAACTCTGATTCTTTCCTAGCCCTACTTGGAGATCTCTAGGTTTTACTTTTGGGTATTAACCAAGCCTGGCCCAGCTTAATTTCCAAAGGAAGACATGTTCTCTTCACAGGGCTGTGAAACTGAATGGCAAATTGGAACGTCTGGGAGGCACCCCAAGGAATGAGGAGCAGGGAATCTGGGGAAGAGGAGACAGCCATGGAGTTGGGGGGGAAGCAACATCTTTAGTGACTTCTAGAGCTCGTCATCTTACTTTGGGGGAACCCCTCTGTTGCTGCACCCTCCTCTCCCATCCACCCTGAGCCTCCGTTCAGCAGCGTCCCCAAAACCTCTTTCTTCCCTCCTGCAGAGCCTTCAGGAAAGCTTCTCACCTGGTGGAAAGTGAAGCCCAGGAAGACAGTAGAGAGGACAGAGGTGCAGCTCCTGTGGAAGGTAAGCAGGAACAGGGATATCACTTCGCAAACAGCAAGACAAATGCCTCTGCTCTGGATTTGTCTCTCATGAGAGCAGACAGCTGTTCTGGATTCCTCCAATCTTCCGTCCATGGCTGGGGAACTCTGGTGGGAGCAGCAATTTCCCACAGCGACACCCTCCGTGAACCAATGGTGGCTCCTACCGGCCATGGCCCTGAGCCACTGAATCCACTCCAGGTTTTCACCCAGCCTCTAAAGCCTTTTCTGGATCCTGTTTCTAAACAGGCCCAGCACCATGGAGAGCTCCTGTAAAGCTAGCCAAAACCTGGCATGGATTCACTGCCCCCCCAACACAGAAGCTGCCCTTTCTCAACAACAACAACAAATTTAAATTGGGAAGTTTCAAAAAAAGTCCACTTCTGGTTTTGAGAAATTATTTTTATTTTAATATTAAACTGTGAAGATAGGGGAAGACCCATGGTTCATTAAATTGCTTTAAATCCAATTGAAAACAAAGAAGTCATGCCAATTTCCGTCTTTGAGAGCACAGAAGGTCTTAGTGCCAGATTTGACTCATATCCTAGCCTCCATAATTATTCCATAATTATTTTTTCCTGATAAAGAATTGTCATAGTTTTCTCCCTAGTACAGGAGAAATGAATATTCCTCCAAAATATTCTCCCTGTATTATAGAATCATAGAATCATAGAAATGTAGAGTTGGAAGAGACCACACGGGCCATCCAGTCCAACTCCCTGTCATGCAGGAACACCCTCAAAGCACTCCCGACAGATGGCCATCAAGCCTCTGCTTAAAAACCTCCAAGGTAGGAGACTCCACTACTCTCCGAGGCAGCAGATTCCACTGCCGGACAGCCCTGACTGTCAGGAAGTTCTTCCTGAGGTTCAGGTGGAACCTCCTTTCCTGCAGCTTGAATCCATTGCTCCTTGTCCTGGTTTCTGGAGCAGCAGAAAACAAGCCCCCTCCTTCCTCTACGTGGCATCCCTTCAAATATTTAAACATGGCTATCATGTCCCCTCTTAACCTCCTTTTCTGCAGACTAAACATACCCAGCTCTCTCAGTCTATCCTCATAGGGCATGTTTTCCAGGCCTCTCACCATTTTGGTCACCCTCCTCTGGACTTGCTCCAGCTTGTCAATATCCTTCTTGAATTGGGGTGCCCAGAACTGGACACAGTATTCAAGATGGGGTCTAACCAAAGCAGAGTAGAGTGGTACCAGTACCTCCCTCGATCTAGACACCATACTCCTGTTGATGCAGCCGAGAATTGCATTGGCTTTCTTGGCTGCCACATCACACTGCTGACTCATGTTCAGCTTGTGGTCTATGAAGACTCCTAGATCCCTTTCACACGTACTGCTATCCAGCCACGTGTCCCCCATCCTATATTTCTGTATTCCATTATTTCTGCCTAAGTGTAGGACCTTACATTTCTCTCTGTTGAATTTCATTTTGTTCGCCCTGGCCCAGCTCTCCAATCTATCCAGGTCATTTTGAATTTTGATCCTGTCCTCTGGCATATTAGCAACCCCTCCCAATTTGGTGTCATCTGCAAATTTGATGAGCATGCCCTCTATTCCTTCATCTAAGTCATTGATAAAAATATTGAACAGCACTGGGCCCAGGACAGAACCTTGTGGCACCCCACTAGTCACTTCTCTCCAGGATGAAAAGCAGCCATCCGTGATCACCCGTTGGGTTCGGTCGGTCAACCAATTACATATCCAATTAACAGTAGCCCTGTCTAGCCCACATTTTACTAGCTTCGATGCAAGAATGTCATGGGGAACTTTGTCAAAGGCCTTACTGAAATCGAGATATGCTACATCCACAGCATTCCCTTCATCTATCAAGCTAGTAACTCTATCATAAAAAGAGATCAGATTAGTCTGGCATGACTTATTTTTGAGAAATCCATGTTGACTTCTCGTGATTATTGCGTTGTTTTCTAAATGATTAGAAACTGAACGCTTAATGATCTGCTCCAGGATCTTTCCGGGTACCGATGTCAGGCTGACTGGGCGATAATTATTTGGGTCCTCTTTTTTCCCTTCTTGAAGATGGGGATAACATTTGCTCTCTTCCAATCTGCTGGAACTTCTCCTGTCCTCCAAGATTTCTCAAAAATTATAGCAAGCGGTTCCGAAATGACCTCTGCCAGCTCTTTTAATATCCTAGGATGCAATTCATCTGGCCCTGGAGACTTGAATTCATCCAATGCGGCCAGGTATTCCTGTACCACCTCTCTACTTATTAAGTGCCTCATTTCCTCTGCTTCCTCCCCTGCTCCCCTACCGCCAGGTTGAGTGCTTGTATCCTTCTGGGAAAATACGGAATATTTAAACATCCCAAAAGAATGCAAAGGAATTATTGGAGGGAGTGGTTTTTCTATTTTTTTTTCCCCTGTAGAAGACCTGGCGCTTGCACAAAACAAAAACAAAAACATGTTTTTTTCCACAAAATAACTCCTCTGCAACACTTCATGATGTTTGCATTCCAGGACAAAATTGCCCCAAACCCTTGCTGGTCTTTTATTCTTCCCATTGGGGTTTCTCTACTGTTGGAAAACTTTCTTTTTCAACCTGGAAACGCATGAGTGCAAGTGTTCTTTCCATCCCTAGTCTGGATTATCTCCTCGTTTTACAGCCAATGAGACCCAAAGAGACCAACGGTAAAATCTTAGGCTACTGGGTCACCCTCAACCCCGGGCTGCTCCAAGGGAAGTCTTCAGTTCTTTGCAACACCACAGATTTGCAGTGCACACTCTCTCTACCGCCTGAGACCCAGAGAGTTTTTCTCGTGGCCTACAACTCCAAGGGAGCTTCTCCACCCACTGAAGTGGTCTTGCTGGACAAGAAAGGTAGGAGGAACCTGCTCTGTGTGCATGGGTATGTGTGTGGATGTGTTGCAGGTGGGGACTAGCAGTCCTTTTGCAAACATCTTAAGATGTTCAGCCCTCTCTTTCATGGTTCACTCACCATCTCAAGAATATAAATGCACTCACTAGCCACAGGGTCCCCGGCACTTGTGTTGAACCCACCACCTTCCCAGGTACATTGGATAGGAATGTGGGAGAAAGGGACTTTTTGGTGGCTGCCTCTGGGTTCAGAAATGCCCTTCCTGGGGTGGCTAGACTGGCTTCTGCCTTGCTATCCTTCCATTGCCAGGTGAAGACCTTTCTATTCCAGTATTCCATTTGGCACCTGACTGTTGCACCTGATGGGTTTTCTGTTTTGACACTATACAGTAGTCCCCCTTATCTGTGGGTGATACATTCCAAGATCCCTGGTGGATGCCTGAAGGATGGTACCAAGCCCTGTGTGTGTGTGTGTGTGTGTGTGTGTGTGTGTGTGTGTGTGTGCTGTTTTCCTATAAATACACACCTATTATAAATTTTTTGCTTTAGGGTTAGGGCTTTGCTAAAGGATTTTCCAGCATCCTTTAGGAAGTCCCTGATTCACAGCCCTCTCCCCACAAGCAGCATCCACCGGTGCTTCCAACCAAATTTCCAGTTGCTGGCCTCTGTTTCCCACTTTCTCTTTCTCCTCAATCATTCTCACTACTTCTCCTTGCATCTTCTGAACCCCTTCCGTAGCTCCACCGGTGCCCAAGATCCGAGCCTCTCCTCGTGGTGAGAAGAGCATCTGGCTGTGCTGGGATCCCCCGCAAGTACCCACACCCATGGGCTACGTCATTGAGTGGCACAGGGTGGCCTCGGTGGACTTGCCAGAGGATGGCGTGAGATGGATGAAGGTGGAAAATGGCATCATCACAGAAGGCCTGATCCAAGGTGAGGAGGTCTGCTCTTGTATGCACATCTCTCAGAACAGCATCTGGGGAGGAAAAACAGCAGTGCTCTCCATTTTGTGCCCACATTCAACCCCAGTAACAAGGAGGAAGCCTTTAGGAGGTCTTTCTGGAGGGCCTTTGGTGGTCCTTTGGTGTCTAGATGTAACTGGAAGCCACAATCCTCTCCAGGGTCTGAGGCCAGATTCTTTCTTATCCCCACCTGAAAATATCTGGCTCCCCTCTTCAGGGGGCTCCCATTCCACATGTTTCTGCTTAGCTTCTGAAGTCAGAGAAGACTGGATGAGCTGAAGGCAAAATGAATGACACAGTGGAGCATTTCTGTCTTTTCCATCTTAATGGATTTCTTGACTGAAAAAAATAAGAAGAAAGCAGTGGGAAAGGACAGAAGGGATTACCAGTGAAAGATAATGATGTCATCTAGGATTCCCACCTCCCTAAGGAAACATCTGTGCATGAAGGAGGGCAATTACATGATAACAGCCTTGCCTGGAGGTTCCCTCGGTTCCTCCAACCTCTGGCAACTTTCCTCTTCTCTCTTTCAGAAGATATTCAGCCTTTCCAGCGGTACAACATCTCCGTCTACCCTCTCTACAAGGATGGAATAGGGATGCCACAGTATGTGGAAGCTTACACCATGCAGAAAGGTATTTCCCCTCTTCCACAGAGAGGATTCAGCACAGTTTCCACCTCCTGGAGTCCAGCTGGTATTCCTAGCAACCTTGGAGGGGTTAGGGAGGTAGAGTCTTCTCAGGAGAAACAAAGCCACTTCTTGTTGGTTTGGCATCTTCCTTGTACCGGGTGTGGTGAGTTCCAGAATTCACTCAGAAGCAAAATCCAGATAGCTACATAAACTGAAACATTTCCCATGCACTCCCTAAGTCTTGCATGGCTTAGTTTCTGAACATCATGAGGTTTGGGGCTTAGCATTACAGTCAACCTTAGATCTAACCTTTCCTGGACAACAACCTCTAGGTTCTGAGGAATCGGGGAGAAGGGGTTGCCTTTGAATATTCAGTGCTACCAAAAAGATTCTCTGCACATGCTCAGAAACTCTCACTTTAGCTTTCATGAGATGCAGAGACCAACTCCAGCCACTGGTAGTCACTTGTGCCCCTGCTAACCCACCCACACTCCCACCCTTTCCCTCTCTGTCCTCCACACCTCGACTCCGGTCTTCTGGTTACAACGCCAACAACACTCTGTGCACACACACCTTCTTTTCTCTTCCTTCTCCCTGAAGCTCCATCGGATGCACCCAAACTTCATGCCGGGAACATCAGCAAGTCAACGGCTGACCTTTACTGGGAGCCCATCCCAGCTGAAAAGCGGAATGGTTTCATCACCAACTACACCATATTTTGGAGCGGCACCAACGAAGACGTGAGCAGTAAGCGTCCCTCCACTTCCAGCTGATTCCCTGTTACGTGGAGGGGGGAGCTGCTAGGCTCCAAATCTATTTCCCTTCCCACCCCCAGCCCCCAGTTGTGGACCGGCCCTCTTTAACCTGCCTCCCCAGTCCAAATTCTTTTTGTCTTTCTGTCCTGCCTTCTTTCTATCCCTGGTGGTGATGGTGGTGGTGGTGGTGGTTGTCGTGTGCCATCTAGTTGACATCAGCTTATGGTGACCTTCTGACTTTCAAGAGACCCTGTTCTTATTAACAGCCCTGCTCAGGTCTTGCAAACTCAAGGCAGCATCAGCAGCTTCCGTCCATCTGGCATGCAGCAATCCCCTTTTCCTACAGCCCTCCACTTTACAATATTGGCCATTTCTGCATTAGGCTGTTATAGCACTATGATTCCACTTGAAACATCCTATGGAATCCTGGGGTTTGCAGTTTCGGTATATAGCACTATAACAGCCTAGTGCAGAAATGGCCATCATCTCTTCCAGTGAGTCTCAGCATCTCATGAGACGCCTCAGTTATAGCCATTTTGGCTTTTGGGGAGAGTTCAGGCTTGATTTGCTCTCGAAGCCATTTTATTTACCCTTTTGACACTCCATGATACCTGCAGAACTTTCCTCCAGCACAACGTTCCAAAGGAGTTGGTTTTCTTCCTGTCAGCTTCTTCACCATCCAGCTTTCACAACTGTACATAGAAACTGCCTGGAGGATTCTGACTTTGACATTTAATTATATGTCTTTGCACTTGACAATCTCATATAGTTCCTTTATGGCTGCCCTTCCAAGTCTGTCCCTGTTGCTCCAATCAGTTTGGAATCCTGCCTGGACCTGATCCCTTCATGGTGTCCTTTCCTGGCCATCATCCTCCAAGCCCTCCCCCTGCCCTGTCCAAATAAATGAGCCAGTGGTCCACCCAGAGATCTTTTGGAGGGGCATAAGGAATTGTGCCCTCCCCCTTTGCTTTGCCCTTCCTGCATTCTCTGTGCTTTTGACGGGCCCATATTCCCACCCCAGGAGGCTGACAGCGCTTGCCTTGTTCTCCAGGTGCTGTTGTGAACTCCTCAGTGAACTCCTTCACTCTCCGGGGTCTCTGGCCTTCCAAGATGTACCGGGTGCACATTATGGCCTCCACCTCGGGTGGGAGCACCAATGGAACAACCCTCACTCTCTACACTAAGGCAATGGGTAAGAAAAGCACAGGAGCAGAGCTGTGGGTAGAACTGGAAGTATTTGTCAGAAGTCATGGGAAGGGAGCAAGCTTTCCAAAAAATAATAATAATGGGTATCCAATAACAGTGACAATAGTGGGGTGCTGACTGCTATCTTTGTCCTCCAAGCCACGTGGCATGTGCAAAACATCCCCAGAGTCAATCTGTCTGTAACGTGGTCTTCCTCTGTCTTTACTGCCTTCCATTTTACCAAAAGAATTTCCATTGCAAAGGAAGCAACCCACAGCAACCTATGTGAGTTGGTGCAAAGTTGTATAGTTGTACCACTAGCATAGGTTGTCAGTCTATGGTTAGAAAAGGCTGATGAGAACTATTTGGGCTATTTCCCCCCCCTTCTTCTATAATTCCGAGCTACAGACCAGCCCCCTCCCCACCCCGCCCTGCTCCCAGCTAACTCTTTCCCCTGTCTCTTCCAGATGACTTGGACATCTCGTTTGTGTATTTGCTGGTTGGCCTGCTCTTGGTCATGATTATTGTCCTCGTCATCTGCTTCCAGAAAAGCAAACGGTGAGTCTAGGAAGGAGCTGAAAGCTGCAGAATCACCACTGAGGGGATGGGTCCTGGGCTGTGCTCTTTGGGTAGTTGGGCCGCCACTCACTTGCCTCCCAAGCAGCAGAGAGGTAAACAAGGTGCTTAGGCCATTTCCGCACTAGGCTGTTCTAGCGCTATTATTTCACTTTCAACATCCTATGGAATCCTGGGGTTTGCAGTTTCGGGAGAGGTTGGCCGGTCCCTCCCGAAACTGCAAACCCCAGGATTCCATAGGATGTTGAAAGTGGAATAATAGCGCTAGAACAGCCTAGTGCGGAAATGGTCTCAGAAATTGAAAGGGAAGAGCCTTGGTAGCAGCATTAAGGGAACTGTCCAGGGTGCTGAACTCACCAGGACTGGAGTTTGGCGCCTTGGAGGGTTTCCTTAAAGCTAGCCCAAACCTGGAATGAATTCACCACCCCACTGACATGTCAGCTGCCAGTTGCTACCGCCACAGGCATAGCTACAGCCCATTACGCACCATCTCTTGCTACATGCAGCTTGCCCACCACATCCTTCATTTTGGAACCTTTGCCTCCTGGGATACCCCCTCACCAAGTTTCTCTCTTTTGTGTCCCACAGGATGAAGACACAGTTCTGGCCCAGTGTTCCAGACCCCGCCAACAGCAGCCTGGGCAAGTGGGCCCCAACCGTTCTGCAAGAGGTAAACATGGAAGCTCTTGGCACTGACTGGTGCCCCTTTTTGCATTGGTCTTTCCTTCCAGAATCACTGTGCTTTCGTGCACCTCTTGCCAGCAAGCTGATGCATCTGCTAGGGGCACAGTCAGAACATGTGTAAGCTACACACACACACACACACAGAGAGATCTGCAAACTGAGCTGGCATGTATGCAATCCCTCCATGGTGCAGGGTAGGAGGAGTTACTTTTTGAAAGTAACACATTCTCATTAAAACTTTGAATATTGAAGGAGTAATCCAGTGTTGCTAGTTCCTACATTATATTATTTGCTTTTGCCTTCTTTTGGTGCAGAAGTTGTGCTTGGTAAGGGAAGGGCATCAAAGATGAAAACAGATTCCATCCAAAAGCCTCTGAAAGTGCCCTTTTGAGATAACCTTTTCCAAATAACTAGAAAATGTCACTTGTTACACCAGTAATGTATCTCCTTTTCCAATCGCGGTGTCACTTTTGAAATGTGGCTTTACTATGCCCTTATTAATGTCTCCCCCGACCCATAAAAAGGGTAACCCCTACCAATGACCACATCGCTTGTTAATTCCACATCCTGTCATGATCTGACCACAGCCACCATCCTAGTAGAGATTGACGCAAAATTGCAATGTTTTTTGCTCAGTATTACAGATAAAGAATTGGATAGTAAATGTGGGTTACGTCTTTGTTATATGATAACACCAACAACAATACTGTTTGCTCAGACTTGGAAATGGGCTTGGTGACGGAAGAATGGATTGTTAAGGTTACTGAGTTAGCCCAAATCGCCAAACTGAAGTCAACTGAAATTGTGCGTGTGCGTTTAAAGACTGGAAACCATTTATGGACTCCTTGAGAAATAAGGAACCTAACAAAGCAATAATTTGTGGCTACAGTCACTAGTAATTCTACTAAGATTGCTTAGTTGGATCTGAAATGGTAGAATATTTTTTTCTTTTTCTTACCTTTCTTTTTTCATTACAATTTGAAGCTTTGTGCGGGGGGGAGGTCAGAGGCCTTTTGTGTTTCAGTAAGTTAGTGTTCAGTGTTTTAGTTTAGTGTGTTAGTAGTGTTTTAGTTTTACTTCTTTTTCTTTTTTTGAATGTATATTTCTTTCACTGTGACTGTGGCTTCCACTGTGAATTTTTATTATTATAGAATACGTATAGTACATACAATACACACAATATTTGTGATAAACCACATGCAAATATAAATTACACATATAAACTAGAATAAACTGCTATATGTATTGTAATAGTACAGAATCCTTCACCATGAATAATATCTTAAATAATTCCCCATTCAATATAAGACTCGTATTTGACAGATTCCCATGCCACCATCAACCGCCTCTCTTTCTCCCTCTTCCTTCTTGCCCAGGAGACCCCCCCGGCTTCCAAGGCTTGCGAGATGAGCCCTGTCATTGTCTCAGCCATCTTAGTGATCGAAGCAGAGGAGAAGAAGTGCCTTTCCTGCGGCAAGATCGAGCCCACCAAGGGTCCGGAGGACGGCCCCGCAGCCGGCTGGGAGACCTACGCCTGCGAGGCATCTGACGCCCCTCTGGCCACCGGCAAGGCGCCGCCCGCCTCCTATGTGAACAGCCCGGCCTCCGTCCAGTACGCCAAGGTGGTCGGGGAGGCCTACCGCAGCCAGGAGGAAGCATCGCCCACCTTCTACGTGCGCTCCAACTCCACACAGCCCCTGCTGGGCGACCTGACCCCCAGCCCAAAGCCCTACGAGAACCTCTGGTTCCACGGAGGCCAGCCCAGCCGAGAGGGCAGCTGTGGGTCCCGGGAGGAGGCCGTCTTCCTGGACCGGGCCCTCTTGGACTTCCCGCTGCTGCAGGGCCTCAAAATCGAGGGGGACGAGGACCTGGGCAACTTCCGGCGGGTGTAGGGCTTGGCTGCTCTTTGGGGGAGGATTGGGGAGCCGCCTCGCCTGTGAATTGTGATTGTGGTTCTCCTGCCTCGGTGGAGGAGGCGTTAAGCTACGCATTCAGCCAAGCACCATGCCAGGCATAGTCTCTCTTTCTCTCTCTCTCTCTCTCTCTCTCAGGAGGCCAAAGAAACTGGAGGGAGGGTTGTTCGAACCGGTCTCCCTGGGGGTGGAGTAATGTCTTCTGCTCCCATCCCAAATGAGTCAGGATTTGTCAGGGGCAGTCAAGCCTTTGATTTCATCTCGTTTTATGAGCCAAGCCTGTTGCTGAACACGTCTTGGGCCACTAGCTGCTACTCCGGCCCTGTCCCTGAATGGGCCACCCACTCAATCAGGCTGCCTCTTGATGTGGACGGATGCACACCCCTTCCCGGCATCTCTCTCTCTCTTCTTTGTTCCACCGCCCTTCCCACTGGCCTGCGTCACTTCTGCTGCTCACAGCAGGCCAGAAACCTGTCTGTGCTTCACAACCAGCGCAGCGGTCCATAACATCGGCATGTGGCCTTCCTCTTCCATCATAGTTAGCTTTCTCCTTCTCCTCTCTGGTTGGCACAGCACCCGTGGCCATTGCGAACTGGGTTTGAGAGGCATCCCTTTCCCCCAAAGAGGTGAGCCCCCAGGAGCAAAACAGGGAGGGAATCAGAGCAGGGAGTCATCTACTACTCAGATGCCAGAAACTGGGCAAATGAGAGGCTGTGGGAACTGTGCCTGGGGGAAGTGCAGCTCATGGGTCCCTGGGGAGAAATGGAGCCTGCTGTATGGTAGCCGTGATCCAGAGCTGCCAGCGAGGGGACACAGGTGGGGAAAGGGGGAAAAACAAATGGCCATAAGAATACAGGAACCTCCTGGCCAATGTGGAATGTCTTGGATAACTTGCCCTCACAGAAAACACTCAGTTCAAGCAGAAGCATTTATTTGGAGCAAGCAAGCAACACATCAAACTTCCCAAAAGTTGCTGAGACTATCGTATGCTGGTTGGTTACAGGTTTTATACCTTGTCATACAAACTTAGGGGTGCATTACAATGACTGGTGAAAGCCATAGATGTCACATCACACAACCAGAACCAGATTTTCTCAGACCCTTCCAATGTTTACATATCTTTCATCCTGGGAGCCAAGTGAAGTTCCCCTCTTCTTATCTTTGCCCCATCTGTTCCCATAATACCTTCCCGCTAGTTTTACACTCCACCCTTCTGATCCCCCCCTCCTCGCTGGATGCCCAGTGACATCAAACATTGCAGCAATCCCCCCTTTTGGCACCTTGGTGCCTTTCTAATCCACAACCAGCTACACAGCTGCACACAGCAGTTGGCAATATATATATTATAGCATTAGCAACCTATAGTTCCCCTTTCATCTATTAGCCTATATTATAAAAGACACTATTTCTGAGCCAGCATACTGTGGCAGGAGCCGTGCCCCCTGACACCATGGCCATTTTCCTTTTCACATACCCTCCAGCTGTCCCAATTTGGCACAGACAGTCCCAGTTAATTGTCTGCAATCCCACTTTTTCAACTCCTTGTAAAATGTCCCAGATTCTCTTTTGCCTTCCTACCTTCCCCCTTTCTCCCCAGATTATCTCAATTGATGCAAGCTGAGTCCCAAGTACAAACCTCCTTTGCACTCAGTTAACCAGCAGGAGGGAGAAGACAGGAAGGGGCAGGATCTTGCCCTTCCCGGGAGGCTCAGGCAAAAGCAAACTGCTGCAGCCTCTCCTAGCTTTGTGTTTTTCCTTTTTAACCACTTTTGCCTTCCTGACTAAACTCTGAGGGTGCCCCGGCACACGCATGCCAGCTTTCGTCTGTGAAATGTAAGTCACTGATGATGAGAAAATTTCCAGATAGCCGTCACATTCCTGGGCTTTGCGGGGAGTTGTCTGGTTTTTTGGACTAATGATAGCAAGTATTTACATTTGACAAGGAGCCACAAAAACGACTTGAACACATACTAAGAGAAATGGGGAACTGAGAAAGAGAAAGCAGGACGCCTTCCTTTCCTTTATTACTGGAGACAAGAGGAGTTCTTAGAGGGAACACCGGGTGTTTTTTTCCCCCCTGTAAATATTTTACCTTCACTACTGCTGCTATTTATCATGTATTTAGAATGTTGCAAATTAAAGGTGCTTCATACTGTTTCCTGTGTTGTCGTCCTTCTTGGGGGCTGCAAGAAGAAAAGCCTGCATGTCTTCCTTGCTGTGCTGCAGCCATGAACTACAACCTGTCAACTCCCACGTCGGTGGGGCGGTGGATCCCCTCTGGGTGTCAGGACACACCCGGTTCTCTCCAAAGAGCTGAAGCTGTTCTCCAAAGGGGCTCAGCACCTCGAACAGCGCCTTTAAGGCTCCCCAAACCCTGGAGTGGATTCCATGCTCCACTGGCAGAGCAGCCACCAAACTCCAGGGGCACCCAATCTTTGTCCAAAAAAAGAAAAAAAGAGAAAAAAGCCCTATTCTACCAAAGTTTTACCTGTTATTCTGCAAAACCAGGTGAAGTAGAGACCCTAAATATGAGTATAAAATACGCTTATAGAATCTTATAAGAAGAATCTTCTTAAAGTGTGCCACAAGTCAAGTGAATTCCACATGCTGCGCGAGCAGAGATACGTTCCTGTTGCAGAACACAGAGCAGCGGTCACCGTGCGCTCCAATGTTCTGTAAAGCATCTCCTGGAATGTAAACATCGGAGGGTGGAAGGGGATTAGAGAGTATTGCAAGCATTGCAATCCACAGAGGGATTTGTGTCTTTGTATTGTGTTCCTATAAAACTGTCTTGCAAACTGAGCTCTGGGCTCTGGGCTCATTTTTGGAAACTATCCCAGCCACGCAGCCCGCGCCTTCTGTAATAAACTCGTTTCCCTTTACTCCGTGGCCTCCCTGTCTCTGGATTCCTGCAACCCAGGAAGCGTGCGCTGCAAGAGCAGACCCGTCCGGGGCCATTTTCCAGACCCTTCCTTCCAGCCCCGTCTGACCTCCGCGGAGCCAAAGAGGCCCACCGGCCGACCTTGGGCGGGTCACACTCTCTCAGCCTCAGGGAGAGGCGAAGGCCAGTCCCCTCTGAACAAATCTTGCCAAGAGAACACACAAGTTGCCCTAAGCTGGAAGCAGCGGGAGAGGCCCCACTGCCTCTGGAGGAAAATGCCACGAGGGGGGGAGGGAACAGCCTCAGCCGCCCCTCCCCCCACCCCTGCCTGGAGCTTAGGAGTCTGGCAAAAGCAGAATACATTCAGAAATGCAAACCCTTAAACATTCAAAGGAAGAAGAAGAAGTTTAAGGAATATTTTTTAAAAAACTGAAAGCATATGCAGGCTTCATACAAGGCCATTTCCACACTACAGTGTTAAAGGGCTGCTATTGCACTTTCCAGGCCCTGTGGAATTCTGGGGTTTGTAGTTTCCTCAGACCAAAGAGCTCTTCCGCTGAGAATGGGAAGCGCCCTTCCCTAAACCACAAACCCCAGAATTCCATAGGAGGTTCATAGTGGAATAGCAGCGGTTGAACACTGCAGTGCGGAAATGGCCCAAGTTTCAAAAATTAAAACAGTTTAAACCCATGTGTATTTGCACGAAAGTCTTGCTTCCTGGAGGATTCTGGGAGTTGTAGTCCAAAGGGCTCAATACATCCTCACCCCCGCCGAGACCACGCCTCCAGCAGTTCGCAGACCAAGAAGAACCTTCCCCATGAGCATGCGCACTCCGAACTGAATCCCGACAAACAAGCGGCCGCGTGCGGTGTCGATCATTCCCCCGGGGCGGGACGTTGCTCCCTATTGGTCGCGGCGGGGCCGCCCGTCGGCGTCTTAAAATGGCGGCGCCCAGGCGCTGAGAGAAGGGAGGAGAAGCCGGAGCCGGAATGTGGCTGCGGGGCGCCTCGGCGCTGGCCGGCGCCGCCCTGAGAGCCGGGAGCGGCCGCCTGGGGCTGGATGTGGCGCGGACGCCGCCGCTGAGTAAGGAGAGGGAGGGCCGGGGCGGTCGGGCCTGATTCGGAGCGCCCGCCTCGCCCCGTTTACACGGCCGGCGCTAATCCGGATGGGAAGGGCTTTCCGTGCTTCTGTCGTCCTCGTCCCGTTTCCTTTGGGGGAGGGGGGCTTCGCCTCTCCTTCGGGGTATCGCCCAACGGCGGCAGAAAGGAAGACTCTTCCACTTCCAGCTGCAGGATTGTTGTGCGGGGAGGGCCGCCGGTTCTGGCGCTCTCGGCTTAAACACTGCACCCAGTGGCAATTTGCAATAAATGAATTAACTGCCACAAAGACCCCCCACCCTAAATCCATCTCTTCCTCCATCCCGTCCTGCACTCCGTGACCTTTTGCAAAACCGGTCTCTGTGCTGCAGTGAAAAAGCTTTGGTTGTGCCTCAAAGGGGAAATAAATCACATTTGGAACCAAAAAACAAAAACTTGCACCCAAGGGCAATAGCAAAGCACACGGAAAGCATGGCTGTACGTATTGCCTATTAAAGCCAGGCTGCTTTTCCTTCCAGGAAAGAGTCCTCTCCTTCCAGCGTCGAGAGATTATGCTCAGCCTGTCCGGAGGAAGAAGCCAGGTGCGTCCCCAGCCGTCCTCCTCCCGCCCCGCTCTGCCTTCCGTCAGGCCATGTCCGCACGAGGCTGTTAGAGCGCGATGATTCCCCTTTCAACCTCCTCTGGACTCCTGGGGTTTGCAGTTTCGGGAGGGGCTTCTGGGTCTGGTTCCGGCCGGCCCCTCCCGAAACGGCAAACCCCAGGAGTCCAGAGGAGGCTGAAAGGGGAATCATCGCGCTCTAACAGCCTCGTGCAGAAATGGCCCCCGTCTGGCCCAGAAGACCACCTGAAACTTGGGGCTGCGCCTGGTCCAGCCTTTCTTGGCAAACCCATTGCCATTGCTTTCTCACCCAGATACAAGCTAATAAGCGCAAGGCAAAGAGCCTTTAGTCTCTGCAAAGAAGCGTGGCGGGCTTGTTTCACGAAGGTAAAGGGGTGCCAGATCCTTGAAATGATGGCTCTGAGCCTTGGCCGCTAATCCCAGTCCTGATCTAATTGAGATGTGAAAATAAATAATGTACTGCGTATTCTGTTGGCCAAGGAAACCAACTAAGTGCCTCGTAACTTCGTAGCCAATAAGTCTTTCTTATCTGGAATCCGCTTCTGCCACCTCCTTGCAATGTACTTTCTTCTCCTGACCGTACGGAACAGGCTGAGAGTTGAGCGTTGCAATGCCTCCAGCCACAAGCTTATGGCCTTCCAGAGATGCTTGGCCGGGCACTGTTGGAGCCAGTGTGGTGGACCAGAGAGATTTCGCACAGTACCGGTCTCATTTTTAATCCTCACACTTTTTTTCTTTGCAGAAATCACCAGCCATTTGGACGACCTGCCTCCTACCATGTTGCAGAAGAAATATGCCAACGTTCCAGTTGTAGACCAGTAAAGTTTGCCACTGCGAGGGGCTGGGCTGTGCATTTAGACTGCAGTGCTAGTCATGGCTTGTGCAAAATTGGGTTGCTTTCCACTTTGCCACTCTCCAGATTCTGCAGTGGGAAGGGAATGGGCCATCCCCTCATCTTCCCCTCCACCACTCCACATGCAGATACTACCTCATTTTATTGCTTCAAACAAAGCAGGGAGAGCATTTTTTCCACATGTTCTCCATCTCCATTACAAATATTCTGGGACAAAACAATGTTCTCAGGACTATATTTAATTCTCCTGCTTTTAACATCTCTCAAGACTGTTCTTAAAAGGCTAAACTCTTCAAAGGATACAAACTGAATAACCCAGGGGCTGTTCTGTGCTTTCCTGCAGGGTGGACAGTGTGGTGAGAAGAATGCTGTCTTTGGAAATGGCAAGCCAGGTCAGTTCTCTCTTATCTGGGCAGCTACTCTTTGTGCAGGATCATTCCTTTTCCCATTCTTCTATGCTTCACTGGTTCTGCAATGACATAAAAAGTTGTGCACCCACACAGGACTAGGCTCCATGTGCTTATGAATGGTTATGACCATCCATAAGCACATGAAGCCATGGCCATTTCTGCACTAGACTGTTTTAGTGCTATTATTCCACTTTTGACATTCTATGGAATACTGGGGTTTCCGTTTAGGAAGGAGCTTTTGAGGCCCCTCCCTAAACCGCAAACCCCAGCATTCCATAGGATTTTGAAAGTAGAATAATAGCACTATAATAGTCTAGTACAGAAATGGCCCTAGTTTTCTTTTTATTGCTGGTTTACTGCATGTGCTTTCCAGTACTTATTCCTGCTCCAGAAATATAATTGTAGCAATTTTGCCTTTTCCTTGTGCACACAGAAAGAAAAAGTGAAAATAAAGAAAGAACAACTGGCAGACAAAGTCCGAAAAGCTCCAAATGACAAGGGCTCCTTTGAGGTTCAAAGTAAGTAGATAAAGAGTTTGTTGGAGGCCAAGGGAAAAACTTGATGAAATGAGAGAGGAAATCAAATCTGCACATGTGCATGCTCTTAAATTGGTTTAACCTGTTTTGGCTGGTTTTAAACTGTCTTGCTTTGATTTGTCAAATTGTTTACTATGCTTTAGTGCATTTTAAATTTTACAGTGCTTTAAATTATCATTTTGTTGTTATCTGCAAATGTTGATCTTCAACTTAATATTCACCCTCTGAATGGGATACCTCCAAATGACCTTGTTACCAACAGACTTGAGAACCCAGGGCAGCTGTAGCTTCCTTGAGTCTGGTTAAATTCATTTTGCTGGACACCATCTTGAGATCCCATGATGTAGGGCAGAATATAAGTATTTTAATAAATAAATATTCTTGAAATATATATGATTAGAGGTAGTCTTGTGGAAATAGCCTTCCCCCAATTATTTTCTTTTCTCCTAGTCGCATATTTGACAGCCAAGATCCGCACAATCCAGGAACATCTGCATCTGCACCCGAAGGTAACTTCCTGTGCCGTGAGTTTCCTCTCTTGCTTCATATGGCAAGAAGCGCCATAAATATTGTGGCAAAAGTCAGCAAAATCCTGTGGGAAGGTAGCAAAGGAATCAATGGATGATGATGAGCAAGTAGCTTGTATTTCATGCTGAAGCTGAGAGGTGAACAGGGTTTCAATTTAATATGGCATCTTGCACAATTCTGGTTGGCATGGAAGTTGTTTAATTTTTGAATTAAACATTTTGGGTTGTGCAAGTTGTTGTAACAGGGAATGTTTTACATTCCCAAATAAGATGACGAAAGGACCTACTTCTCACAAATTAGCAGTTGTTTTTACTATCTTTCACTTCATAAAGGAACTTTATGAAAGGGGAAAAAAGGCTCCTGCACTGTCATTTGTAATAAGTGGGTGCAATTCATTTCAGTCCTTAGATTTATAGCCAGACAGTGGAAACAGTGAAAGACATTTTAACAGTGGGCAGCTCTGCATTGACCACAGTGCATGGGCAAAACATGGCCTGTGAACTATATGAACCCCCCATCCCCTCTTTGCATCCTGTAAGCCCCCTCATGACACATCCACAGACCAAACAAGCATCAAAACATTACAGCAGCCTCAAAATACCACTGCCAAAAGGCACCTCTGTGACCCCCAGGCCACCATTCTCAACCATCCCAAAGTTGGCCAAAATGAAAACCAGAAGAGACTCCAGCTAGCCAGGAATGTGCTAGTCTGACCTATGCATTGGGAGGGGAACAGAAAGAGGAAAATGGTGTGCGCATGTAGTTTGTCACCCCTGCTTAGCATAACTGCAGTTGGTAAACCTGAACCTTTCTCTCCAGGACAAGACTAACCGTCGCTGTATGCTGATGGCCATGGACCGGCGGAAGATGTTGCTGAAGTACCTGCGCAACAGCCGCTACGACGTCTTTGAGAACACCTGCAAGCAGCTGGGCATTGAGTATGTGCCCCCTCCACAGTACTGCCGCCGGGCCACACGGCGCTGGGTCGCCAAAAAGGCCTTGTGCATCAAGGTGAGACTCTTCAGCACAGCCAGGTGGGGATTTCAAAGGTAGTCGCAGTGGCTGCTTCAATATTGGGAAAGAGAGCTCAAATAGAAGGGAGAACTTTGGTTTGTTAGGACAGTGAGTTCATGCCATCGTCATGATGAAGGCTTTGGGCAGGAAGCCACCAGTGGTGAATTTGCCTGTAGAATTTGGTACAGGTGAGTTTCAAAATATGTCAGGGTTGCATTCCTGGACTTATGTTGTAAATTGAGACTGATGCAAATGAGGGGCACCAGTTCCATCGATGCTCATTGGAGACCAGGGAGAGGGAGCACTAACGAAAGTGACCATTGTTGGGGAGGAGGGGGAATCTCCTAAAAATCCATTACTTGCTTGAATTGATAGACTGCTGGCCCAATGGAATTTCATGATTTTTCTGTGTGTGGCACAAAGAATGTTATTAAGGAAACATGGCAGGTGGAGCTGAGCACAGAGGCAACTGCCCTCAGCCTGTGGGAAGAGAAGGACAGTGGTGCTTGGTTGGTTTCTTAAGGGTGGCATAAAAAGCGTGAGCACAACCATCTCATACTAGGATTCTTCAATGTTTGTCTCTTCAGAAGACTCGCTTACAGAAATCCGTATCCTGTAGCTAGCCCATCTAGTGGGATTGGTTGCAGTACAACAGCCTGGACAGCTAAAGATAACTGTAAAGATGGTTGGATGGATGGGTGTGTAAAATTTTCCAGAAAAAAGTTGAGCATCAGAAAATATTCCGTCCCCCTCTCCATATCTCTGCCATCTAGTAGTCCATCAACTTCAAGAAAGCATTAAGAGGGCAGAAGGTGATCCAGCAGTGACAACTGTATGGAAAAGAGAGAGGGCCTATCTGGCTGGTGACCCCTCAGAGGTCCAGAGAAGCATCAGAGTCTTGTCTAGGGACTGATGAATCCACTGCTGCCTCCCCTAAATCTTCTTCGTCTTAATCTTTTAGGTCTTCCAAGAAAAGCAGAAGCTAAAAGCCCAAGGGGAACTGAAACCGAGGCGAAGGGGCCGAGGAAGAGCCAAATCAGTAAAAGAGGAGGCGCAGCAGAACAAAGGGACCCCAGTATAAGCAAAAGCTACTTGTTGTCAAAGGGGCTTATATTGAGCAGCAAAGGCAGAAGAGAACTATTAATAAATTGTTTAAACCCCACCCAAATTCCTCTGCCACATGTATGTGTGAATGCTTAGCTTTCTTCCTGCCTTACGCACACTTCACAGGCCGTGGCCAATGGAATGAGCGTGCAAATCAAAACAGGGAAATTTGATACTGATCTATGTTCAAGTGCAGGGAGTGCTTCTTTTAAAGCAGTCCTGACGCTGTTTCTTTTAAGCAAGATTGAAAACATCCCTTCTTGAGAGATGCATTAATAACACCTTGCAGTTAAAACTGTAACTTCTTGCAAAACATCTGTCAGTTGTTGATCCTGCACAAACTTGCAACATTTGAGGTCACAGAGGCAGATTCATTTCACATCAATGTTTCCTGTTTTAAGTAGAGCAAGAGTGGGAGATTCTTGACCTGAGAAGAGCTGTATCTGCCCCCTCCCTCGCCCACGTGATGTCAGGGTCTGAGCCACTTCCTATGACGTCATCTAATCTCCAGCTGACTCACCAGGTTGAGTCGGTTCTGCTGCACACTGTCCTTCCTTGGCAAGAAATTGGGGTCCCTGGGTATCCAGCAGGTGCCCCAGTAAAGGTTTTATCTCTCCCTTGGGGAGGATGTAGCACAAGCAAGCCATTTAATAGGCTACTTGCCTTCTCAGGTGAAGGACACAGCATGCAAAAGAGACTCCTCACATGTTATCCCCAGTCACTTGCCTTATCACTGGTAACAAGAAGTCTCAGGGAAGGGGCTTGGTCAGGAGCCTCCATGGCTCAATGAGGGCCTGGATCAGACCCACAGAACTGTTGCCCCAGCTCTGTGCCTTGAGGGCCTTTTGGAAAAGCTTGAGTCCCACTGCCTTCCATTCTCTGGGCTGGCGAGAAGAAAAATCCAGGTGGAGCGGTTTCATCTCAACACCACCCAAAGAGAAGGAGGAAATTCATTAGTTCTTCTGCTAGTTTTGGCCCTGTTTTTGCCCTTCACCTTGTCTCCATTTCTTCCTTGTCCCCTTTTACTATGTACCCTCATTAATGTGGGGAAGGAGTGATATGGCCATCGAGCTGTTGGGCTGCAACTCCCAGCATTCCTCACCTTGGTTTATCCTGGCCATGGCTGGTGGGAGTTGCTCTCTGGTAGCATCTGGAGGGCCATGAGATTCCCATCCCTACTTTAAGGTCTTTGCTTCATTTTTTTTTCCTTCAAATTCTCTTTTCAACCAAATGAAGTGATGAGGGCTGTGTCGCTCCACAGTTGCGGCCACTGTCTTCTCTATTGCTCTGCCACAGGCCAAGCTTCTTACACATAAGAACAAAAGGCAACTACCCACCAGAAACGGGGTCTTCAATCTAGTGTCCTTCAAGATGCTGGCTTGGGATGGTAGAGTGGTAGGCCAACATACTCAAAGCGCTATTTTGAAAATGCTGACTTATCTCTGGCCCACTGTGCTCCCTGTTGAGTTAATTTTCTAAATGTGGCATGGTTTTTCCCTGGAGAAAATTTGGGGATATGGTCCACTCACAGTCTGAAACTGTTGCAGTCCATGGTGCTGCCTCAAGATGTGACCACATGGTTCTGCTGCCCATGCATTCTGCAGCTGATGTCCCCTGCTGCCTGTGTGTCGATAGTTCTCAAGAGCCAAACAATGGCACAGGATGGAGAGACTGCACGAACAGTTGTGCAAAGCTCTTTTCTCTCTCTCTCTCTCTTTTCCCCACTAACTTATTTATGCAGCGCTTCTTTTGTTAACTTATCAATGAGCTCCTCACAACAGTGCTGACACTGAAAGCTACTTTTCCATGCTCACCTTCACCAGAGGCCCCATTCATACTACACAATTGTCACACTAGGATCTGCTTTAGCTGCCATGGGAAATGAAGAATCTAACCTGTTTCCACTTGAGGTTCGGCTTGAGATGCTATAGTTTTCACTTTGGGGATGTACTAGAGTTCTTTGGGAAGAGAATTCTTAATAGTCCTACCCCATCTGCAAATCCCAGGATTTCATGAGGTTGTCATGACAATTAAACTGGAATCATAGCATTATCTCTATGTGGTGTGAAAGGGTTTCAGGTCTTCATAATACTCCAGTACCATCGCCCCCTCCTTTCTGCCTCCCCCATTGCTCAACCCCCTGTGGCTTAGTCAGATACCACAAGGAATTGAGGCGTTGAGTTCATGGGTATAAAAGAGCTTCCAGGGTCCTGCTTGCAAGAGCGTTGCAACTACTGTTCAGGCTTGCCTTTTCTGGAGGCCAGTTCACGGTCGCCATGTCTGAGCCTGTGGTTTGCCAGCCGGTTAGCACCGTCTCCCCCGTCACCCTCTCCTCAGAAGGCAGCTGGAGCTCCGGGAGATACGACTGCTGTTCAGACTGCCCCATGTGTAAGTAGGCACCAAGCTGCGCTTCCTCTGTGGGGAACAGCTTTATATGTGGAGGAGACTGGGATGCCAGGGGGTACTCGCAGTGCATTGTTGACCCCTTTCCTAAACACATTTTCTTGGAATTTGTCCTTTAATTTTCATGTTGCTTCTAGATAAATGTGCTTAAGACTAATGACTGCATCCTCACTTTAATTGTTACAGCTCCATCCTATCAAACACGTGGTCTTTGTAGTTTGGTGAAGGGTATTTAGAACTCCCTGACAGAGAGCCCCTTTCAAGGTGTATCTTCAAGGAGAAGACTAGAGCTCTTTCGCAGAAAATTCTAAGTCCATGGGCATAGCTGTGGAAGGGAGGGACAAATGAAGGTATGGGGACCCCCCCCAGTAAAAAAATTGACCCCCAAATAAAATTTTCCTTCAATCCCAAATTTCTGGCTTTGAAGAGGATGAAACATTGAAAACTGTTTGCACCTCAAATTCTTCCACTTGCTGTGTTTTCTCTTCCTGGGTGCTGTGGACTGTCCCTTTTCTTTCAGCGCCTAAACTGTATTCCAAAATGCTCAACTGAAGTTTTACATTGCTGCAGTGCTTTAAAATTAGAGACTGAAGGAACACGGGGAGGGTCTTTTTTTAGAAAAGATATTGTTTATCAGTTTTTATACAAAATTACAAAAATTCTGACTAATCTTTCTAATACAGACATAAAGTTAGCACACTAAATAATAAAATACTAAAGCAATAAACTAAAAAAAGCAACTAAACGCTATCTCACTAGGAGATTGACTTATTAACCACACAATTAAACACTGAAATACTAATAGACAAAAGGTCTTTTACCCCCCCCCCACCAAACAGTAATAAGAAAAACAGAATAAAAAGAAGACAAGATAATATTATTCTACAAGTATAGATCCAGCTAGAATAACTGCTAATAACCATATACACAAATTGTTGCATTGTTTGGATTCTTTTCATTCAAAAAGTCCATAAATGGTTTCCAGTCTTTACAGAAATCTTCAGCTGGGTTTCTCTTTTAAGGCCTGCATTAATTTGGCCTTTTGGGATAGTCACAGAAGCATAGAACCATAGGGCTGGAAGAGACCCCTAGGGCCACCCAGTCCAACTCCATTCTGCCATGCAGGAATACCCATCAAAGTACTCCCAGCAAATGGCTATCCAACCTCTGTTTAAAAACCTCCAAAGAAGGAGACTCCACCACATTCCATTGAGGCAACAGCATATTCCACTGTCAAATAGCACTTACTGTCAAGAAGTTCTTCCTAATATTTAGACAGAATCTCTTTTCCTGAAATTTGAAGCCATTGCTCCATGTCCTAGTCTCTGGAGCAGCAGAAAACAGGCTTCCTCCATACTTCATATTATTAATTTATATCTCACCTTTTTCCCAGTAATAGGACTCAAATCAGCTAACAAATTATTAAAACCAGTACAGATTAAAAGCCGGAAAAAAAATCAGTAAAAATATATTAAAAAGGTTATTTTAAGGACAATTGAATGATCTACCGAGTTAAAACCATGTAAAAATTGAACAGATAATGAAACAAATTCCTGCAATAAATGAAAACCAGCATATTAAAACAGAGGGTGAAAGGACAGAAGAAACCCAAGTAATAAACAGGATTTCTCCACCAGACAGAAAACAATTTATGCCAATTACTTATCAGGGGAAAAATCATGTTGCCAGTGTAACGAATATAAGAAAAGGTGGGAATAAAATACCAGTTTCAAAGAAAAGAGTTACTCAGGAGATCAGTGATAGTTTCCATCAACTACAGAAGGACAGCAGTTTGAGTGAAGCATCTCTGGAAGAAGAGAGGTTTTCTTTGAAACAAGAGGAGGAAAAGAGGATGAGTGCTGAAATGCTATATGAAAAAATCCAAGAACAGCTAAGGAAGAAAGAGGAGCAATACTGTGAACAAATGGACGAAAAACAACGGCTTGAGTTAATGCTGAGAAGTTCAGAAATGGAGCTGAGAACATTGAAAAATCACCTGAAACAGGTTGAAGAAGAACACAATGAAATACAGCAACAACTTGCTCAAGAACAAAATACCAGAGTTTTGCAAGAAGGTATTTTGAATACCCACCTTTGGAGGCAGAAAGAGTTTGAAGAAGAATCAAGAAAAGTAATTGCAAAACACTCAGAGGGTACAGTAAGGCAACTACAACAGGGACTTGCAGGTTCTCTTAAAAAGCAATCCATGGCAGAAGCTTCACTAGAAGTTTCGACAGGTTATCGTATTGAAATAGAGAAGATAAAATCCAAGCTGCAAGAGTCAGAAGAACAGTGTTTTCAGTTAGAAAGATGTGTTCATAACATAAAAAATGCTTTGGATGCTAAGGAACATGAAGCAAGTGTGGCCTCTCAGAAATTAAAGGACCTACTGGTAGCATCATCAGGTGCAAATAATGCTATAAAACAACTAGAAGAGCACGTGCGGAGACTTGAAATAGAAAATGCCTGATTGGACGCAACAACCAACCAACAGACCAGTAGAATTGAGATACTTCAGAAAGACCTGCAGGATAATGCTTCTGTTCACAGTCATCTTGAAGAACTGATAACTGGCTTGCAAACAGCAAAAATCAGTTTGGAGGAGCAACTAAATCAACAGTTGGAGAACTCAGCGGGAGGAGCATGCGCAGTACCGGCATGGGGGAGGGGTTCCCGCCAAGCTACTAAGCTCTAGAATCTTCCGAACGCTACCGCGCACGCACAAAAGCTCCTAATGTGTGAGACACAGAGACCACGAAGAAGAACAATGAATTACAAAAGGAATGCAATGGAATTAAAAAACTTCTGAAAACAATAAAAAAAGAAACTGAAAGAGTATGAGAGCGGAGAGAATTCATCTCAATCATGTCATGGAGATATAAAGAAGAAATATTCAGAAATTGACATTGAAGTTGGAAAGTTAAGAAATAAGGTTGATGAACTTTCTCACAGCTTGGAGACTGAGTCAAAAAGATGCACTCAGTTGGAATCTACAAATCATGAACTACATGAACAGTTGTCTTCTATGAAGATACTTCACAAGAATCATAAGAAATTAGAAAGACGCAAACAGCAGCTGGAAGAAGAAATAGCTAACCTCAAACACCACGTACAGGGTAATGTGAGAGACTTCAACCAGGTGGAACAATACAAGAGAGACATTGACGTGCGAGCTAGACAAGAAGTAAGGCAAAAACTGGAAGAAGTCAATTTGTTTTTGCAGACACAGGCAGCCTCACAAGAAACCTTGGAACAGATATGAGCTTCTAACAATGCTTCCTAGAAAAATCAACTGGAAAACAGAATTAGACATCTTGAATCTGAGCTGATAAAAATGAAAAGCAGTCAGCAAGACAACATATTACAGAAACAGTCCTCACATACAGAACTGGAAAGATATAAGGAGTTGTACTCTGAAGAACTAAAAATGAGAAAGTCTTTAAGAAGCAAATTGGATCGAGCTAATGAGAAATTAGCAGAAGCCAATGCCAAACTCTTTTATGAGCGTCACAGAAGCAGATCTTTACTTGCCTGCAGTTTTTTGGGTGGGAGCCTTTCTACAAGTCCTGTGTTGGAAACTGTTCAGTTTGGAAATCTTGGCTGCAATTTAGCATTAACTAGACCTCTTAGCCTTGGAGAATTCATGAACCCAACTGGAAGTCCATTAGCCTCAAAAAACAGAGTGGAGGCTTACTTGGCAAAGATGCAGATGGAGCTGGAAAAAAACATCACCAAGGAATTAGACCAAGCTCCAAATATAGCGTTGTTGTCCATATATAATAAGGTAGAGTGTACTCAGGCAAAGAAAGAATTAATAACAAATTTGTTAACTGCAGCGAGATTAATAATAGCAAAAAAATGGAAGACAAATGAAAAATTTCAAATAGAAGAATGGTATAAAGAAGTGTGGAAAATTGCAATTAATGATAAACTAACATCTAGAATTAGGTTTATGAAAGGTTTGGTAAAAACAAATGATTTTGAAGAAATTTGGAAAATATTTTTAGAAAAAGTTCTGAAAAGAGATGGTAATGCTACCCTGTTAAAAGAAGAATGGCAATTTTGGAAAGTGGATTAAATAAAAAGTTGGCTCTGGGGGGTGGGTTTTTTTTTTATTATTACTTTTATCTTTTATTTTGTATTTTTATATTGTTTATTATCTGTGTGTGTTAAACTTGTGATTTATAGATGTAATTTGATATGTGATGTTCAATGTTTAAAAGGGGGAAAAAAAAGTTAAAAGGTAATTGGTTTTAGAGAGAGGTTATTATTAGAGATATTAAGTAATAAGTTTATAATTAATAATAGTAAGAGATTAAATGGGAGTGAAAAATATTGAATTAAGAGTGAAAGTATAATAATAAAAATGAATATAATGAAAATAAGAATTGAAGATACGTAACAAAAATGTATAAGTTGTATGAACGGAACAAGCTGAACAAGTTTATGATTTTAGGGGAAGGGAAAAACAATAATATAAGTTTGCATTGTTTAAAAGAAGGAAAAAAATTTTTTGTTTTGTTTTGTTTGTTTGTTTGTTTTTTAATTCACTATTATGTATAACACATGGTGTTTTATTTTTCGTTTGTTTTTGTGTTATAGTTTAATAAAATTAAAAAAAAAAAAAGGAATTAGACCAAGCAAAAGCTGAACTTGATGCTGAGTCAGTTAGAGTCTCTCCAATAGGATCAGTTGATGGATCTTCAAAAAACCTAAACACGGAACAGGATCAAGTATCCAAGGCCGCACAACAGTAGTTTGATGTTTTAAAGAAAAACTATATGATTTGAATAAATTTTTAATAAAAATTAAAAAAAAATTAAAAAATAAAACCATGTAAAATCCATTAAAAGACAATTAAAACCCAACAAAACAATACAGCACACCATACCATTAAAAGCCCATCATCACTGATTTCTGACATTCCTAATAAACTGTTTGATCCCCATTTAGCAGAAAATCAAATAAATAAATAATATTTGGTGACATCTTGTTCATTAATTGTTGGATGTGAGTCAACACATAGGTACGTCTAATGGATTCAAGGGGTCTACTCTAGCCAGAACTGAAAAAGAATATAGGCTAATATTCATTTACAGGCCTCTGTCCATGTTTTCTCTTTGCAGGCTGTGTTGGATTTTGCTGCCCGGCCATCCTGTGCTGTTACGTGTCACGCAAATCCGGAGAGCACTGTTGCCTTGGGCTGGTCCCCGGGGGCATGACAGCACTGCGAACCCACATGCGGCACTCCTATGGCATCCCGGTAAGATCATAGCTCTGAGCAGGCAGGATCTGGGTAGCAAGAGATATCACCAAAGATGTTTGCCAGTGGAACCATTCCAAGAGACCTCATTGAATGTTCAGAAACCTTAAGGAGTGGGGAGTGGCCATTGTTAAAAGCCTGCACCCTATACACAGGACTAAAACCAGCTGTCAGGCTCAAAGACAACTTTAAAAGAGCAGCAACAACAGTTGTAACAAGTCAGTGGGTGCCAATGGATTAGTTCCAGAAACAACAACACTTTAAAACATGTGACATTGACAAAGTATTTGTTTTAATTGATTTATTTTTACATTTTATGTATGTCCTGTCTTTCTCCCAATTGATGACTCAAGACAATTCACAGCTAGAGTTGGCAGTTCAGGGTCCCTACAGAGCCCTGAAGTTTCTAGGCCAAAATATGAGACCAGGGACAATGACCACGGGGATGGCATTACGCATTAGGCATTAAGTATCAACCACAGTTGTTCACAGCTTGTCGTTCAAACACACACACGAAGATAGTTTCTTGTTTGGAAATTAAGACAGAAATCAGAGATGTTTCCAAGTCAAGGTGAAATCAGGGGATTGCTCGGGGCTTGAGGGTGGACTATCTCACCCTTTTCTGGACTGGTTTGTCTCCTTTAGGGCACGGTCTGTCGGGATGCCCTCTCTATGTGTCTTTGTGGCTGGTGTGAGCTGTGCCGCATGGCTCGGGAAGTACACGTCCGTTCCCAGACTTAGCAAGTGGATTAACACACCACAAAGGTGGGTCTTGACTGAAACAGGAGGTCAGCATGTGGTATAGGTTACACTGCTTTCACAATGCCTCTTTTCAGGGTCTCACTGAGAGCGACTTCCAGTCAGGTACCAAAATACTTTCTGTTCCCTGCAGTTGTCCATTACTGCAGAGGTAAATTGCACCGCTTTAATTCTCAGAGGAGGCTGAAGCTGAGACAAACACTAAATTGCCTAAAAATCGCCCAGTGAGTTTCATGGGCTGGAATCCATAGGCACAATCAGATTAAAACATTTCTTTTTAAGCAGGGTTTTATATGAGCTGGGGAACTTTATTCTATTTATTAACTTGTTTGAAAACTGAATATTGTTTTAGGTTTTTATAATTGTTTATGTTTTCATTGTTTTAAATGTTTTTAATTTGTTTAATTTACTGTTGGAAGCTGCCTTGGGTCCCACTCTGGGAGAAAGGAGGCATAAAAATATAAGTAAATAAATAGATGGAATTCTTTTTAGTTCCTGCAGGTTCCTTGGGACCACGGAACTCATCACATACCAGGAGGGTGATCCACACAGAAAGAGAAGAAGGCCCCAAGAAGGTCTGGTCAGGGCTAAAAGAAGGAGAGGCCCTTACCTGGCCACACGGCACCGCCTCTTCCACCTGGCACCTTCTGGCTGCTCTCCTCGACCCAGCTTGGGATATTCCAGTCGTCAGTTTCCCATTGAGGCCACATGGGAAACTACCCCTTCAAAAGTCCAGATCCTCCTGGAAACAGAGAGGATTTCTTATGGTCTCAGCCCTGTGGGAGTAGAAGCAGAGTGTTTTATCACCACCGGCAAGCGCGTTTTTGGATCTCAGGGGAGGGAGGACAAGGCGGAAGTACCAGGATCCACTGTTCGGTCAGAACTGCAAACCCAACCTGAGAGGAAATAAGGGCCTGTCACAAACTGGTGCCAAGAGCAGCGGGATACCAAAAAATCCAGTGGAGATCCTGGAAAAGTCCAGGATCTAGTTTGAATTTTCTGATATAGTGAAAGAATACGAAGATTTATTCAGGCCAAGGACCAGGGTGCCTAATTGGGCTGGAACTGCAAAGCCAGCCTGACAGGAAACAAGGGCCTCCCACACTTAGTCTTCTGGACACTTTATTCAATATTACTGTATTCTGAACATAAGTGTAGAACGACGCCTCATTCTAAACATGTACATCACAATAGGCACACTAAAGAATATTCCGAATTACTGTCTATAGCACATGCTATTCTGAGTATTACACAACACACCTAAATTTTACACAGATTGCCATTACGTACCACATTAAGTATACATTTAGCATGCTGGGCGCTGTACGGCAAAGTAACTTCGCCAAGCTCCAGCTGGATGCGGTTGGGAGGACTTGTGGGGCGCGTCCTTCCTTAAATTCTATTTTACATTCGTGTCACAGCCACATTTTAAGAATACTGGAAATATTTTGAATTCATAATGGAGGCACCCCAACAACGCCACACACATCTCCTTCCCGCCTCGCGCCTTCGCATCCCGAACTGCGCGTGCGCCCTTAAAATGGCCGTTTCACGGTGCCACAGCCCCGCCCCCTACGTTGACGCCACCAGACCTGAACGGGGCAGCAAGCCGCCTCCTCATTGGCTCGCTCTTTCCCGGCCGTTGCCTGGCGACGGAGCCACCGCCACCGCCGCGGCTCCTGACGCCCGTCAGCGGCAGCCTTCGCAGCCGAGGAGACTGGCGGCGGCGGCGGCGGCGGGGTCCACTCTCTCCGAGGCCGAGCCGAGGGCGGCCCCGTGTCCCCGTCCTCCTCCCTCCCTCCCCCGGGCCGCCATGTCCCTGCGGACGCTGCCGCTGCTGGTCCTCAACCTGGGCGGGGAGATGCTCTACATCGTGGACCAGCGGCTCCGCGCGCAAAGCATCCCGGGAGACAAGGCCCGCCAAGGTCAGCCAGGCGGGGGCCGGCGGGAGGGGGAGGTCCCCGGCCCTCCGGAATGCCCGCCCCCCGCCCGCACGGCCCCTCCCTCGCCGCCCCCCTCCGGGCCCAGAGCCGGGCGAAGGGGGCGACGGCTCCCGGAACCGCCAAGGCCGGCTGGGGGATTCTGGGGCCTCTCAGCCCCCCAGGGAGCCTCCCCAGCATGGCTGCTGCGGGGGGGAGGCGGCTCTGGGACTTCTCATCCCGAAAAGGAACTTCTCCAGGCTGATCCCGTGGGTGTGGGGATGCTGGGAGCGGTTGCACTCAAAAGCCAGATAGCGAAAGGGGTTCTAGGGGCTGCCCGGAAAAGGAACTTTACCGAGCCGGCCGGGGGGAGTCTGGGGGCTGGGTCGTGGCAGACCAGTCCAGACGCTCACTTTGCGTCTGTAATCCAAAGCCCATAATGTTAGTGGTATTTGCGTACGGCCTGCCGTTTCCCCGGACCTGGAACCCAAAGCAGCCTTCAAAGCCCTGGACCAGAAAGGCACCGATTCTGCACTACAGCGTTCAAGTGCGGCTCTTCCACGATCCACCTCCTGTGGAATTCTGGGGTCTGTAGTTTAGGGAAGGGCGCTTCCAATTCTCAGCCAAAGAGCTCTTTGGTCTCAATAAACTACAAACCCCAGAATTCCACGGGGCGTTGAAAGTGGAATAGCAGCAGTTTAGCACTGTAGTGCGGAAATAGCCAGGGTGTCTGCCTTGGGGGTGTAGAAAACCCCCTCCCCGGGTTACACAGGAAAGGGATCAAAGTAGATGTCAGGAGGAATATGCTCTTCCCAGGGCTAGCCTGCTTTGCCTCCCACAGTGGGATTTCCTCAGTGACGTAGGCTTCAGCTGCCAGACAGGCAAATTAAGCCTGTGCTTATCAACCACTGACCGGCAGCAAAACAAAATGTGTTGCGCACAAGATACATTAAATTTGGAAAACCACGTGCTGCAGTCGTCCAAACCTTTTCAGCGTTTGGGGAAGCACCTCTGCAAAAATAAGTTCAGAACATCTTCCTCCTAGTTGGTGGCTGTGCCCACACAGAGACAGGGAGTCTTGTAGCACCTTAACCCCATTTACAGTGTACAAATGCAGAATTTGCATTTGCCCTCCAACCTTCCTAGTGATGATTATACATAGCGATATAAAATACCTTCTCTGATTGTAAATACCACTCATGTACTTCTACTGTTTGTTTTTCCCAAATATACCGATTATCAAAACCTACAGTTAACATGTTGTTCTCTTTTTTCTTGCAAAAAGCCAGTTGAAGGTCCCAGTCTTTCAAAAATTATTGGCAGTGATTTGGAACCCATCTGCCATTGAGGGGAAGAGTGCAGAGAGGCTGTTTTTTCCATAAACCAGGAACAGTAAAAATTCAATCCTAGCAGATAAGGCCTTGCTATCCTCTCTCACCCCACCATGGGTGCTGGAGCTTTGACAGCAGAGCTGCTCTCTTGACAAGCACGGCAGCCCCAAAAGTTAAGTTTTCTTCAAGGAAAGCGTGAGGTGCTACCTCACGCTCCTGAATTATCAGACTTTGCACTTGAATCTTCTTGCCTCATTCTTCCCTCCTTTGCCCTCATAGGCTTTTGCTTACAACTCAGTTTCAGTCTCTTAGACTAAGGACAGACAACTCTGGTGGATTCAGAGGCTAGTTGTTTTGCCACCAAGAACCCCTGATGGACTGCCAGTCATGTAAAAAAAAAGGAAGGAAGTCCATTAGCCAAATTTTATTACTGGGAAAATGCAGTTGTTTTCCCATAATTTGTGGAATGAGGTTGCAGAAGCATCCCAGGCCCATTTCTTGATCACGCTCACCCTACATACGCTCTTTTATTACTTAATTACTTATTCTCTTCTCCAATTAGTTACTCCCTTCTCATTTTTTTTATGCTTAGTAATAATTACTTACTCTCTTCTCCTTTGCTATACAGCACTGTGGTAGTCTGGGGAAAAAACAAGTCCCATTGCTGGATTCTTTCCTCCTTATTTCCCTTTTTCAGTGTGTCGTTCTTAGCACTTGACCCGTCATTTTTTCTGTTTTATGCTTCATGTAGATGAATGGACTGATGTGGACAGGAGACGAGGTACTGTAATTTTTTTAGCCCCCCTGCATAAGGCCTTTTTATTGCAGTGAAATTCCACGCTGTGCTTCCACAGTATGTTGAGAAACGCTGTTGGAAGATCCCTTAAGCACCTGCACTTTTATGTGTGTGAGGCTCAGGTGGTTGAGAGCAATATGTAGTGCTGCAATAGTTATACTAAACTGGGCAGAAATTAGAACCATCATTGGGTGGTTTGGTCAATGCTAACAAATTCATTAAAGTGACCAGCCTTGGGTTTGGGAGTTTGGACACAGTTGTCAGTTAATTATGGTCAAATATTGTCACATTTTCCAAGAATGGCGCTGTGTCATTAACAGCTTGCCTCTTTCAAAAATCTCTGGATGATGTCTCTTATAGTAAAGATTTGGGAAAGGCTGCCTGCTTCCTGGCCAAACAGTGACATCGGCAAGTTCAGCAGCAAAGTTTATACTTGCTGTTTGCCTTATAACAGGCATTGCCAAGTGGGCACACTAAATCACTTCCTAGTCTATAAAGCAGAGGTGGGTAAGTGATGGGTACCAGACGTTGTTGAACTGCAACTCCCAGTAGTCCTAGCCATCATAGCCAAAGGTAAAGGATCATGGGAACTGCAGTTCTACATGGGAGCAGGCTTCACTTTTGTCTGCATCTGCTGTAAAGTATCAGGATCAGGAAGATTCAAACCCTCACTCTCCCATGATAGTATTAAGTGACATTCTTCCAGTAACACAATCTCAGCTTGACAGACGTGGCAAGGTTATTGCAAGGATAATATGAGCCAGGGTTATGTACACTTCCCTACACTCATTGGATGAAGATCAGAATAAAAATCTCATAAAAATAGTCCATTTAGAACTAATTTTTTCTGTAATTAGCATAAATACAAAATCAAATTACTTTCTTCATATAATATTAATGGTTTAAAAACACCTTAGTATTATTTAGCAATACTGGACTTGTATTGGACAGCTTAGTTTCAACAGTCTTTTTTGACCGGTCAGACACCTCCCCCCGCCCCCAGTGTTTCCCCTGACTCAAAGAAATAGATGATCTTTAGAATTCCAAGTTTTACTGTAGCAGCATACAACCTAAAAAATATCTCAGGTGCCATGGACCTGCATGGCCATTCTGTAGTCCCAAAACATCTAAAAGGTGCTTAGGAAAAGCTGTCATAGACTGTCAGAAGATATGAAATATTAAGAGGCTCTTCTAAACACATGGACTGCCCAAATGCACCTGTTTGTTCATTGAAGTGTAGGAAGTGTCCTATTTGACTGAAGAGTAAATCTTGGACTGACATTGAACTGGCATTGTTTTTAACTGCATGCAGTATATCAGTCTGTGTACATGCACAAACACACACATACACACACCATCCCTTGCTGCTTCAGGGCTGTCTCACTGACAACTGACACATTGGTGAGCGGTTGGCCACAGCTTTCTGCATGCAAAAGCAAACAGAAATAACACTTGCTTTTCTTCCCAATTATAAAATCACAGCATAAGCACCACAGAAAGAAGGTGCTTTGAGAATTCCCTGAATTCTCTGTTGGCTACTTTGTCCCCCCTCTCATTTCTATGTGAGGGTAAGCATTCATCTGCATGAATATCCTGTCTGAGCATTATCCATGGACAAAACATACACAGAGGATGTGCATGCCATTGTTGTGAAAGGCTCTTCCCAGCTCTCACCATTGTCCTACACTGCTGCTAAAGTAGTCACTGATCCCCCAGTTCTGGTGGGCAGCTGCCTTGGACTAACATCTTCTAATGCAAATTTTTTCTTTTCTGAATTAGATCCCAAACTTCCCCTCCTCTTTTGTGCTATTCTTGCAGATGCTGAGGTGAAAATCTTTATAAAAAGCTTCTGCTTGCTTCATGTTTAATAGACATGGACAATTCAACAGGGGGAAGCACGAAGGGTTTCTGGGTGAATTCAACACCCATTCTAGCCCCACAAATGCCACCGCCTCTTGTTTCTTGACACTGTACATTCCCTTGTGGATAAACAAGAGGAAGGGAGCAAGAGTCTGCAGGTTTCTGAAACCACCATTTAGTCTACCTGAGAATTTGGTTGTGTGTCACAGGAGTGCTCTTGACTGGCTGTGGCAAATGGCTGCCGGCAAAGCCATGGGCTCTGGACACATTGGGCAACTTTCACTGCTGTTTACATGAGCGCAGTTCTTTGGGAGTCAAAAGTGTGGGCAGGGATCAGTTCTGGACAATGGAACCAATTCAGGATGTTGCCCCTTCTCTGTGGGAAAAATCTAGTCATCCTGGTTCTAAATACCCTTCCCCGGGTGTCTACACTTAACAACTTTGCCTGGGTGCTAATCTGAAATAACTGCTGTTGCTTACTTACAATAGCCAGTCTGGTTTAGTGGTTTGAGACTAGGACTTTGGGAGACCAGGGTTTCAATCCCTTTGCTCAGCCATGGAAACCCGCTGGGTGACTTTGGGCAAGTCACACTCTCTCAGCCTGGAAGGAAGGCAATGACAAGCCTCCTCTGAAGATATCTGTCCAAGAAGGCCCTAAGATAAGGCCACCAGAAGTTGGAGTTTGCTTGAAAAGACATAAGAACAACAACATAGGGCAAGCAGATATGACAGGTAGAAGAGGCTTCACACCTGAAGCAGTGACACAGAAACTCTGGTGGAGTGGGAGGTCAACTTTGTCCACTTCCATCAGGGAAAGGGTAGAGGTGACAGAAGGGGACAGTAAAATGAATAGTAGGGTCAGTAGTGACAGTTCTTTAACTGAGTGTTTCATCCTTGAGGCTCTCAGGAGCCAGCGCTCATGCAACCTGCACAGCTAGGGAATTTGTGTATTTAATTTCAGCTTGGCAGAGACCTAAGACTCGATATTGATAACGGTATAATTTGGACATTTCTGTGAAACTTTTGTCTTCTCTGTCAGCTCCACAGGTTGACAGCCATATCAAATAGTAAACTTTACAGTGATTTGGGCCTGTACCCTTTGTCAACTGAGAGTCTGCTAGTAGTAGGGCATGTTTGATGCCATTTATAGGAAAATGTTCTGTGACTGAGAGGGCTTGCATAGCAAGGGAATAATATCTAGTACTCAAGCACTACTGGTATAATGCCACTATAAATATTTCTGTTGTGACTATACATCTGAATTTTGTCAGCAGCAATAATCTTCCTACCATATACAGGAAAGAGATGCAAACCGCTACCTCACAGGTGAGCAAAATGTGGTACCCAAGAGCCTGTTGAACTACAACTCCCAGCAGCCTTAACCAACATCATCAGTGGCAAGGAATATTGAGAGCTATAGCTCAACAACATCTGGGGGCCCACACCATGTTAATCTGAGCTTGACATGTAAATCTAGATTCAAAGAGGAAACTGAATGTCTGTATCAGCCCATGCGCCAGCTACCCCAGGGGCACTGAACCCCATTGGATCTTCACAGCTAAGCAGAATCAGGCTTCGTTAATACTTGGATGGGGGAATTGCCAAAAAATACCTTAGGCTATATTTCAGAGAAGGGCTATGGCAAACCAGCTCTGAGGATTCCTTGTCCAAGGAAACCTTGTGAAATTCATGGGGTCACCATAAGTTGAGAGGTGAGCTGAAGGCACAGAGACACATATCAGTCCAGCTAAACTGCAGTGGCTCAAGTGGAAGCTGATTAGATGCAGTTCATTTGCATCTGTCTCAGCTAGGCTGCCATGAATAATAGATGCCTTCATATCTTGATTGCAGGAAGCAGATTTGGTCTCATTTACAAATGTAAAATGATTCATCTCAAAATACAGCTGGCTGCCACTTTACTCTGTGGGTCACTGTTTGCGGGGCAAAAGCCTTTCCGCTCTGGCTAGAGGAGAGAGTTGCAACTGCTGAAGTCGTAGAACCATAGTAGCCGCAGTGGGGGCAGCCTCAGCCTCCTTTCCAAATATAAGGGGAAAAAATTTTCAGGTCCAACAGTAGTGGTGAAACACTGACAGCCCAAGCCAAGTAAGGCTTCTGTACAGGTCTTGAAATAAAAGAGATGCAGGAGGGAGTGTGCAGCCTCACAGGGAAGACCTCGTTGGGGCATGGCATGTTTTGGTTACAGCGGCCCCTGCCGGTCATCTCCTCAGCGGCTGGAGGTCTGCTTCTTCCTCTGCAATCAACCTAGAGCCCACCTGTTCCTGATGGAGTTGGTTCTTTTTTGTCTTTTCAGTGATGAATGATATCATTGGGGGCATATTCAACAAAAAGTTCATGGATGAGCTGTTTAAGCCACAGGAGCTCTACTCCCGGAAGGCACTGAGGACCGTCTTTGAGCGGCTGGTTCACGCCTCCATCATGAGACTGAATGCACCTAGCATGGACAAGGTAGAGAGCAAACCTTTCTGCTTCCACAGGTGAACGAAGGAGAATTTACCAACCAACACTCTCCGTCCAGTGGAACTGGACAGAGATCGTTGCAACCCAGCACACAGGCTGAACTTAAACACATAATAAGGTGGTGATACAGTTGAAGTCCCGCTTTATTTCCAGGGCACGTGTCATTACAGTCCAGAGGTTTTGCAACAAGGTGATGAACAATAAGCTGCCACAGTAAAACATCAGGAATTCCCCATAGGATGAAGGCATTGCAGAACAGGCCAGTGGCACCCAGTTTCTCTGCTTCTTTCCACCACATTGCAAAACAAAGTCTGGCTGCTGCTGTCGCATCGAATTTGTCCAGTCTGTCTTCAAACATTCCTAGTAAACATCTCTGGGGTCAATTTTAATTTAATTTTCAAAATATCTTCCATCAGATGATGAATTGATGAATCCTAGTTTTGTTTTTTTTTGCTTTGCTTTTTCACAGGTCAACCACATAATGTGTTAAAAAGTTTCTTTTTGTTTTTTACGCTTCCAACAAATATTTGGTGAGCAATTGTACATTTTTGGCAACATTTGAGGTATAAGATAGCATCTGTACAGCATTTTATAAAAATTTTCTCTTGAATTCATAACTCAAGGAGGCAAGGATCTGAGTAAGCTGCTGGGACACCCAGCTAAAAACACAAGAAGTTACTTTAACTCAGTTGAATGTGACAGCTGATGTGATGAGTACCTGACAAGGCCCCAGCTTGGACTTTGTGATTTAACTGGGTTCTGATTGCCTTCCTTTCTAGCTCTACGATCTAATGACGATGGCTTTCAAATACCAAGTCTTGCTTTGCCCTCGTCCCAAAGACCTTCTCCTCGTCACTTTCAACCACCTGGACACCATCAAAGAGTTCATCTACGAGTCACCCAAAACTCTGACCCAAGTTGACGTCACCTTCCGGAGGCTCATTGATGTAAGAGGACCTCATACTCCTTGGCATTCCATTCAAACATTCAGGCATTTGCCTGATGTCCCTATGAATGTGAATCACTCTGAATCTAGAGGCAAAAATATCTGGTGTGTCCCAATTCTCTTTTTTAGACTTATGGCTCACTCTCCGCTGGTGAATTTCAGCTCATCCGGCAAACGTTGCTCATCTTCTTCCAGGACATACACATCAGGGTGAGTGTATTTTGTGATCTCCATCTTAGAACTTGCAGTAGTAGAACAGTGAACCCAAGATGAAATTGTAGGACATGACAGGATTGGTAAGAACAAATGATTTCTGAGTAGATTGATTTTACTAATGGAAACTTTTTGGCTGTTCTTCTCCAGGTTTCCATTCTCTTAAAAGACAAAGTACAAAACTCCAATGGCCATTTTGTGCTGCCAACCTCAGGTCCTGTCCCTTGGGGAACGGATGTCCCAGGAGTCATCAGGTGAAAATTAAACCCCTGCTTTCTCTGAGCCCACCAGATAGATCAGGTACAACCAGTTAACCATTTGGTCCAAAGTGAAAATCCCTGTGGCACAGGGCTGGGGGCCATTTGACCCTCCAGACATTGTTGAACTCCACTTCCCTTCAGTCCTAGCCAGCCTGGTTGGAGATGAGGCATGATAGGAACACAGGAATAAGTCATCATCTAGAGGACCACAGGTTTACTGCCTGCACCTTCAAAGCATGTTGTATGAATCATATATCCGATGGGGAAATAGTATTGTAAACAGAGAAAAGGAGTGTGTGCGAGAGAGAGAGGATTCTCTTGGGCTAGCAACCCACCCCCATCAACTCATTTCACGAGCTCTCCATCCACAAATTCTCCCATCTCTCCTGTTAGAAAGAGATTCCTCTCTGTTTCTTTTCTTTTACTTGAGATGAGAGTACCAGCCTAGAGTCAGTGATTCTGTTCTGCCATCTCATAGACTTTTCAACAGTAAAGGGGATGAAATTCAACGGACTGAGTTTGCCCATGGTGGAAATTATGTCTTGCCGTACCGGGAAGGCTCCTTCGACCTCCACGGAGACAGAGTTATCAAACTGGGAACAAACATGTAAGCTGTGGCCTGCCATCCCTAATTTCATTCAGGGGCTTCTAGCCATTTTAGTCTGCTCTAAGCTTTTATGAATTGCCTCTAGATACAGCATCAGCCGGCCGGTAGAGACAGACACATCAGGGGCTGCCAAAAATTTGGCATCCCGTGTAAAGGTCAGTATCTTTGTTTGATTCTCTTAAGCATTGCTGTGTAGAAAACCCCTCGCTTGCCTACTTTCTTCCTTCTTATTTTGTTGTTCATGTAGATCAGTGTTTCTCTAATCACCTCTCATCCTGAAAGGGAACCAAAGCCAAGGTGCCATGCGTAAAAACAGATAAAACAAGGAAAGGGCACTCTTTAGGAACAGATTGAGACAGGGTTTTTTTGGGGGGGGGGTGTAAGCTACCTTGGTTTTAAGGACCAAAGGCTGGACCAAGCGAGATGGTCCTGTCTGTCTGCCAGAAGCAAAAGAGGGATGGAGTCTTCCTGACCTCCCTTGGGTGGGAGGCACCTTGTAGAATGTACACTGAAATATCAAGTTGTCTTACATTAAGTAGCACAGGTCTTAAGAGATGGCAGGAGATGACTTTGGGTGAAAAGGAATCTGCTCTCCTGGTTTCAGGTGCACAGATTGTTCTGAATATGACTTTATTAACTGTGTGTATAAGGTGTATGTACCTTCTTTCCTGTCCTGATTCCAAATACGTCCATTGCAAAGTTCTTTCCACCAAAGTGCTGGACCCCTCACTATATTCCTCAGTTGCAGAGTGGGTGGTAGCAATCCTGTCCTTCTATAAGTACTGTCACTTTGTGTGCATTTTTAATCTGTGTTTTAATCTGCATTTGTTTGAATTATATAAGCTGCCTTAAGTCCAAGTTCTGGGGGGAAATGAGGTATTGATGAAGAAGCTCTTGACCTGCTACCCTTGTGATTGTCATCCTCCTCTTCCTCCTCCAGGAGAACACAGCTCCCAACCCTCTGGCTAAAGAAGAGCTGAACTTGTTGGCCCGGCTGATGGGGGGCCTGGAGGTCAAGAAGCCCCCTGGCAACGAGGCTGGCTTCCGGCTGAACCTCTTTACCACAGATGAGGAGGAAGAGTAAGACTGAGCTCATTTTGGGTTTTGACAGAGTCTGGACCATTCCAGCCTCTGACTCAGGCCTGAGGTGCCCCTTGGGGCCAGGGGAACCACACAAGGACATGCAGATATGGGGAGGATATACTGGTGGACAAGGGCTGATAAGAAAGGCCACTAGACACAGTAACACATGCTAGGTCAAGTGTGGGCAACTGCCTGGAGACCAGGGGCCACTTTCCTCCCAGCCTTCCTCCCCCAGGTGGGCCGTACCCTTGGACACAGAAAGACATACCTTTCCTCTCTGCAGTCCCTCTCAAAATGGCAGCGGGAAGTATCATCATGACATTTCCTCTCACCATTTTGAGAAGGCCAGCAGAGGAAATTGAAGGTAGTTGGGGGTAGTAAGGGGTTATGGAGTGTTTGCAGGGTTGCATGGGAGTATTGTCACATGTTTATACATGTCGGGGGGGCTTTTCTGGGTTATTTGGGAGTAAAAAATTGCCTGAAAAGTATGTCCTCAAATGGAGGGATGTTAGAGGTCTTTTGAGGTTTCAGGGGCCACAAAAGTGGGGTCTGAGGGCTCCCTTTGGGCCACAGGCCAGTTCACCCACCCTTGCACCACACATTTCCACTCTGCTATACCTCTCTCATGGACACACACACACACACACATGCAATCACTGGTCAGGAGAGAGGTTTTAACTCCTGCCCTTGTGTGCAACCTGATAAAGGGAGGCAAGATGCAGAGGGATGACCATCTCCATGCAGCATGGGGATGGGGGCACCCTGAGGAGGCCACGTGTTCCCTGTGAGCTGGCCCCCTTTGGTCTAGATGGATCCCTTTTTGAGAGATGGATGGGAAGGCTCTCGCTCTCACACACACACACAAGCACACACTCTTTCTTTGACTAATTAAGGGACTGCAGAAAACGCTGATCAGATGCGATAATACGCAGCACTCAGTGGTCAGTAAGGTAATACCTATAAATTTAAATAAATTTAAGAAAGGGAAGTGAGTGAAGCAGCCAAAGAGTGACTCATTGCAACTTAACCAAACATATCGTTTTTGTCACCTTCTGCTGAGCAATGATGCCTCTTTCTTCTTTCCCCAAAGGCACGCCGCCTTGACCCGCCCAGAGGAGTTAACATATCAAGTTATCAACATACAGGCTGACCAGGTAGGCTGCTCCTGCTTGCTAGCATTTCATGAGGGGCCTGAGGGATGAGAAAGGAAGGTTAAAGAGATCTGTTACTAAATGAAGACGATTTAGTACAGAAATCTGTTGCCATGCTAGTATATGGGAATGACACAGAAAAGGCCCAGTGTTTTTAATTGGACCCACTTCAGTCACTTACAGGTATGAGCATAGAAACATTTGAGCTTTGTAAAACTCTTAATCATTTAAATACATCTCAGTTCCATAAAGGATGAAGAGGAGAAATGGCTGGGGGGGTGATGTCACATGCCATTATTTTTGTGCATACAACTTAAAAAGAAGCTGGTTGAACCAGTGCAAGGACTTGTCTGCTCCAGCATATGGCTTCCAGAGCACCTTCAAGCATGAAGGCAAAAGCTCTCTCCTTTGGTTTGTTCCTGGCATCCCGGAGTACTCTGGTTGCCTTTAAAGAATGTTCAGAAACTTCAACTAGTCCAAACAACTGCAGTCAGATTGTTCACAGAGAGTAGTTCCAGCAAGCTCACCCATCCCGAATTGTTGCAACTGCTGTCCTGGCTGCCAGTTAGTTTCCAGGTGCAATTCAAAGTGCTGGTTATGACCCTTAAGCCGTACACACACATATATAGCTTGGACCTAGGTTACCTGAAGTCCTATATCTCTCTGTACGAGACTGCCCATGGTTTTGAGACCTTGTGGGGAGGCTCTTTTCCTGTCCGCCATCCTCACAGATACATCTGGTGGGAACATGGGGGGGACCCTTCTCAGTGGCTCCCCCCAGGCTCCAGAAAACCCTTCCCAGAGAGGTTAGACTGGCGCCCTCCTTGCTATCCTTCTTGGTTTGGTTTTGCTTAATTTTTGTTTCTATACATTAAAAGCAACTTCTTGCAATTAATGGGACTCTTTTAAAACAGGACCAGCAACGGAACGAGGAGCTGGCTCGCATCATGGGGGAGTTTGAGGAGGTGGAGCAGCCCGAGCCACCAAGCAGCAAGGGGGCTGACTTGCTGGCAATGATGGATGAGCTGTGACTCTCCCCTCTGGATGTTCCATGTACAGGAATGTCCGGCCCTGCCATCTCCCTGTGGACAGTAAAGCACCTCGCTGTGTTGGCCATCTGTAGAAAAAAAAGCGGGCCCCTACCACCTCCATCCATTTGTGTCGGGTCACTCAAGGGTACGTGGTGTTTAGATATGTTTGAGTAGCCAACCCTTTCTCCAGCCGAGAGGAGGTCCGAGGGCAGGGAGGCAAGAGCTGACAGCGAGGCAGCTGTAACCGCTGTCTCCACTTTGTATGCTGTTAAAGTCCTAGAACGGTGCCTTGCAGGATCAGAAGGTGGAGAAGCCACAGGAAGCAAACAGTTGCGTTCCAGTTCTGTGCTTTAATCTGTAAGCCTAAAACACATCCCACACCTAGGGAGGTTTCCTCATTAGGAGATAACTAAAAAAAAAATAGTGCGATGTAGCTCGTTAATTTGTGAGTGTTTGCTAGCTGGAGCAGAAACAGCAGTCTTGCCCTTTGAGTGTCACAGCCAAGCCTGCACTGGCATTCTGGCATTCTGTTCAGCTGTTCAGCAATAAAGACCAGGAAAAAAAAAAAGAGTTCTCTTGTCTTCTTTATTGCTCACCCTTTTGGTGCTTACTCCACTTGTCCTATTTAAAAAAAAAACCTTCTTCTCCCTAATCTGCCCTTTAATTAAGAGGAAAGGAGGAATTCTCTGCTCTGACACAAAAAGTATTTCTGTGGAGGTTTTTGGGTTTTGTGTGTGGTTTCTTTTTTTAGCTTTTCTGTTGCCACTTCTTGACTCAAACACAATTTGGAGAATAAAGTTTCTTTCAGTTGAGACTGGAAATGTTTCTCTGCAGAAACACTGGCTCTGCAAGATTTCTTCAGCATTGCTGCTGTCGTCATTTCTGACTTATGGCCACCCTAAGGACAATCTATCACAGGGTTTTCTGGGGCTGAGAGTGTGTGCCTTGCCCAGGGTCACCCGGTGGGTTTCATGGCTGAGCGGGAGGGAATTAACCCTGATCCCCAGGGCCGTAGTCCAGTGCTAGAATTTTTTATATAATTTGAAAGATGTTAAATATGAAAGGTTTTTTTTTTAAAAAAAATACCCCTGCATGGATGTTTTTGTTCTGCTTCCTTCACTTTCTCTCTCTTCCATCTCATTCTGGTGGGTGGGGAGGATTGGGTATGTTTTTAATGTCTTTTAATGTATAATGTATTTCATGCTGTTCGCCGCCTCGATCCATGTGGAGAGGTGGGATACAAATAAATATTATTATTATTATTATTAGAATTACTACACCATGGCCGTTTCCACACGAGATGGTTATTGTGCTGTAATTCCACTTTCAACATCCAAGGGCATCCTGGGGTGTGCAGTTTGGGGGGGCCTCTGAGCCCACGTGGGGTAGGTGTGTACCTACGCACAGGCAGGGGGGTCCGCTTGGAAAACCTCCCTTTCCAGACAGCTTTATAAAGACGCCTTTAGACGTGCCATGCATTCAAAAACAGGGGAGCCCGCCTGGCGCAACGGGTGGAGTGTTGGGCCAGGACTCTGGGAGACCAGGGTTCAAACCCCCTCCAAGCCACGGGAGCCCGCAGAGTGGCCCTGAGCGAGTCACACTCTCTCAGCCTTGGGGGAGGGCAAAGGCGAACCGCCTCCGAACAAACCAGAAGCCACAGCCCTTAAACCAAGCTGCAGAAATGGCCCAAAGAAAGAAGCCGGCCGGCCGGGGGGATCAGGGAGCTGTGCTCCCCCCCACAAAGGAGCTTCGCCCGGCCAAGGCCGTTGCTACTGGGTCCCCCGGTGCCTTGCAGAGCTGTCGGTTCCGAAAGCAACTTTTTCCCAGCTCGGAAAAGTCCCTAAACTTGGACGCCGTGCTTTTGGGGACTACAACGTCCAAACCTCCCCACCCGCCGACGTGCGAGCCTGACGGCCCCCGTGGAAAGGAGTCTGGTTCGGGCAGCACCCGGGTCACGGCCGCCCGTTCCCACGGCCGCCTTCCCGAACACGGCTTAGCGCTCCGGGCGGAAGAGCCGTCCGGAGAGCCCCAACTGCGGGCGGAAGCGGGGGAAGGAGGGAGCCAACCCGAAGCCGACTTTCCGAGGCCGAAGCCCCGCCTCCCGGCCCTTCTCGACCGATGAGAGGCCGCCGCCTCCTCCTCCTCCTCCTCCCTCCCTCTTGGGAGCGGAGCCCAGCACTGGCGAATGGGAGAGCGAAGCGCGTCGCGCCCTCGCCCCGCCCACCTGAGCCCCTCTGGGCGGGGAGGTCGGCGGCGACGCATGCGCCCTGGGGGCCTTTCCCGCGCGGAGCGAGGAAGCGGGAGATCCGAGCCAGGTAGGCGGAGGGGAGGCCGGTTCCTCGCCCGGCTCCGCCCGCGGCCGCCCTTCCCCCGGCCACCGCGCCCCGGGCTCCGAGTCGGGCGACTCCGTGTCCCCGGGGGGGGGCGCGCGTCGGCCGGGCGGAAGGGCTGCCCGCCCTCGAGTGGCCCCATCCCCCGGCCAGGCCTGTCGCCCGCTGCCGCTGCCGCTGCCGCAGGCCCGCCGGGTCCCCGGGATTCGCCTTAGAGCCGGGCGTCTGCTTTTTGTTTTATTTTTCCAGCAGGGGCCGGGCTTGGTCCGTGGGGGGGAATCGGGGAACGGGAACGAGAGCCCCCATCTGGCACCTGCGCGGCCCTCGGGACCGTGTCCGTAGAAACGCCTGGGAGCCGGGCAGGGTTCCGGTGTTTGCGGAGCCAGACTCCTCGGAGAGGGAGGGCCAAGTGCGGGTCCCTCGCAGCCTTAAAACCCGCCCACGGGGACCCTAGAAGGGCCGTTTCTGCACCAGGCTGTTGCAGCGCTATCATTCCACTTTCAGCGGCCCCCCCTAAAGGGGAAACCCCAGGATTCCATAAGACGCTGGGAGTGGAACAGTGACAGTGCTGGACCAGGCGAGTGCCTGCAGAGCTTTCGCCTGCCAGTGGATAATTCACAAAGGAAGAGGCAGAGCGGCCTCTTTTCCGCGCCAGATCTTACCCGTCCTCTTTGCTTGAACTGCGCCCGCTGCCAGCCAGCGTTTTCCATACTGGGCAGAAGGGACCCACAAGGGCCAAGCGTGGGACCGAGGGAGCCTCCGTGTATCGCTATTTCTCTTCCAGCCCCCGGCGGCACCCGGCCATGGAGATCAGCCACTCGGTCAAGGAGCGGACCATCTCCGAGAACAGCCTGGTGATCCTGCTGCAGGGCCTGCGGGGCCGCGTCACCACCGTCGAGCTGCGGGACGAGAGCGTGGCCGTGGGCCGCGTCACCAACGTGGATGCCTTCATGAACATCCGCCTGGCCGAGACCACCTTCACCGACCGGCACGGCTGCGCCTCCAGGCTCGCCGACCTCTTTGTGGCCGGCAGGAACGTCCGCTACGTCCACATCCCGGACGAGGTGGACATCCGGGCGACCATCGAGGCCCAGCTCCAGCTCATCCACCGAGTCCGGACTTTTGGGGGCCGAGACAAGGGGAGGAAGGAATTCCTTCGCCGGAGAGACAAATGAAAGGGCCGGCAACTCTGGACTGCAAAGGTTCAGCCAATATGTCTTCTCTTGCAGGGGCAAGCCTCCCTGTTTGGCTCAGGATTCAAAATGGCCTTGAGGAAAACCCTTCATATTCTTTTTCTGTGCCTCACTTGACTCCACTTCTCTAGTTCAAAAGCTCCCGTTGAAAGACAACGTGTTTATGCTCGCCTCTCTTTGCAAAAATGTGAAGGATCCCTTTATAGCTGTAGAGGGGAAACAGTGTTTGGGAGTTTTTAAAATATCTGTAATCCCCCTAATTTGATAAACGTAACCTCCAAATGAACATGCTTTAGATTTCCTAAATAAACTCTTGCAGGTTTAAAGTCCTATCTGTTTTGGTGGTGGTGGTGGTGGTGTGCCTTCCACTTGTTTCAGACTTACAGCTTCCCTAAGGGACCCCGTAATGGCATTTTCTTGGCAAGATTTGTTCAAAGGGGGTTTGCCTTCGCCTTCCTCTGAGGCTGAGAGTATGTGACTTGCCTGAGGTCACACAGGGGTTTCCATATGTCACCAGAGCTGCAGTCCTTCACCTTAAAGTAAATATGAGCAAAACATAGCAAATCTCTGAAGAAATCCTGCCAAGAAAACCCCATGATAGGTTCACCTTAGGGTCTTCCTACACTGCAACTCCCAGCAGCCCTAGTCAGCACATAACCAGTGCGGAGGAATGTTGGGAGTGGTAGTCAGGTAGTATTTCAAGGGGCCACGGCTTGCCTCACCTCTGCAATGGCATGAACTTTTGCAGGTGACAGCATATTCCACAAGATAAGTGTGTATTTCGCTGCACGTGTAACCGACAGAAGGTCCCCAAAGCACATGAGGTTGTGGATGGGGACCTGGTCACCAGAGCTCAGGAAAGTTTCTTCTCTGGATCACAGCTCCCGGTGTGGTCTTGTCAACAGACTTGGGAGCTACAGAAGCTGTAGTCCAAAAGGGAACCCTTTTCCCTGGCTCTGCTCCTGTCTTTTGCTTCTGAGGATTAAACTGAATGTTATTTACATCACTCTACAGATCCTGTCTGATCTTGGAAGCTAAGCAGGCTCAGCCTTGGTTAGTATTTGGATGGGAGACTGCCAAGGAATCCCAGGTGTTGTAGAGGAAGGAACTGGCAAAACGACCTCTGAGGATTGCTTGCCTAAGAAAACCTCACAAAAATTCCTGGTGATTTCCCTGGAAGAGAAAGGAGTCTGGCTGTGGGTTGCCAGGGTTGAGCAAAGAACGGAGGCTGTTTAGTGGGGACCTCGCTTGACTTCAGAACTACATCTCTCCCTATTTCTGCCGGGTGTTGCAAGTCAGCTGCTGTGCCCAGCACACGTTTCAGGGAGAGTGTTTGGAGCAGGAGGAGCCAAGTCCTGAGATGCCTCTTGGCAAATGATTCACAGCTTTCGTCTGGCACTGAGAACACGGTGAGCCCCGTGCCTTTCTCTGTGCGGGCTTTGTCTTCTCTCTCCACCCCCACCCTCTCTTTCACCAAAGCCAAAGAGAGCTGCTGTTTGTGACAATCGGTCCTGAAAGCCACAGGGGAGGCCATGCCAGATGGGGCATTCTGGGAGCTGTAAGAAAAGGAACTTCCCCAAGCTTTCTGCAAAGACAAGACTTGGCTCATTACAGCCAAATGCATGCACGTGCCAGATTATTCCTACAGCAAACTGTTTTAACTTTTTCTGCTTTTCATCTTGGTGCAGCAGATGGAAAGTGCGACGGGTACAAAAGCAGCAAGTGGAACAGGACAAATTAACTTTATGTTTCCCATGGATATTTAACAGTGTTGGGGAAATTTATCATAATCAACAGCATCATGATATCCCACACTATATCCTGAGATCTCAAGATGGCAGGCATAGACATGAAATCAAACAGTTTGAAACAATAAAAGTAGTTTAAACAAATTAAAAGCATCTCCGCTTGAAAAGCTAAAGCAGATCCCACCGCCTCTCATCTTATTTCTGTTCTGAACCCTTGGCCATGCTAGAGAGCGGGGCTAAATGAAGGGTCTGGTGGCTGTGCAGCCCCACCTTGCCCATCCCAGTGCCAGCCAGATTTTGTGGATGCTGCACTTCTTTGCATTCCCCACGTGGAGCTCTTCTGCTTCCCAAAGTGGCCCTTGAGGCTCCCAGTGGAGTGACTCACGCCTGCATGACGCAACCGCTCAAGAGCGTGCAAGGCACAGCTGCCGGGTGGCTGACTCACCAGGAACAGAGAGTGCAAAAAAGAAAGGGGGGGGTGGTTGACCCTGACAGTGGCGCTCCCTGCCTGCTGCTCTGACAACTGTGCCCCCTCCCGTTCACTCCAGCTAGTAGATGGGGCGATGTGGGGTCGTTGCAGAAGAAGGAAGCAAAGGCCCACAATCCACACACTCCACGTACACACCGGCCCATCCACAGCCCCAATGAAGCACCCAGGCCTTGAATCTGCTCCCTCTCCCCTTTGTCCTGATACATTTTGCAGTCTGTGGGGCCAGTTTGCACGACTGTAAATGTTCCAGAAATGGAGATTTGAATGCGTTGTTTGCGTAGCTTCCTCTGGAAGTGAATCTCTCCGGAGGAAGTCAAGGCCCTGTTTGTTTGGGGCGAGGCTTTGACTTACCGGCCGCAGAGCCAGGGCTCAAGGTTTTGGGCACCCGATTAACGGCCGTTGATGGTTCACGTACCAGTGAAGCAATGAGTCCACGGCGGGTTTTAGTCTGAACTGTGAAGGAACTAGCCATGGTGTTAAATCTTATCCCCACAATGGGCTGGGCAGCATCTTTAGAGTTCAAGCCCTGCAGCGCGTAAAGAGGAGAAATTACGTTGTTCAAGGTAGCTTCCTGCTCTCTTCTGCCGCGTGCCTCGGGGTGGGCGATGCTGGCCCGGTGAGACAGACCCACCTGAAAGCCTCTGCAGCGGATCCACGGGAGATTTCAGCTTGAACTCCAGAAGAACCCCCTGTGGTGCTGGAGCCTGCCTCGCCCTCAGCGCAGGTTCAGCACCCTGGACAGCTCTTTGGTCCTCGAAGGGAAAGCCCGGGGTGGCCTCCCTGCCCTGCTCTGGTTCAGGGAAGCCCCCTCCCCTCTCCCCCCGCTAAGCTGGCGGGCTTTCCGGGGGCCTGCGAAGGAAGGGCGATTCTCTTCTTCCCCGAGAGGGAAGGAGCAGGGACCCCAGCCGGGGGACAGGGCCCAGGCGTTGTATGTCGCTCTCTCTCTGCCCTCTGGGGAACCCTGGAGAAGAATCAAGCCGCGTTGGCGGGAGGGGGCCCTGGGGGTTCTTGTGGCAGGCAGTTCCGCGGGCCAGCTGGAAGCTGGAAGGGAGGGGCGGGGGCGGGGGGCGTGGCTCGCGTTGCTCTAGCAACCGCGAGTCTCTCAGCCTTGGGCCGCCCAGAGGGCGTCAGGACTCCGTTTCCCCAGCCGGGACGGCCAGTAGCTGGGGATGCTGGGAGTCGTAGTCGAGCACCCTGCTCGTCCGGACAGCTAGCGCTGAGGCGCCGCGCCGAGGGCAGCCCGAACCGACTGGAACGACTCTGCGCGGGAGGGGCGTGGCGCCTGAAGGGGCGGGGCCACCTCCCCACCACCCGCAGCGAAGCTCTCGCCCCGCCTCTCCCCTGCCGGCCATCTTGGAGGCGTGCCTACGCTTCCCGGAAACAAAATGGCGGTGGGTCGGGCCGGTCGGGCGAGGGGAGGGCGTGGCGGAGGGCAGCGGCGATGACGTCAGAACGCGTCACTTCCGTTGTCAGGTGGCGGAGTCAGCCCGAGTCGGTGGGGTCTGGCGAGGCGGCGGCGGCGGCGGCGGCGGCCGGCGGGGCCGGGCCCGAGGCGGCGGCGGCGGCGGCGGCGGCGGCGGCGATGGGTGAGGCGGCCCGGCTGGAGCGGAGGGTCCGGAGCGGAGGGCTGTGGGCAGGGGCCGGGCCGGCGGGAGGGGGGCCGGGGGTCCCTGCGAGGGCCCGGCTGGCAGGAGGAGGCGGGGGGCGGCCCGGCGGGGCCCCGGTGCCTCTGGGGCCTTGGGAGAGGACAGAGGCGGCGGCGAATCCCTCCGGGGGGGCCTGCGGGGCATTCGGCTCCCTTTGCCCGGGAGCGCGGCGGCCCTGGCCCCGCTGCTTAGCCCGGGAGCCCAAACAACGCCCCGGCCGCCGAAAGAGAGGCCCAGAGGACGGGCCCCGGGAAGCGGGAGTGGAGCCGACCCGGACTGGGCGCCGCGCAGGGAGAGGAAGGGGGGCGCCCGGAAGGCCGGCGGCGGGGAGGGGGACTCTGCGGCCTCCGGAGCCGCCCCGTGTCGCCCTGCCCTGCCCTGCCCTGCCCTGGGGACCACCCACGGGTGCAGGCCCCGCTCCCGGAGTCTCCCCTGCCAGGCCCGGCCGCCTGTCGCTGGCGGGATCGCTTCGTCTTCGGAAAGAACCGCCTCAGCTTTTCGTTCCCGCTTTGAACCCCCACACATGTAAACACACGCAGAGGTGCCCTTTCCAGCTCCTCTTCTCTCGCTTCCCCCCCCAGAGCTTTGCCCCATTTGCAGAGGTTTTCCGCGCGCCCTGTGGGGTTTCAGAAGAGGGCCAGGGGCTGCTCTCCCTCCGCCCCAATTCAGCCACCCGCACCCCTTCCGTGGCACATGCACGCGCGCACGCCCACCCCCGCGGCCTCTGGGGGCTTTCCTCGCGCCCCTCCTGCTCCCAGGTGGAGCCCCGGCCCTCCTTCCCTTGCCGCTCTGTGTCTAAATCTACATTTAGTTTAAATGGAGCACCTTGGTCGCTCTCAGCCCCCTCCGCACGCAAACTGCCCCTCCCCTCCTTCCCCCCACCCCCTTCCCCAGCCACTCCTCCCCTTCTCGTGCTGGAGCCTCCCCCATCTGCCCCCCCCACGTGCGCACTCTCACCCCCTCCCTGCCGGCCTTGTTTCGTAGACAGCAGAAGCCCCCCCCCGTCTTCTCCCAGCTCGTGCCTCTTCGGTGTCAGGGCCGGTGACCCCATTGCCTGGGATGCTCTCAGCCGGGCACAGTGCCCTCCGGGGCCCCTTCCGGCCCGACAGAGGAGCTCCTCCTGGCCGGTGCCGGACTGGCTGCCCTGGGCTGGGCCGATGAGTCGTGGGCGCCCAAACTGGCCTGGTGATGTGGTGGCCCTGAGCGTGCCGTGGGACAGGTGCGCCTTCCTGGGAGAGGCAAAGATGTTCAGCGCAGTTCTGCAGAGCAAGCGCGCATGGCGGGTGAAAAGGGTTGGTTGAACAGATGAGGCAGAGAAGGGAAGACGGAGGGGTGATGCGAGAGCCATCCTTTAAGTACACTGTCTGCGGGGCTGGCGTGTGGAGGCTGGAGCATGCCTGTTTTCCGCTACTGTACAGGAAAAACCCAACTGGTGGATTTAGGTGACAAGAAACGACGTTCCGACTAAATCACTGGTTAGAACTGGTGGGTTTTGTCGCCCCTCCTTCGTTGGAGGTTTTTAAACTGGAGTTGGATGGCTATCCTCAGAGTTGCTTTAGCTGCAGATCCCTCTACCACGTGAGGGTTACGATAGGTGCTCCTTGGTGGTCTCTTCCGGTTCTATGCGTCAGAGACAATGGTGGATGCTTGAGGTTGAGACTTTAAACACCCGTGGCATGGATAAGGAGGACTGTGTTCCTCAGGAAGAAGAGAAGATTGGGAGGCAATATGGAATGGCCACCTGTACATATTGGGAGATTGGTCATTGCCTGGGAAAGGGAGGAGGCTTTGACACCATTGCTGTGTAGGGTCAAGTTAAGTAGATTTAAATGACAAGAAAGGTGGTCCTGACAAAATATTAAGAAGAACTTCCTGGTGGTGAGGATGGTTGGCCAGTGGAACAGGTTTCCTTGGAAGGTAGTGGACTCTGTTTTGTTGGAGAGGTTGGGATGCTGTGACAGAAGGCTGGGCTGGATGGCCCTTGCAGATACCTTCCGAGTCCGCCAGTCTGTGATTCTGTGTCACTCATTTCCCACTGAATAAAAAGTTTCTGTGGTACGATTTTGGTACGATTCTGTGGGCTTAGATTTTGGGCACTCCCTCTGCATGAGCTAGCTGTTCTGTCTGTTGTTGATGTGACTGAGCACGTTTAGAGTGCTTTAGTATTTATGGAACATGTCGCTGACACAAACTCACCAGCCCTGTAAGGCAGGACAGTACAGGTTGAATATCACTTATCAAAAAATCCAGAATGTTCAAAAATCTGCAGTTTTGAAAAGGAGAATCCAGTCGTCTTCCTGTAGGAAACAGTACGAAATTAGGGAGGCTCACTTGTGCCTTTCTTTTATTTGAAGTGGTTTCTAAGACTCTCAGAGATGATTAGTGTAATTCTGATAGGAAGTTTTGTGTGTGTGTGTGTGCGCGCATGTGTGAATGAGAGAGAATCTGATTTATGGGGATAATAAATACATCTGGCACATGTATTTTCTGCTCAAGGTCTTTAATTATGGAGGAGTCAGCCAAGTTGGGAGCTACTGACTGTGAAATCAAAATACCAGAACTCTGACTCTCATAGACAATGAATGTGGGTTCCTACATCTTCGTGCACATGAAGAAGAAGGAGGGTGTGGACAGGCTGATGGCACAGGCAACCAATGCATTGGTTTGTCAGGTTACATGCCAGCTCAGGGGTGACTAACCCATAATTCAGTCAGGAACACTTATGGGACCTGGGTTAGGGGAGGGATAGCACCCTGCTGGGACTCTGAGAGTTTGAGGAGTTTTTTTCTTTTCTTTTTCTTTTTTTTTCAATTATTCCAGCCTTGACTGCAGCATCACCTTGGGGTTGGGAGGTGTGCAACTCTTGCAGATGCTGAGATGATTGGCACCCCTTCAAAGGGTTTGTGTGTCCTTGGCTGTCCCCAGGCTCTGCCTGGGGTCTAGTCACCAAAGATCGTGATTTTTATCTGGCCTTGGTTTCCTTGTAAACTTCACCTCCAAAGGTCCATATTCTTGAATCTACCTTTCTTTCTTTCCTTCCTTTCTTTCTTTCTTTCTTTCTTTGGGGTTTTGCAGAAGCCAAATGCAAGCAGAATGCAGCATTAGCTCCTCTGTACCCCCAAGTGCCTCAAAGGTTGGATGCTGCAGGCATTCAGCAGGTGCTGAAGAGCTGAGATTCTGGAGTTGCAACATGAACAGAAGCAAGCTGTTGCACTCACTGGAGACTCGTAGGACTACCGTGAGAATTCAGTGTGTGATCCCCATGTTAATTTTATTATTATTTATTTTATTAAAATAATTACATCCCACCCTATATCATGGGATCTCAAAGCAGTGTGCAGTAGAATCAGTGTGACCAGTTTCAAACAGTAGAAATAATTTAGGTAGAGTAAAAACATTTTAAACAATTTGGCAGGTGAAAACAAGACAGTTTTAAAAAGTTGTTTAAAGCTATGCACATGTGCAGATTTGGATGAAATCAAGGAGGCCCCATAAGACTTAATAAAGAGGCATGTCTTTTGTTCTGAAATGAAGCCTGTGTTGGTGCCAGTTGGGCGCTAAGGGGAGGGTAATCCATCACTGGGGTGCCATAGCAGACAAAGCCCTACAATCGTTGTGTGTGAAAAATGCTCCGAATGTGGCTGTTTGCTTGAAAAGGAGTTCCGCTCACTCTTGCTGCTTCTGGGGGTGTCTGTGAAGTGTTCATCTGAGTTCTGGTTTTCCTCCCAAGGTTGGAAGTTGGAAGAGCGCAGCTGTTCGGTGTCATGACCAGGCTGGCCCGCTCTGCCTGGGTGTTGTGGCCTTGCTCTGCTCCCTGTCATCTCCTTGCCCACATTTGGTCAGCAGGGTAAGCCTTGTGGCTTGCTCTCCGAGTGAAACTTGCCAAGCCCACATAGCCGACATACCTTTGGCCAGCAAGCCGCTCTAAAATAAGCTTCTCCAGAGGATGGTCTGGGAAGTTAAGGAACCTCTAAGCAAGACCAGCCTTCTGCGTTCTGAGCAGCATTGGAGCAGGCTTAAACTTTCTTCTGGAGGCAGCAGAGTGAGTTTCTTGGAAAGTTTTGAATTGGACTTTTCCCCCTACTATTCTTAGTCACTGGCAGCTGATTTAGCATTTTCTTGAGAAGGAAAACATTAAACATACACTTAGCATGATTTAAATGTTGCTGTGGTGGTCAAACAAATCGAAAGCTTTATTCAGAAATTATATTTACTGGATTTTCTGTAAGTATTTTAAGACCCAGAAGTGCAGTCATTTGCACTTTGCTTATGTTGCTTGGATTTTAACAGCACCATGCTGTGCATATTTACTCAGAAGTAAGTTACACTGTTAAGGCAAGACAGTTAAAGGCACTGGAAACCACCAACACATTGATTTCTGCATTCCAGAAGAAATGTGCCTTTCTCCTTCCTAGATAGAGATTTCCCCAATTAAAACCTTGATTTTGGATTTGCAGCCATCCTGGTTGCCCAGTTTGACTTGTATTGGGTTCCTGTCTTGTGTTACTGATTAACTTTATTAACCAATGCATTATGAAAAAAGCCAACTGTTTTCCACCAGGAAAAACTGCATAGGAGGGGAGTGGATTTTCACCTTGTTTTGCTGCTGGGGAGTAGCATCACGCTTGAGCATGTGTCTTTAGGAAATGTGTCGGGCACATACAGCTGTTTGCATTTCAGAAATGAAATCTTTGGGAGCTATTGGACTTGGAGGGTCACTTCTTACCTTCTGGCAAACTTCCTGTACTTCCTCCAGTTTATAAGTTGGACTTAATTACAGTATAAGTTGGATTGTAATTAGGAGCAAGGTGAACTTGGTCTTCTATTTGCATGCTTTGTGAAATAGCTGTGGAATTCAGCCTGCTTGGATCTCCGTCCCTCCCTCCCTCTTTTGACCAGTTACATGGCTTGCCAAGCCAACAGCAGCAGGCATTGTTGATGAAGGTCTCCCTGTGTCAAAAGCTCAAAAGAACTCCTTTGCTTACATCTTGAAGCCCTTCAACAGGGTCCATCAATGAGGATGTTTGTCTGACTCATGCTAGGCGTAGGTGGGTCAAGGTTTTTCAGGAAGTTTCTCTTTCCTCATTGCTGGGTTAAAGATTGCATCCTCCAGGCAGGAGAGTTTGCTGCTTGACCACTTTGCACTCTGCTCTCTCCACAAGGGAGGGGAATGGACCTCTCTAACAGATCTCACCTGGAGAATACCCCTCTCCTTTAGACTGAATGGATCTCTCCTTTCACAGCTAAACCTGGGACAATTCGGGTTCCTAGCAAGGTTTCCATCATTTCTGCCTTCTGCCAAGTCATGATCTGTTCTCACCTCCCCCATTCCTGGGCACAGTTTTTTCTAGGAATTGTTTAGGGGTGAAGTGAGGCCTTAACCAAACCTTCTGGAGCCTTGATTCCTCACCTGCTGCAATGTTTTAAATGTCGCTCTTGTCTAACAGCCACCACCTTCATCGTCAGCTTAGCACGCAGATCCTTTTGTATGTCTCTGCCCGACTCCTGTGCAGACGCTGAAATGAGGTTTTGTTGCTTGGAGCTGGCAGGACAGTGGGGGTTTTCAGGGGTCTTGCAAACAGATCAGGAACCAAGTGGGGGCAGTGGTGAACGCATGGGCTCCAGTTTAGTAACAGAGGGAGCTTTGGTTTGCTGCTTTCTCTTTGCAGGCCACATAGAGTTGGAACAGAGGTAGATGTTTACGTTTGCTCTTGAGAGCAGGAGATCTGGAGCAAGGGGCCAAAGTTTGGAGAACATCTGGCTTCTGATTTGGGCCTCCTCCTGGCTCTCATGAACAGTGGTTACTTCCAGGTTCAAGTAAATGGCTCAGAATATTTTGAAATATTGCAGGCTTTATGAGACAGCATGTAATATGCAGCAAACAACATACAGTTATTCTGTGGGTGAAATACAAGTTATTGCATGAAAGCAAACATGAAATAATCAAACCACTACTTTAAGATATATGATATATGATGGCAGGGAAGTAAAGTAACCTGGCACTGGCCTTCTCACAGCTGTGTGTTTGGGGCCACTTTTGTCTGCGCCAGAACACCCCATGTGAGTGCCTAGGGTTCGAAGAGGAATGGGAGAGAATGGTGATCCCTGGGGAGTGTTACATGCTGCTAGTGCAGTCTAAAGATCACAGTGTATGACCTGCAGAGAAGCAAAGTTCAAAGGGAAAAGTCTGAGGTACAGAGAAGCCACTGGAGGCTAGACACGATGTCTTCCCAGTGTCTTCAGCACTATAAGGTTGTGTGCTTCGAGCAGCATGCTGTCTCTTTTCCCCACTGCCCCTGCCTGTCATTTCAACAATGCCCAGCAGAAATAGGTGTGGGCAGTTTTGGTTATCACCATCTGGCCCAGTGTTCACACAAAACAACTGTGGAGCCTCCTTGTCAGTGCACATTTGTGGGTCAAGAAAGAGAAGGAGGCAGGATTCCCCTTTGAGGCTGGTGGACATCAGGCACTTTGAAGAGATTCCCTTTGGCCCTGTGCCACCTAGGCACCTCTCCTTGGTTCCACCCACTGTTGCAGATGTGGGTTTCATGATAGGATGGTGCCTGCTAAGAGTCTCTGGGGAAAGAAGCAATGCATCAGTTCTACGTGCCTGTCACCTTGAGCAGCGTGGGAACGGCTCTTGTATTTCCCTGTGCCACATGATACCAGTTGCCTCAGTCATGGGTGGGTGGTAGTAGGTGCCAAACAGGATAACAGTCCTCAGTTAAAATCCCTCTTTCAGAGAGAGAGAACACAAATGTGTGAAAAGGAGACTCTCCTACACTAGCGCTTCAGGCTGTCTGACGTGGAGGACTGGCAGATTTTTTTTTTCAGTGTGCCAGCAGCTGGCACCATAATTGTGCTCCTTGGGCTGTTCCTTTCTTTCCTCAAAACTTGCCAGGGGCTAGCATTTATCCAGGGCACTGTTCTAGAGTTCCCAAAGGTCACCTCTGGTATAGTATCTGTTCCCCCACCCCCAGCTCCAGTGCCTGAGTGATAAAAGTTGGAAGGAATCCCGGAAGCCATCTAGTCCAGCCCCTTGCATCACTAGGTAAAAGCTTATGTAGAGGACAGACTTTCATTAGACTACAGCAAGGGGGGCTGCTCTGCTATGGACAAAACCCTCACCCAAGAATTGGATCATCTGTGAATGATTTAGCAGCAGGTTCCCCACAAACACATGGCATGTGCAAGACCTGTGCCCCCCTTTCCAGCTGAGTTCTACAGCCCTTCTTTCTGAGTTTCCAAAGATGTGACAAGGGGGTGACTCTGCTGGCTGGCTAGCTGGTCTCCTAAACTGTCTGCAGGCTTGGTGGTTCCTATGGATGTCCCAGGAAGGGAATAGCACAGGCGCTCCCTCAAGGCCTCTTTCTCTCTCTTGTCCCAGAACTCAGAATGAAGCGGCGTGTGTCTGACAGAGGAGGAGGAGGGGAAACATCCACCAAAGCACTCTGTCCAGGGATTTCCAGCAACAGCACCACCAAGAGGGCTGGGCCCTTCATTCTTGGTAAGTTATGGGGGGGGAGGTATCTCCTTGTAATATGGTTTGGGCATGAGCTCCAAAGCATATGCAGCAGTTGGAACTGCATCACACTGAAGCATGCAAAGGCAGCAGACTAACCCACCATTTATTTAATGTTATTGTTGCTATGTGCAATCATGTGGCTTCAGATTATTTCAGCCTCAGAATGCAAGACCTCTGAAAGCTCCAACCATTGTTAGCCCTGCTCAGGTCTTGCAAGTGAGCCTATCCATCTGGCTTAAGCACAGGTACTTAAACTACTGAAGAATATATGTGAGTCTTTGAGCACAGCCAAGTTAGCACATTTTGTCTTGAGAGTTTGTTCCTGTGACTGAAGTAAGACATCTTGTGGGGAAAAAAGTAGACTTAGCAGTGTGTTTGTTTGGTAGCAATGTTGGTCTCTTTAGAAGAATAACTAGAATTTCATTCTGCATATTGAGCTCATCAAGCATCCAGATAACAGTGGATTAGTGGATGTGGTATGGTGTGGAAAATTTTCTACAAGAAATATAGTATCTTTTCCATCTTGGAAAAATTTTCCACCCCACATCTCTGAGCAAAGCCATCATCCAATTCTGCATTTTGATTTGTTTTTTTCCATAAAAAGGTATAGTATCTTTTCCATTTTGGTTGGTTTTCTGTGAAGAATTTTCCACCCCACACCTCTGAGCAAAGCTATTCAATTCTGGGTTTTTTGTGTGTGTGTGTTTTGCAGGGCCACGCCTGGGCAACTCTCCCGTGCCTAGCATTGTCCAGTGTTTGGCAAGAAAGGATGGGACAGATGACTTCTACCAGCTCAAGGTAAGCAGAATGTGGAGGGACCCTTGGTTTTTGTAGCAGAGCTGAGTTGGTCTGGCAAACAAATGCTGTCTCCTCCATGAACAGAGGTTGTTACGATGATGCTTTTGTACGATGATGTTTTGTAGCACATCAGAAAATTCAAGGAAGGAATATAGCTGCTCTTGAGTCCCCAGACCACATCACAATTTGCTTCTTCCCTACAGGGATAATTTGAGTGGGGAAGGGGAAGGAAAGAGGCTTAGGCGAAGGAACAGTTTGCAGAAGTTTGGCCAGAATGCTCTTGAGTTACAGAAGCTAAGTTAGCAACAATGCCCCTGACCCTTAAAGGAGCATCAAAGAATCCTTAAAGCAAAAGAATAGTTAAGCATTAAACACCAAATGAACTTAAAATATCTTCAGTATGCATTTTTAAGCGGGGGGCAAGGGGAGAAAGAGGAGTCAGGTAGATCTGGATCGGAAAGAGGAGACAGGTAGATCTGGATCGGAAAGGTGTTCCACAGTCCTGGCTCCATCACCCAGAAGACATTGTGTCTTGTAATCTTATGGGGAATGGTGGTCAAGAGATGACCATCTTCTCTTGTTGATAAAACTGGGCCCAGCTAAGCTGTTAGTTTAACTGACAGTGCTTTTATGTGCTGTTGCACAGAGAATAAGGTCTGTTCCAAGCAGGCTAACAAAAAGCTTCTAGGATTTCTATATCTCATTACAAAATGGCTCTCTGCAGAGACCATAATAGTGGAAACCTTAGTTTAAAGTTGCAGATTCATGTAGAAAACCAGTGGCAAAATGACAGTTTAGGTGGCTGGATCAGAACAAACATACTTGTGTCAAGGCCTGCTGAAATTAAGGTAGCTTTTACTAACCTCAAAAGGTCAAACTCTGGCTTGGCTTGACTTGGCTAGGCTCTTCAAGTAAAATGGTAGATGCCAGGTGCCTTGGGAGTTCACAACACATTTCTGGCCTCCTTTTCTGCCCAGTCATGCTTCAAGCTCTGCAACTCAAGGGACATGAGGAGGACTTTCATGCCATCTCTTTGTTCTCCCCTTGCTAAAGCCTGACTGAGGTGTAGAACAACCTTTTTAAAAATCTGTAATGCAAAAAATGCTCCTCTGTAGCCAGCCGTAATACTCCAAAAACAGAGGATTTCTGAGGTTTGGGCTTTTTGAATTTCTTTTTCACCTGTCTACCCTTCTTGCCTCCTTTCCCAAAGATCCTCACCCTGGAGGACAAGAATGACAAAGGCACAGAAACACAAGAGGAGCGCCAGGGGAAGATGCTGCTTCACACCGAGTACTCCCTCTTATCCCTTCTGCACAACCAAGATGGTGTGGTCCACCACCATGGCCTTTTCCAAGTAAGTCCACTCTGTTCCTGTCATGGCTTTGAACTTTGCAGCAGTGACTAGCTTATGAACAGTAAAAACAAAGTCAAGAACACCTGTGGACAGGATTCTTGGAGATATGAGAGTCACCATGTGTGCTCCAGATCCTTGCCCTTCCTGGCTTTTTAAAAAGGCTAGAGGGGGACTGGCTGTCTGAGTAGGGGGAGTAGTTAAGGCCTTTTTAAAACAAACTAGAGTTATAGCTTGCCTCAAAATGGCTGTTGTAAAACCATTACTAAAAAGCCATCCCTGGCTCCCACCATTTTGGATGATTATTGGCCAGTCTCTAACATTCTCTTTCTGGGCAAGGTTCTGGATTGTGCAGTGGCCTCCCAGCTCCAGGGGTTTCTGGATGAAATGGATTATCTTGATCCATTTCAGTCTGGGTTCAGGCCTGGTTATGGGATAGAAACAGCTTTGGCTGCCTTCGTGGATGATTTACACCAGGAACTAGACAGGGGAAGTATGTCCCTGTTGGTTCTGCTGAAGCTGTCAGTGGTTTTCAGTACCATTGACCATGTTATCCTTGTGGGGAATGGGACTTGAGGGCACTGTTTTACAACACTTTGTTGCTTCATGGAGGGTCAAACCCAGAAAGTAGTGCTGAGAGATTCCTGTTTGACCCCTTGTCCTTTGGTCTGTGAGGTTCTTCTGGACTCAGCTCTGTCCCCCATGCTATTCAACATCTACGTTAAACTGCTGGGAGAGGTTGTCCAGAGATTTGGGGTTCAGTGCTGTCAGTTATGCAGATGGCACCCAACTTTATTACTCCTTTCCACCACAAGGGTTTTTTGCAGAATAGAATACTTATCAGGAGTTTTTTAAAGAATAAAACACAGACCATCACTAAGCACCTGGAGCCTTGTCTCTTCCCTTGCTCCTAGATGCTTGTGCATAGCCCAGGGTTAAACGGGCAAGATTCCGGCCAAGGTTCCGGCCAGGTTTTTCAGTGTTACACAAGACTAGCAGAGCTAATGTTCCAAAAGAAGGGGGCCAAGACTCCGGTAGCTTATACATTGGCAAGTGACTGGCAGGCTGGCAAGCCAGGCCCTGTCTCCTTTGAGGCTGACGCTTTTTGGGCCATGCAGGACAGAGCCTGTGAACTTGTGGAAGACCCGGAGTCCAGCCGAATGGTCCGGAAAATGAAGAAGCGGATCTGCCTGGTGCTGGACTGTCTCTGCGCCCATGACTTCAGTGACAAGACGGCCGACCTCATCAACCTCCAGCACTACGTCATCAAGGAGAAGCGCCTGAGTGAACGGGAGACGGTGGTAATCTTCTATGACGTGGTGCGGGTGGTGGAAGCCTTGCACAAGGTACTCGTTTCACTCCTCCAAAAGGAGGAACTACTAAATCATTTACAGCTCCCCAAAAGCAGAGTCAGTCCTGCCTGAGTCTCCTGTCCCTATTCCATCTGTTCCTCTGAAATCTGTTCCCTTTCTCTGTGCCAACTTTTCCCCCTCTGCCTTCTGAGAGGGACAAGCCTCAGTTTTCTAACATTTCCTCCCAACAGGTCTCCTTTCACAGCATTCCCTGCGCTGTGACTGGCTGCCTTCAGCCAAGCTCGCCCACTGTAACGTTTGGCTGCTGGTTTACAAAGCCCTGAACAGTTTAGAGCCTAGTTGCCTGAGGACCACCACCTTACTGACAGCCTCTGCAGGGCTCTGGGCTCCCCAGAGACTGGGTATCTGTCCCTCTAGAATTAGACAGAATCTCAACTAATCTTAATTTTAGACAAAAGCATGTCTGTCTGTGCAAGATTTCCCTGTTTAGTCCAACCTGACATCTGTACTTTAGACCACATTCAAAACTGTATGTTAACTTGGAAATATTTGGATTTAAGCAGCATATAAATACTTGTAAAAAAGAAGTAAAATAAATTTCAGTCTGCCAGAGGCAGTGTAGGTCAGGACCCCCGGGGGTTTGCTCATGCAGGAGCTTGGAGGACAGCAGTGGGGCCAGTTCAACCAAGGCAGCCAAGTGGATTCTGAAGTGCTCCATTTCCTGCAAGTGCCACTGTGGGGGTCAGCCACTGGAAGGGGGTTGAATCACATACTTTATCTTGGCTATTCTGCATCTGACCAGATTATTTCCTTTGCACTTAACAGTCAAAATGCTTCTTTGTCATTACAGAAGAACATTGTGCACCGAGACTTGAAACTGGGGAACATGGTGCTGAACAAAAGGTGAGCACCCCTTGGGGTTTTTGCATCATTGCCCCAGTGCATTCTTTCAATTTTTGGAATCCCTGTGGATCGTTTTTACCACATTTCATTAAGGTTGGAATCCTCAGAAGGAAGCAACGTTGCATGCTGTGACCCCAGGTCAAAATCATGCCCAGTCAGAGCAGAGTAGGCAAGAACATTAAAAGATTCTGGTGGTGCCTCTTCTTTTTCATTTCCTCCTCCTTCCACCTTCTCTGTATACAACAGCCTTGTGTTAAAATTTCAGGAAGGACAGACCAAGAACTGCATGGGGGCAGAAGAGGGTGTGGGTTGGGGACTATGTTAGTCAGATGCTTGATCCTGGCACCCACACTATTCTGAGTGACTCCAAATTATTGTCACTTATGCAGCTGCTCCAGGGTGACTTTCTAAAAAATTACAGGGGAGACTGGGCCAACCAGTTCTTTCTTTATAGCCTTACTCCCAGGTCCTGCCATCACTCCCACCCTCTCTTTTATGCTGAGGTGCTTAAGGGCTCACCATCAGAAGGGTGTAGCTGGTGGAACTCCATGCCTACACTCATTTTTTTAAAAAGTTAAGTGGCTTTTGGTTCGGCTATTTGTCTCTGTGTCTGACCCTCTCTGTCTCCTTCCCTCCCCTCCCAGCATGTTCAATATAGTGTTGGTCAAGGTTTTGGACAGTTTCTGAGTGGTCAGAGCTTAAGTTGTTATACAAAAATAGACTTATTCCAAAAATGTAAGACCTTCATGCCTTGGTTGAGCCAAAGAAGGCTGGAGTCTGCTGTGTGCATCCATTTCTCCCCATCTAATCCGGCTGCAGCAGTGTGGGGGAATGTACAAATATCCTTTCTCTCCCCCCTCCAAGTCTTCAGGAGCTTCCCTTTCAGTCACAGACCCTTTGGGAAGGCTTAATGGCTGACGGTGACTCAAGGAAACCGGGCTGTGTTTTAGAAAGCTCACATACATAGGAGTGTGTCGTCTTTTGCGGGCTCAACCATAAGAGCATGGCTTCTTGCTTTCAGTAGGAAGAATAGGAGAGGGAAGATAAAGCAGATGAGTGGACATGTCAGCTCTCCGGGAGCTGCTGACATCCAAGGGAGTTACAGCAACTGTGTCAAAAGGGCAGGACACCAGAGCATCCGTTCAGCAGTGGCCAGCCAGAATGGAAAAGGCCCTGAGTCACGGCCCAGAGTCCTAGGCGTTCATCCCAGGTCACTGCCTGGCCAATGGTTCATTTACTGCTCCTTCCTGCTTTGTCCCTCCCTGCTTTCCAAGGGAGTCAGGTCTTGGCTGACAGCAAATGGCCATTCAGCCATTTAACAGCTGAAGCGCCTTGGACATCGTGCACTCCTGTGGGTGGGTGTGTGGGGGGGAGCTTCTGTTGCAGAGAGGAAGGAAAAGAAGAAGAATGTTGCTATCCTGCCAAAGGAAGCAAAAGATGTCCATGAGCTTGGGAAGGCCTCCTAAGGGAGCCATCAGGCACCAGCTGCTTGCAGGGCCAAGCTCTTTTCCTCTCCTTTCACTTCTTCCAAAGGTTCTGGTTGGTTTAGGGTAGGGCAGGACACGCTGCAAGCCTAAAGGGCTGCCTTGCCTGATTTTCAGCTCTGACTGAATTACTGCACACTGGGAGCTGCAGTCCCAACAGCATCTTGAAGGAGGGAGGTGTGAACATCATCCCAGTTTTTGACAGAGTTGGATCACAAAAGTCAAACTGTTTGGAATGCGGAGTGGGATCCCCAGGGTGCCACCCAACCAACGATGCCTTTGGAACAGTTTACAGAATGACTGATTGGGTTGCAGGTTATACAATTAAAAACAAATAAGTCAGCTGTATGGTGTCAAAATGCCAAAATGTTTGAATCTTATGTTGGAAGAGACCTCAAGAACCACCTAGTTCTGCTCCCTGCTGTTCAGGAATATGCATCTCAGGCATTCCCAAGAGATCTCCATCCAAAGAAGGAAGCCTTCTGAAGCAGTCTCTTCCACTGTTGAACAGCTCTTAGAATACCCCAAAGCCCAGGTTGCATAGAATCACAGTGTTGGAAGGGACCACAACATGGCTGTCCAGCACAACCCACGCCCACTGCAGGAACACACATCTAAAGACCACCTGGTGGATGGCCATCCAACCTCTAGACGCGAGACTGCCCCGAGACTGCCCAGACCCCTGTCAGAACAGCTCCTACTGTCAGGAAATACTGCCTGGTTATTAGGTGGAATCTCTTCCCCCAGAATTTGAATCCACATTGAATGTTAAGAGCAAGCAAATAAAGCCAAGATGGAAGTAAACATTTAAGGATTAAATGGTTTCTGAACTGCCTGGCTGCGTAATGTTTACTAAAGAGGATGCCCTTCTATGTTAACCCCTGCCCCTTGGCTCTCCACCTGGCCCTGATTCTTCATTTCCTTCCTTCTTTCCTTCCTATCAGGACCCACCGGATCACGATCACCAACTTCTGCCTGGGGAAGCACCTGGTGAGTGAGGATGACCTGCTGAAGGATCAGCGCGGGAGTCCGGCCTACATCAGTCCAGACGTTCTGAGTGGTAGGTGGCATCTCTTTTGGGGGCTTCTTCCACAACCTCCAGACTTTCCACTCCTATAGGGCCAACTCCACCTTAACTATCCTTTTGGATTTCAAACATCTCTTTCCCTGCCATGACTCAATAACAAGCCCCTTTCCACTTTCCTCTCTCTACCGTCCGCTCTCACACGTGGATGGTCCTTTGTCAGCCCAAGGAGCCCAGTCCCCCAGGGGCCAACTCAGAAAGCCAAGGGCAACCTTCGCTCCAGTTAGGGGGGAGTGCAGCTGTACCAGGCCTGCAACCCAGGAGTGGGAAAAGAGGAGTCCTTCTTGGTACCTCCACCCTGGAACTCTGAAGGCAGGGTAGAAGATTTCAGAAGCAAAGCTGGGTCAGGCCTGGTTTTGGATGGAGACCCCGTCCCAGAGGGAATGATGTTGGGGTCTCCAGAAAAGTCTTCCTCCTTGAAGCACGGGGAAGTCACAGCCTCTTAGACTGTTCTCTAGGCTTCCCTCCAGCCCCAGCGGAGGGAATGTGAAGCCAGCCAGCCAGCCAGCCAGATGCTTAGCTGCTGTGTAACTGGCCCTCCTCCTCGTCCTGCAGGTCGGCCATACCGTGGGAAGCCCAGTGACATGTGGGCTTTGGGGGTGGTCCTCTTCACCAAGCTCTACGGACAGTTCCCCTTCTACGACAGCATTCCCCAGGAGCTCTTCCGCAAGATCAAGGCTGCAGAATACACCATCCCCGAGTGAGTGAATGCTGGCCTGGGCCCCTGCCCACACCGGGACTCGGAGTGCTGTAACTGCGTGGCGTGAAGGGAGTGCCTGGTTGAGAGCGATACCCTTGGGGAAGGCTGTGGGGACTTGAGGCGGGATCACTGCCAGAGTGTTTAGCAGGGGAGGGGGAACCTCCTTGCCCACAGGTTCCTTCCCTCCCTAGACTCTCCCTTTTCTCCTGCAGAGATGGGCGGGTATCAGAAAACACTGTGTGCTTGATCCGGAAGCTCTTGGTCTTGGACCCCCAACAGCGCCTGACAGCCTCGGAAGTGCTCGACTCCCTCAGTTCCATCATCGCCTCGTGGTGAGTTAAGGGCTGGGGGTGCGTGTATGCCGCCCCCAACATGGACAGGACTCACTCTGCAGGAGCATTCAGCTTCAAGCTGGCCAGTAGGGGTGGCATCCTAAGGAACAATCGGGCTGCTCAGGGGGAGGAGAGGGACAGCCATTTCCCAGAACCTCAGCCTGTCTCCAGCCTTGTATTTCATGCACAACACAGTTAACAAACGAGATGCAAGGCTGTTCCAAAAAGGTACTGTATTACAGAATCTGAAATACAGAACGCTTCTGGTTCTAAGCCTTTTGGATATGGGGGGCTCAGCCTGTAGTACTTGCTGAACTGTTTATTGTTCCTCCCTCCTCACTCGCTGTGATGATCTGTGTCCTTGGACAACCTGGATGGTGTTGCCTCACTGCAGACCTTCTTTTTTCCTTTCTCTTCTGCCCATGAAATGCTGTAGCAATCAGGTGCTGGAGGCAGGTGGGCATGAGAATGCGTGCTTCTGACCCACATTTCTGAACCCTTCTCCCACAGGCAGTCCTTGTCTTCGCTGAGTGGGCCTTTGCAGGTGGTGCCAGATATAGATGACCAGGTAGCAAATCCAGAAAATGCACACGAGGTAAGGAAGGCCAGTGATGGGTTGTGTGTGTAAGAAAGAAAGAGGACCACGAGCCGAGGCCTGTGGATGCTGTGTCCCTGGGAGAGGCAGCCTCTGCTTGCTGCCAGGACTCGTGCTCCCACTGGTACTGCACCAGGGCTCTCCTGAGAGAAGGAAGAAAAAAGCCCCGCACGGCATCTGCTCCCTGTCCTTGCCTGCCAAGGAGCCTTGCTCACCTTTCCTCCAGCTTCTGGGGACTTTACCAGGTGCTGCTTCCAGGCTCCAAGTTTCTAAGGTAGAGTAGGGTAATGTGGGTGTTTTGGTGGCCCATAATGCTTAAAAATAAAAGAATTATCTTTTGCAAGGAGATGAAAAACTGGAGCAAAAGAAATTCCTGAGGTTTTTTTAAAAAATGCCCTCTTGGTGGTGTGGGGAAATTTTTGCCATGTTTCTGGCAAAATTTTGGGCCCAGGAAAAGCCCCTCTCTAAAACAGGAAGTAATTTCTGGTTACTTTCCAGCTGCTAAAATAAAAGGCTTCTCGTAAGAGTTCCTAAGATAGAGGTGGACTAAGAACAGCCCCTCAAGCCTGTTTCGCAGCTCTTTTGACCTCTCAGTTTTTCCCCCACGTTGTCACTTTTCTTGCCGTAAAAAGAGGATGCGTTGCCTCTCCTGAAAGCTTCCAGGAATTACATGTGAGGGGTTGAGGGGTGGTGGGTGGTGGGAGGTGGGCCTGATCCTCCTGCTGGGCTGCATCTGATGTGCCCCAACCCTTCCCTGCAGGCCAAAGTGACCGAGGAGTGTTCTCAGTACGAATTCGAGACGTACATGAGGCAGCAGCTCCTACTGGCAGAAGAGAAGAGCGCCCTCCATGAGGCCAAGGGCTTCCTCCAGAAGCGGCAGTTCGGGAACATCCCACCCGTCCGTCGCCTCGGACACGATGCACAGCCCATGAACCCCCTGGATGCCGCCATTCTTGCCCAACGCTACCTTCGGAAGTAGCCTCCCCAGGCCAGCGACCTCTTCCAAAGATGACGCCTGGCCCTGGCTGCCTGACCGCCGCCTCCCGGGACCCCCGGGAATGTAGCAAGTCTTGCCCCGTGTTCCAAGCCCCCAGCAAGTCTCACCTGCTGGGGTTGGTGCGCCCCGCTGCCTCTCCACCCAAGAGGGCCGGGAGAGGAGACAGCTCCCTGTGGGGAAGGAACAGCCAGGCAGATTTTTAACTCTCACCCTAGATGGCTGATCTGCTTTTAATCGTGACTCTGAAATCTACCTCTCTGTCTTTTTTAACCACACTGTTCTCTGGACTGGAACAAGGAGTGATTCGGGCGGAAGAGTTTGCTCCAGCGGGGCCACTTTCCTGATGCCAGCGGTAGGACTGCAGACACACACATGCACACACCTTGTGGTTTGTGTTTTGCTCCTCCACAGTTTGAATAAGCTTTTTCCTTTCCCTTCACCCTTCCTTTTCTTTCCCCGTCCCTCTGGGTTTCATGAAAGTCTCTGTTTCCTAAACCCTCTCCCATTCAGTACCTTCTCCCTTAAAAGCCTTCCTCTGTTGGTTGTGTTCTTAATTTAACTCCTGGTTTGGATATATTTTGTGCAAGCATCACTTTGAGACCTTGGTGTGACCGGAGACTTGGGTGAACAAAATAGTGTTCGCTCTGAGCTTGCTGTGGTGAGGTGTGGGAAAAGTTTTCAACCAGAAGCTGTTTCAAATGTAGCTTATTTTTTTCTCCTACGTAGGAGGTTTCTCTTTTTGTTCTTTTTTGGAGGAATTCTCTCAATTCCTATCACTTCATTATTTTGGATTTCCTGGGAATTCTGTTTTTCTTCTCTTTGTCTCTCTCTCTTATTTTTTCTTCAGTTGATAGCTCACAAGAGCTGTGGTAATATTGTGTTAATTCTGTTGATGTCTGTCTTGCCCCTCTGCACGGCTGAAGAGCTGAATCTGTGATAATGTGAAAGGGTATTTTGTCCTCTTCCTTTCCCTTCTGTTCCTCCCCTCCTCTCCCTTTCCCCCACCCCAATATGCCCCCATTACCAACAAGTCAGATTCAGGAAGGTTTGCCAGTCCTCCTTTGTGCACTCTCCACTTCGTCTTGCCATTGTCTTGTCACAGCACTTAACTCGCACATCCCGGGCACTGTGGGCAAAGGCGTGGAGGAGACCTCCCTGATACCAGGTTGTGCCAGGAGTGGGCCGGATCGTTCCTGAGCCACATTGCTTGAACTGGATGCCTCTCTTGCCAGATAAAGCCAATTCATGAGCAACCCTTTTTCTGGATCATCTCTTGCCCTTGACTGTGCATCTCCAGTGATGTTCCTGGTGTGAGGTTTGGTTTCTCTTTTCCCCTGGCCAAAGCAGTGGCTGTGGTGGTCATCAAAGTCCCAAACTGGAGTTGTTCAATCCCATCTTGCTAGTGGTGGTTAGGGGAGCAGAGGGTTTGTCATGGACACCCCAAAGTCCTCAGCTGCAGTAGGAGTTTTCCCTGAGTGTTTCCGTGCTTGTCAAAGGAGATGCAAGCACAGATTTTGGCCCCTTTGTCATACAGGAGTGCTGTTTTGCTAACAGGAGATAGTGGAAGGATTCCAGATTTTCAGACCAATGGAAATCTTTGTCATTGTTGTGAGGAATGGACAAGCCTTCTTTAAAAACCTCTGTGCAGGTTCCCCAGCCCCTGTGTAACTGTGCGTGAGGCAGAACTTGCATTGTCTTAACTTGGGAAATGCCAAGCAGGAAAGAAACAAGAACCTGGGCAGTCTTTCTTGGGGGACTGAGGATATGTGGTGCCTCTGGAGCACCATAAAGGCAGATTCAGGCGTTTACCATCAGTGGGTTCTGTGTCAGTGAGCATCTGTCTGTGGTCCTTCTCAGGCTGCGTCCTTTGCCCCCCCCCACCATCTTCCAGGCAGAAGCTGGACTGACAAATGTGGAAAGGCATGAGGCCAAGGTGATGGATGCTTGGCCTCTGCACTCCCAGCCAAGAGTTTCCTCAAGTCCTCTCCCCTTGATTTTGTTTTCTTAAGGCTCAACTTCTGGGTTACACTTGTAGCACATGGCAGGGATGGGAAAAAATCCCTCGAACAGGAAGAGGCATGTTTTCCTACTCCAGAAGTGAGCTGCACCCCTTTTTGGTTTGTGGGGAGCATTTCCTCAAAGAGGCTGTGCAGGCAACACCATCAGTTAGAATGGAGGGTTCTCAGCAGAGTCACCTCGGAGCAGCAGAGGCCTTCAGACACCTTCTGTTGGGCTCCAAAGTTCCGGTTTTGCTCAGTATGTTTTCCTAAGGAAAGTGGGACGCAACCTGCAGGAAGCATCCAGTAGTGGAACAAAGCTCTGCTCCCCATCCTAAATGTATCCCTAGCAAGAGGATGTATTTCCTCTCAGTTGTGCAGAGGGCCATATTAGGGGCCGTCTTGTGAGACACTTGAGAGCTCAAAGACTTCCCTGCTGCTCCCTCAAGAATGCAGGCAGGATAGGACCCTGCTCTCCATCCCCGGCTCCCCTTTCACTTTTCCTTCCCCAACGTCGTCGGTTGTGTGTCTGTCGGTCCTCACCCCACCTTGGAAAGAGAAGGCGATACACCAACCACGGTAGAGTTGAGTGTTCCAGCCCATCTATTGCATTGTGATAAAACAAAAAACTGGAAAAAGATGGAAAGGAAAAAGAAGAGGGGGAGGCACATTGGTGTTTGCTGTGGATTCTATTTGGGTGGAATACAGGCCGGGTGGAATACAGGCCGGGTGAGACACCAGAGACAAAAGATTCTGTTGTAAAAAAAAAAATGCAAAGAGAATTTGTATAGAGACCTATTTTTGTATTACATCCAACTATTCCTGCATGTCAGCAATAAAAATTTCATAACGTAGAAACAAAATCGGAGATCTCTGTGTGATGGGGGGTTCTCCTCCCACTGTCTGGGCACAGTTTGTAGCACTCTGATTCTAGCCATGCCTAAACTGGCCATCGCATCGGTTCCAGTACACGTCAAATAGATATCTTATGGCCGGAGCCACACACCGTTACAAGGAGCTGATTTGGAAGGAGGTCCCTGCTCAACCATGGAAACCCACCTTGGGCAAGTCACACTCTGTCTGCCTCAGAGGAGGGCAAAGGCAAAGCCCCTCTGAGCAAGTCTGAAAAGAAAAACCTGTGAGAGGGTCACTTAAAGGCTGCCATAAGTCAGAAATGGCTTGAAGACACACAACAACAGCAGCAGCAGCCGCAACTGTGCACACCAGATGTCTCACACATGCAGAAACCCTCCTCCCTATTTTGGAACAATTTCATCTGCCCGTGCCTCTGCCCAGTTGTGTGCCACGCAGGCGTGTTGGTGGCTTGGATGCCCGTGCCTCCACCCAGCCCTCCCCTGCACTCCCACCCTGGCAGGGGAGGCCTCCCAGCTCCCTGGCTGAGCAGTGGCCTTTGCAGGCTGCCCTGGGGCCAAGCCCCGTCCTGGCAGCCCTGGGAGAATCCACAGGAAAAGGGGGGCAAAGTTGCACCGGCTGCCGGCCCCGCTGCGGGGTGGGTCCATGCTGCCTTTTGGCACTAGAGGGCGCTGGAGGATTAGGCACAGAATGCGGCTGGCACTCCCAGGCCTCAGAGACCACTTGGGAAAGTTACTTTTTCAGACTATGGCTCCCAAATTCCCTATGCTGCTTTTTGGGCCACAATGCCCATATTCCTCTATGATGGCTGGGGGACTCTGGGATTTATGATCCAAAAAGTGATGTGAGGACTTCAGGGAGCTGCAGTGTGAACATCCCCGGCTGTGCTCCATGGGGTACCTTGGGAGCTACGGTTGGAAAAGTGGTTTGGGAGGTTTGGGGAGCTGTAGTTCAGGAATCAAAGAGCTGAAAGAGACCATTTTGCCACGTAGGGAGACACCGCCAAAGCCCTCCCCTGGACAGAGGGCCTCTGTTAAAAAACCTCCACTCTCCAGGGAGGCAGCAGCGGATTCCACTGTAAAACTGCCCTTACCGCCAGGAAGCCCTTCCTTATGTGACCTTCCCTAAAGTTTAAAGCCATCCCTCTGTGTCCAAGGCCATTTCTTCACTGCATTGTGATAGTGCTTTTATTTCACTTTCAACCTCCTGTGGAATTCTGGGGTCTGTAGTTTCCTGATCAGGCCCAAGAGCGCGCGGGCTGAGAATTCCAACGGCCCCTCCCTAAACTGCAAACCCCGGGATTCCAGAGGACATTGAAAGTAGAATAATAGCACTATAACAGTGCAGTGCAGAAATGGCCTTTGCCTTCTGAAAAGGCTCATTTAGGGGTTTTTTTCCCCTTCAGATTTTCCCCAACTCAGTACACAACAGGCAAGGTATCTCCGCTTAAAGTTCTGCTTGTGTGTTTCTTCATTAAGAACTTTGGCCCTCGCATTGACTGGCCATGCCCTTTTGACCACACATCGGTGTGACAGCCACATGTGTCCTTGCTTTTATCTGTGAAACACTGGAGAACATGCAGCCTCCTCCAGTATCTGGACGCTGAAAACTCCCCAATGCTCCAAACTCGCCCTCTCAGCAATCAGAGGGAATCGGGGACCAGGGCCAGCAAACAGCCCAGGTGGGCGGCAGAAGGTGAGTGGAAAGTCCTCTGCTGTTGACACAAATGAGAGCCAAGAAATCTGACTGTATGAAAACTAGGTCCCACAATAAATTGGGATTTAAAAAAAAAAAAGAATACCATGCTGGAGACCCAAATGGTCGCATTTGTGGCATCAGCGTTGCGTTGGGTTTTGCAAACAGAACAGAAAAACTGGGCAACTGCAGAGAAAAGTTCATTTTTGACCAAAGAAAAACAAAACATGGGAGGCTGCTGCCAAGGCCTTGACCGCAAGGGTTGGGCTGAGCTAAAATGCCCCATTGTTGCCAGGAAGTGTATCTCTCGGTTTTGGGTGCGTTGCCAGCTGGGGCACCATTTGGGCTGTAACCAGAACATGAAGAAAGTTACCCTTTTGGACTCCAGTTCCCAGAATCGGGGGGATAGTTCTGTTGAGCTATGGACTCTGGGGAATGGAGTCCAAAAAAATGAAACTTCTCCAGGGCTCATCAGAACTATCCCCCCCCGAACTTCTGTGCCCAGGGGAGCTGAATGTAGCATTGCACCTCCAAACAGGAGTGGACTTTTCCCTCCAGAGTGAGCAACCCCATCCTTCTCCTATGCTCAGGGTGGAGGCCACACCAGAATTCATTCTTTACCACCAGAAGCAAAACACATCCAAGAAAGCCGTCAGAGACTAAACGGGAGCAGCCACCAATGGAGCAGATTCCTCCTCCTCCTCCTCCTCCTTTCTGACGGAAAGAGGTCTTTCCACCCCACCCACCCACCCCCTCCCCGGCTCTGCAAACACACCCCGGGTGCCTGTATGTGTCTCTTCTATGCTTGGTGTGTGTGCTTGTGAAGGGGGAAAACCGTTCAGCCGAAAGAGAAAGGTCTTTCTGTGTTGGTCTTCTTTTGAACCGCCCTTCCTTCCAGCAGCTGTGGGCCTCCTGGACAAACAACCACAAAGGCTTTCTTTTTCCCCCTCTTCAGTTGGGACGTTTTGGGCAAGGCTGACTCTCAAAACAAGGCCCAGCCAGCTGGTTTTTCCTGGCAGCCTGGGCCTCCAGCAGTGCTACCAGAGTTGCTCTTGCTGTGCACCTTCGTTTCCAAATTATAGTGACCCGAAGGTGAACCTATCGCAGGGGTTTCTTGGCCAGAGAGGGTTTGCCTCTGCCTTCCTCTGAGGCTGAGAGAGTGTGCCTTGCCCAGAGTCACCCCATGGGTTCTCATGGCTGAGGGAGGATTCAAATTCTGGTCTCCAAGTTAGAGGCCGTGCTCAAATCACTCCAGAGCTGCTAGGTGAGGACGACAGGGCCAAAATGTGATGCCAACAGACTTTGGGATGCCGTGGGGACTTGCCCTGGCAATGTCACAAGGGCGATCTTCCAAGGGACAGACCCTGGTGCTGTCTTCAAGCAGGATGCATTAGATCACCATCACGCCAAAACACCCGGTTCCCTGATTTGGCAGGGATGGCCCTGACTAATCCTCGGCCACCTCCCTTTTTCACTGCTTTTAAAAAGTCCCAGTTTCCCCCTCCTCTTGCCACCTTCTTCCTCCTCCCCACTTCACTTCCATCAGTGCAGAGTGAGTTCTGAGTGCAAAAGTAATTTATACTCCTTTAATTCAGGGGGGAGAGGGGAGGAGGAGGCGGGAACTTGCCCTTCTCAGTAGCCTCAGGGGTAGCCCGCTTCCTCTTGCTCCTGAACAGCGTTTGCCATCTTGACCGCACTCTGAGGTTGCCCGGCCATGTGCGCCCCTGTCTTCACCTCTGAACTCTTAGGCGATGCCCAAGTCCAGAGAACCAGCTTGGGGTCTGAGTGCCGGAGAGAGACCAGGGTCTGAATCTCCACTCAGCCGCGGGGGTGGACTTGGGCTCATCACACTCTCTCAGCCTCAGGGCAAGGCCAAGGCCAAGCACCTCTGAACAAATTCTGCAAAAGGAAACCCCACGATAGGGTCCCCTTCGGCTCATCCTCAGTCAGAAATGACTTGGTAGGCGAACGGAGGCAAGTCTAGCAGGTGAAGAAGTAAAATGTGTGTTCGTAAACAGGCGGCCATTTCTGCACTAGCCTGTTAATAGCGCTATGATTCCACTTTCAACATCCTCTGGAATCCTGGGGTTTGCAGTTTCCAGAGGGGCCGACTGGATGTCCTTTGAGGTCTCTTCCAACTCTATAGAGGCCGGCCCCTCCCGAAACTGCAAGCCCCAGGATTCCAGAGGATGTTGAAAGTGGAATCATCGCGCTAGAACAGGCCAGTGCGGAAACGGCCAGGCATTTCAAGGCTGTGCTTTTGCCCGGAGAGCTTCCTCCTTAACCCTGAGGACCGGGGATGTGGAGAGACCCTCTCCAGGCCAGGGCGCCCCTTCCGCAGCCGCCGCCCAGAGTCGGTCTGTCGGTCCTGAGCCGGCCTCATCAGGCTGCCCCTCTCCTTCCGACTTTTCCCAGTCTTTCCAGAGAGGGCGGGGGGGCGCTTCTTGGCCGGACAAGCCTTGCTCCCGGTGGCCGGGCCCGGCCTCGGAGGCTGGGCAAAGCCCTCCCTCTTTCCAGCTCTCAAGCCCCCCGACATGTCTTTCCGTCCAGGGCCAGCAAAGCAAGCAAACAAACGGAGCAAACAGAACGATCACGGGATGCCTGAAGAGTAAAACACGAAATAGAGAATCCGAAAGAACGTGGCGTAGAAAATATTTTTATGGCAACGGCCTGATTTAAAAAAGCGCGATGGTATCTTTGAGGCGAGCACAACGCCCCGCCCCGACCAGAGACGGGACGGGTGCCTTGGAGCCGGGGGCGCTTTAGCGGCCTCTTCAGTCCTCTTTTGAGGAGGGGGTTGGACTAGATGGCCCCCGGGGTCCCTTCCAGCTGGGAGGCCCTCCTGCGAGCCTCTCCGGGGCTGCTCTCGGAGAACGCGCGTCCGGAGGGCACGCGAGGAGGGGGCGCCGCCGCGGCTCCCTTTGGCGCTGGCCTCCCTCCCTCCCTCCCTCCCGGCTTCCTGCTTCTGGGAAGGGCCGGAGGGAGGGGACGGGATCCCGGCCAGCCCCCCGCCCGCCCGCCCGCCCTCCCGGCCCCCCTCCCCGGGCTGGGCGCTCGCAGCTCCTCCGGCCGCGCGGAAGTGAGCGGCTCTTTCCACTCGCCGCCCCCGGTCGCCCGCCGCGCCTCTCCGCACCGCCTCCTCTCCGGGGCCGGGATGGAGCGGGGGTAGCGGCCGCAGGAAGCCCCCCAGCCCAGCCCAGCCCCGGCCCGACTGGGGCCAGGTAAGCCCCCAACTGTTGCCTCCCTCGGCGCTCCTGGCTCGGTCTCCCTCCCTTCTTCTCTCTTTGGGAAGCCGGCGCGCGGCTGGCCTTGGCACGGCTTGCACGGCCTTGGAAGGGGACACCCCCCCCCATGGGGCGCTCTGCGCTCCCTTCCAAGGCGTGGAACAGGCGGCTCGGAGCAAGGAGCCGTCCCTGCCGAGCGGCCCCGCGCGCAACGGCGGGAGGAGGGCAGCGCTGCGCCAGACCTTGTTGCGCGCGGATGCGGGGCCCGCGGGGAGAGGATGGGGGACCCCCGGGCCGCCCGCGGGCCGCCCCCGGCCGGGAGTGGCGTCTGGGTCCCCTCGGCAGCCTCCGAGGCTGATCCCCGGGCTGGAGCTCCGATCTCCCGAGGTCTGGACCAGCCCCTCCGGGCCAGCGCCGTGCCCTTCACGTGTCAAGCCCGGAGACCGCCGGGCAGAGCACGGCCGCTCCCTCCGGGCCTCCCCGCGGGTCGGGGCTCCTGCCTCTCTGGCCTCCAAGAGAGTGGGCTCTGGGCGCGGCGGCCCGGCACTCTGTGCATGCCCAGAGGCAGGTGGGTGGGTGGCGCTTCCAGCACTGAGTGGAATGGTATTGTCTTGAGCTCGGTGGAGGCCGGATCTGACGCTGGGTTTTTCCAAGTCGCTAAAAGGAGTGGTTGTGTTTATCCTTAGAAAAATTCCCAGATCCATATTCTGTTAATGCTTTTTTATTAGGCCAGCCAAAATTACGAGCAGGCTTTTGAGGGCTTCAGTCTTTCGAAACTGGGTAGAAAATTCCATTTTTAAGATGGTTTCTCCAGTCCTTGTTCATGTTAGCTTTTCCTCCAAAGCAGGATGTCAGGAAGACACAAGGCATTTTCTCTCCCTCTCTCTCCCTCTCTCTCTCTCCTGTTTCTCCAAATCTTTCCAGCCCTAAAACTGGACTTTGTCTTTTAGTTTTGATGATGTTGCACTCTTTTTCTTTAAAATCCTTTTCATCTGCTCCAATTAACTTGACGAGCTCCAGAGGAGAGCTGCCTGAAAGGTAGAGTAATGAAAGATCCGGAGGAAACTGGGAGGGCCACGAGGTGGGAGCCTGGGGGTTTCACGCAGCCTGTGGGGTCCCCATGATCCCCAGCTTTTGAGAGGGTGGATATTGCGGTCTGAACCACGCTAAAAGTATTTGCTTTTCCTTGTCTTCATTTCTTGTGGGATTATGCCTTCCAAATGTATCTCACAGAGATAGTGTTTCCTGAGTGGAGTACGGCAATGCACTCTGCCCATGCTTTTGCTCACTCGAGCCTTTGGGGTAACATACTCATGCCCCTTACGCCGCCAAAAGCAATGTTGCAACGGAAACCTCTGGCAGTTAATGCATCTGGCTTCTGCCGTTATTTCCCCTCGCCCTCCGCCCTACTTGCCTGTTTGTCTTTCCCCACACACACATTCCAGCCTCCTGGTCTCCCTGCCACAACCGGCCAGCAGCTGATGGTCAGCCAAAGCCCCAGGCCAGCGCTGGACAGTTTGGTCAGGCCGACAAGAGTCGCTGTACTCTGTACCTTCCATCCCGAGGGTCCAGACCAGCAAAGAGGTTTCAGGCTATGCCCTGTACTCAAGGAGGGGGGTGTTTTTTAGTGGGAAGCGGTGGGGTGGGGACAGCAGAAAGTCTAGAATGGCCCTGTTATTTGGTGCTACTTTGGGGGACCTAAATACTCCAAAGGCACCAGATCCCATTTGATCTTGGAAGCTAAGAGCCTTTCCACACTACACACTTATAGTGTCATTATTCCATTTTCAACCTCCTATGGAATCCTGGGTTTGCAGTTTAGGGAGGGGCCTTTAGAATTCTCATCCAGAGAGCTCTTTGGCTCCTCAGGAAACTACAGACCCCAGAATTCCACAGGAGGTTGAAGGTGGAATCATAGCACTATAACAGTGTAGTGTGGAAGTGGCCTAAGTTGGGTCAGGCCTGGTTAGTATTTGGATGAGAGACCACCAATGAATACCAGATGCCAGAGGCGCTCTTTCAGAGGAAAGGTCTCGCAAAACCACCTCTGAGCATTCCTTGCCTGAGAAAACCCTATGAAAAAGTTTATGGGGCTGCCACAAGTCAACAGGGGACTTGGAAGCACGAATAATATGCAGACACAGACAGACAGACATGGCATTTCTTGCCCTCCCCTGAACTTACTCCCTTTTTCTGCCCTCTCCTGCCGTATTTTATACATTCCCTCCTCCCCCCTGGCCCTTATCTTGCAGAATGCTCCAGGAAGTCCTGGGGGCTGGGAGAATTTGCTTTTGATTATAGAAACATTCCTGAAGCGTTTTCTCTCTCTCTCTTGCTTCTTTCTTTCTTTTTTCCCCAACATTAAAAACAGAACATGGGGGAGGAGGTTGTAGAGGGCCCACCAGATGTGTCTAAGGCCATTTCCGCACTAGCCTGTTGTAGCGCGATGATTCCACTTTCAACCTCCCATGGAATCCTGGGGTTTGCAGTTTCGGGAGGGGCCGGCTGGAGGTTGAACGTGGACTCATAGCACTACAACAGGCTAGTGCGGAAATGGCCTAAGCCCCACATTCTCATGAGTGAGATTGTAATACTCACTTGCTTGCCAACAGATGCTTCATTCTCAAAATGCCACCTCCCTATTTTTATTTATTTTTATTTATTTTTTTGTTAAAAATACAAAACGTCACTACATAACATTCATTCAGAACTCATTACATTCCACATACATCGACTTCCTCCTAACTGGTCTTTGTATAAAAATGGTCTATTAATTTCATATCTATTTTTCAATGTTTAAAACACAGACTTTATCCTATCTGCCTCCTCCGTATTTTTGAGTTTGTCAGAACTGTGTCATGGTACATATATTGAACTGTCAAAATTCATGAGTGGCACAGTTTGACCATCCGGAAGCAGCTTTTCACAAGCTTACCTAATGCCAACTGGAAGTATTAATTTCATTTAACTTAACCATGGATTGTACGCATTCATAAGTTACATGAGGCACAATTTTGGTGCAGACCCCAAAACACAGGATTTTTTGAGTTTATATAAAGGGAAGAGCTTCCCAGTCTTCAAACAGGGGACATCCCTTATAACAAGGGACACCTGGCAACCTTGCTGCACTCCATCAATGCAAAGCAAGAATTTCATGGGTTGTAACCACAGAAACTAGACTCAGATAAATCAGGGAGTGTTAAAAGCACCATGAAATTGCTATATCTGCAACATTCCCTTCATCTACCCAGTTTGTAACTCTATCAAAAGAAAAAGAGATGAGATTAGTCTGGCATGACTTGTTTTTGAGAAACCCCTGTTGTCTTTTAGCAATCATGGCATTCTTTTCTAAATACTTACAGACTGTCTGTTTAATGCTCTGCTCTAGAATTTTTCCCAGTATTGATGTCAGGTGGACTGGATGGGAATTGTTCAGGTCCTCTTTCTTTCCCTTTTTGGAGATGGGGACAACATTTGTCCTCCTCCAGTCTGCTGGTCCTTCTCCCATTCTCCTGGAATTATTGCCGGGGTTCTGAGATTACTTCTGCCAGTTCTTTTAATACCCTTAGATGTCTGGCCCTGGGGACTTGAAGTCCTTTGACATAGCCAGGTACTCTTGGGCTGCATTTGCTGTATTCCTGTGCTGCATTTCCCCTACCACACCATCTACTCCATTTTCCACGGGTAGAGACTGTTTTTCTTTTTAGAGAAGACCAAAGCAAAGAAGGTGCTCAGGGGTTCTGCCTTTTCTCTGCCCCCTGCTGGCATTTTGCCATCTTCTCCATGCAGTGGCCATTTCCTTGCCTACGAAGACCCTATAAAAGTCCTAGGGTCACCATAAGTTGATCTAAGGCCTGCCAGGATCCCTGCCCCTGAGTGTAAAGTCACTCTCCTTCTGCTTGATGTTGGCTCTTCTTCCAACTCTTGGGTCAAATTCTTGTTCTTCTGCTGCCTGTGCATTTACAGCCAGCCCTCCATATCTGCCGATTCTGCAGCCGCAGATTCAACCAGCCACAACTTCAAAACATCACTATCATCATCCAAAAAGCAAACTTTGATTTTGGCATTTTATATAAGGGATGCCACTTCCCATTATGAGACTTGAGCATCCACAAGTTTTCACATCCACAGGGGGTCTTGGAACCAAACCCTAGTAGATACCAAGGGTCTGCTGTAGATTGATTTTATATAGCCGCAGAGAATGCCACTGAAACAATTCCATGCATACACTGGGCTTCTTAGACAAACAGCATCTACAGAGCACTCAGAGGCTTCACCTGGGCTTCAGACAGGATCTGTTCCCAGCCCTTCCTGGAGATCCGAAGTATTCCCTCCTGGTTTGCTTCTGTGCTAGGATGATCCAGGCCCAAGCCTGCTTAGCTTCCAAAACCAGAGAGCATTGGGTGTTATTGTGGGGTAAAGAGTTCTCCTGCCTGCCCGGCTTTGTCTCTCCTGTGTGGTTTCCTCCTCCGGCCCTGCCTGGTCTCCGACCCCACTCGCAACCTCAATTCTCCTGGGTCCCACGGCATCCTCCGTGGACCCTGCCATAAATAGCCGTGCCCTGGAAGACGGGTGAGTGGGCTGTGGAGCCGGCGCTGGGTGGGGCTGAGGAAAAGGAAGCGTCTGCTGTAAAAGCAGCAAAACGTCTTTCCGCCACTCAGGACAAATTTTTCCCTGACCTGTAACAGGAAGAGGCAAGCCGGCAGAGCAGAAAAGCCAACAGTCAGCCTCCATCCATGGCGCATATGGAGCCAAAGCCTGAACACTGGGGCCCCATGGGTGGCAAAAGATGGCTTCAAATCGGGGCTGCCAAGTTCCAAGCCCTGAGATTTTGAGATGGCAGCCTTGCCAATGCAGCGGAGCAGCATACAGGCAGCGTCAGGAAACCAATGTAGGGCAGTGCTGTGAGGGTTGCGCTGGGTCTCGGGATGACCAGGGCTACCCAGGGAACCCAATCGGTGTTGTTCCTGGGCAAGTCACGCTCTCTCAGCCTCAGACGGCAGCAGTGGCAAACCTGCTCTGAATTGATCTTTCTTTGGACACATTGCCAGAAGTCAGTCAGCTTGGAGATACAGGCCAAGTCTCTCTTATCCAAAATGCTTGCAACCAAAAGTGTTCTGCCTTTCAGATTTTTTTCAGATTTTGGAATACAGTATCCTTTTGGAATGGCCCTCTGCATTTTTTGTTTGCTACTTGTGCTGTGTATGAAACGCAAGGCTGGAGAGAGACAGAGGTTCTGTGAAATGGCAGGGATCCAAACAATGCTTGGTGCAAATTTGTGACTCCGACCATTTCACAGATCCTCCGTTTTCTCTCTTTTTGCTGCCAGCCGCCTGCTCCTCACTCACCGCAGCTGCTGCCTCGAAGGCAGGAGTGGGCAGCTGGTGGCAAAAAGAGAGAGAGTCTGAGGGTCTCAGGGATGAACAAGCAGGAGCACTGCAGCCCCCGCCTCAAAGGTGGAAGTGGGCAGCCAGCAGCCAAAAAGGCTGGTTTTTGGAGATGTTTGGATTTTGGCTTTTCAGACAAGGGGAGCTCAACCCGTATGTAGCAAATGCAGCATCAGCCACAGTGGCTCAGCGCATGCCCTTCAGATCAAGACCACCACTTCCAATGAATGGGAAAAACATTTATATGCACAGACTTTCCAAAGTGGAGCCCTCACCCTCCTTTGTTCAGCTGCATCAGGCGGGGCTGTGGAGGAGACCAAACGCCCCGGGAGGGATTGATTCGGAGAGTGTCGCGGAGAAAGGAAAGTTGGCAGGCGCTTCTCTCGGATTCAGCGCCGGGCGCATGAGCGTGTTTTTTGGGGGGGTCCTCCACACAGGGAGGGCAGCTGTGGGGGCCTGACTGTCACAGGGCGTTCTGGCTCCGTTCTCCATCCTCTTTGGGAGTCCCATGACCGACCCCGGGGAGGGGTGGGAGCCAGGACTGAGAACAGCCAGGCAGCTCTGTAGGTTGCCAAGGGCGGAGGCGTTTAAGGGCTCCAGCGCTGAGTCCCAAGCTGCCCCCAAATTACTGCTTTTCGCCCAATTTAGGGGAGGGGAGGGGGGACTTTTCAGCTGTCAGTACAAAAACAGAGTTGGATTTGGGTCTGTTTGTCACACACACCCCACACCGCCGTCACTCTTTAAATCAAGGGTGGAGGCAGCACCAGAAAGGTCAGGCAGCTCTGAGGCTGCCTTTTGCAGCTTGTGGCCCTTGGACCACTCCTTTTCTCGCAGGAAAAACAGGGAGTGACTGTCTCTGCCTTTTAAGTAGACCCCTTCCGCCCAAATACACACAGCATGCTTAACATCCAAATAAACCCAGCTTGTCCAAACAAGACCTCCAGCCCCTTATAGGGAAATGGAGGCAAATTCACTGTTTTCCAGGCTGGGGGAGCCGGACCGTTTAAGCCTTGCTTGGGAGAGGGCTTTTGAGGGGCAGGACGTGACCTGCAGAGGCTCCGGTTCATTTCCTGTCTAAAATTGAGACTTCTTCTGGGCCTAAAATGGCTGAAAGAACGCCAAATGGCCTTCCAAGACCCCTGGGGTGTATTTTGGGGCCAAAAAATATCACTTCCTTCCAATCACATTTGTGACATTTCTCCTTTCTTCTTCTTTCTGGTTTTTCCTTTGTTGTCTATTCTCCCCGCCCCCATTTTCCCCCCTTTCTTTATATTTAAATTTAAAAAATCCAATTTTAAAATTGGTCGGAACTCAACTTCCCTGAATGTTCTTTTTTCAGCAGTGTAATTTTGGGAGGGAAAGAAAAGAAGGATGGATTTTTTTTTAAAAAAAAAATCTCACCAGAAAATTATTGGGAGTTGGAAACCTTTGGGGATTTGCTGCAAATCTCCCAGGAGTTTGTCTAGGGCCATTTCCGCACTAGACTGTTATAGCACTATTATTCCACTTTCAACCTCCTATGGAATCCTGGGCTTTGCAGTTTAGGGAGGGGCCAGCCGGCCCTTCCCTAAATTGCAAACCCCAGGATTCCATAGGAGGTTGAAAGTGGAATAATAGCACTATAACAGTCTAGTATGGAAATGGCTAGGAGATGCTGACTGGTAGTGCCTGCCCACCTGGCCTTCGGGGAAGTGGTTGAGTGCAAGCGGATCTTTCCTGCGGTGATGAGGATGATGAGGATGATGCTGATGGCTCTCTTGGCCCTTCCCTCTCCCAGGTGTCTTCCGAGGAGCCACGATGGAGGTGCAGCAGCGGGAGATGGAACTTCTGAGCAACAGCATCGCGGCCTACGCGCACATCCGAGGTGGGTGGGTGAGAACCTGGGTCAGACTTCACCTGGAATGCCATGTCCACTTCTGAGAACCCCAGTTCAGGGAGGATATTGAAAAGCTGGATGCTGTCCAGAGGAGGGTGACCAAAACATTGGAGGGTCTGGAAACCCCGAGGTCCTATGAGGAGAGGCTTAGGGAGCTGGGGATGTTTAGTCTGCAGAAGAGAAGGTGAAGAGGGGACATGATAGCCCTGCTTAAATATTTGAAGGGATGTCATGTTGGAGATGGAGCAAGCTTGTTTTCTGCTGCTCCAGAGACTAGGACAAGGAGCAATGGATTCAAACTGCAGAAAAAGAGATTCCATCTAAAAATCAGGAAGAACTTCCTGGCGGTAAGAGCCATTTGACAGTGGAATCTGCTACTGTCTCAATGGAGTGTGGTGGAATCTCCTCCTTTTCTGGAGGTTTTTCAACAGAGGCCGGATGGCCATTTGCTGGGGGTGCTTTGAGTGTGTCTTCCTGCATGGCAGAAGGGGGTTTGACTCCATGGTCGCTGTGGCCTCTTCCAACTCTGTGATTCTATGATCCTTCAGCAAAAGGGAACACTGCGCAATCTGGCACCTTAAGGCATCACCAGAGAAAGCAAGAAATACCTCTCTAAACTCCCTTCTGGCACCTTGCTTTCATCTGTATTCCAGCACCTCAACCCAGCCAAAGACCACTGGTCCCTTCCTACAAGTGGAAGGAAAACCACTCCATACATTTTTTTTATTATTTATTTATTATTTAATAATGACTTAATATTCACTAATTTTGGTTCAGAACTACAAACAGACTGATTGCTAACTCACCATTACATTGGGCAAAAAAGTGAACAAAAGAAAAGGACACAAACTATACATAAGCAACATGCATGTATTGACTAAAAGCAGAAATAAACTAAACTGAACTCAAACTAAGACAAAGTAACAAAATCTGTTACTAAAAGGTATTACAGTAAACCCTTCCTTCCTATACTAAATAAAACACAAAAGACTCTGACTGCTGCCATACAAACCGTAATGAGAAGAAAATATAGATCAATATCCCAGGCCTTAGGCCGTCTCCACAGTCCACAATACCAGGGAATGCCGGGGTTTCCCTAAACCGCAAACCCCAGCGTTCCATAGGATGTTGAAAGTGGAATAATAGCACTACAACAGTGTAGTGTGGAAATGGCCCCGTTCCATATACATTGAGCTTGCTAGAGTCACTAATAATCATAACCACACATGATAAGATTTTTTATTGCTCAAAAAATCCATAAATGGTTTCTAGTCTTTCCAAAAGAAAAGAAAAGAAGTCTTCACTTGGTCTACCTTTTAAAATCCATGTCAGTTTTGCAACTTAGGTGAGATCTGCAACTTTAAAACCCACCCTTCCACCACCAGTGCTTTAAACCTTGGACAGACCTTCCCCATATTTTCTGTGTGTTCCCTCTACCTTCCCCTTGCCAAAATATCTGTCTCAGTTCTAAGCATTTTAGCAGCTGGCCAGCGTCGACTTGCCTTCCGCCATGGATGAAATCTCTGTGTTTTTCCAGAGTTGGGCGAGGGGACCCCGGGCAGTCTTTGAGAGGCAGGCAGTTAGTTTGCTTCGTTGCCTGGAGCCCCCGTCCCCTCAACGTGGTCGGAACCACCCCGGACCCCCCTAAAAGGAGTGAATGTCTCTCCTGGGGCCAGCCTGGCTTGGTGGTTTGAGCAGTGGGCTAAGACTATGGAGAACGGAGATTGAAGCCCCACTTTGCAAAGAAACCCACTGAGTGGCCTTGGGCAGGTCACACTCTCTCAGCTTCAGGCAAAGGCAAACCTCCTCTGAAGAAATCTTTCCAAGAAAACCCCATGATAAGGTTCCCTTAGAGTTGCCATGGGTCAGAAATGACTTGGACGCAGCAACAGACTCTCCCGGAAGTCCTCCAGAATGTCATTTAGCCTTTTAAATAGGCCACCAGTTCCCCTTGCACTGGATATAATCTCAGTTTCTTTAAAACCCAAACTTGACTCCTGGCCACTTCCAGTTTTCTGGTTTGCTTTTCGGGAGGAGGGGGAAGCCTTAGCAGCCCGGGTGGCGACCAGCAGGTCCGCAAGGCAGATAACTGAGCTGGGCCCTCCACGTTTGGCCACTCCTGCAGTGGCCTTCAGCACCCATGGGATTTCTTCTCTAACGGGAGAGTCTCAGAGCGAGAAGGAGCTGCCAGGGCCATCGAGGCCAACTCCCTTCTTCCGTGCAGGAACACACGATCAAAGCGTTCCCAAAAGATGCCCACCCAACCTCCAAAGGAGGAGATTCCGCCCCTTTCGGAGGGTGCCGTTGCCTGTCCTCTCCCTCTGTCGTGATCCGGCCCTCCAGAGCCTCTCTCGTGGCCTCGACCACCGTTTCTGACCCTGCTCCCTCTCCCTCTCCCTCTCGCCTAGACCACCCTGAGAGCTTCGGCCTCTACTTCGTCCTGGGCGTCTGCTTCGGCCTGGTCCTGACCCTCTGCCTGCTGGTCATCCACATCTCCTGGCAGCCTCGGACCGTCCCTCCCAGGCCGCGGAAAAGGCTGCGGGACTTGAGCGAGGAGGAGGAGGAGGAAGATGAGGAGGAGGAAGAGGAAGAGGAGGAAGAGGATGCTGCAGACTCCGCCACTCCCGAAGCTGCATTGGCCCTGACCGAGCTGCCCTCAGAGCCCCACGGTGGGCCCGACGGGACCCTCACCGTCAACGTCTTTGCCTCCGCAGAAGAGCTGGAGCGGGCCCAGCGGCTGGAGGAGCGGGAGCGGATCCTGCGGGAGATCTGGCGGAACGGGCAGCCCGACCTCCTGGGCACGGGCACGCTCAGCAGGGTCCACTACTATTGATCCGGGCCGGATGGGCAGCCTTTGAACAATCATCTTCCCCCCTGCCATTTGTGTCTATCCTCAAGAGATTTGGGGGTGACGGTGCCCGCTCGCCAGCCTCTCAAACATTAGCCGGGCCTGCCTCAGCACCAGCTCCGGGGTGGCTGGGTTTATGTTTTAAGGGAAGGGGGAAGAGCAAGGGAAGGGGCTGGGTTTACTTGAAAGCAAGCAGCAGTGTGGTCGCCCTGCGGCAGAAGGACCAAAGCTGTTCCAACTCACTTCAGGAAAAGGAGAGACCAATACTGGATGGCACCCAGAGGAATCTGCAGGGAGGAAAGTGGGAGAGCGTTCTCCAAGTGCTCAGGGAACGGAGAACTATCTCTCCCTTTTACCTGCCGGCTCACTGAAGGACCAGCCCCCAGTTAAACTCCTGCAGGGTGGGCAGCCAAAGCAAGAGCTGTCCCGCTCTTCTGCTGACTGCTGATGCCATGCTTCCTTGACCTTATGTGTGCCTGTGGAGGGGACATCCTGCAGAGAAATGAGGCTGTGCCCACACCTGATGCCACCCCTTTCTTGGCAGCCAGAGACCTTTCTGTTTCCCAGTGTGTAAAGGTCCAGGGAGTGTGGAAAGCCTCACAGCCCCTCCTGGTTCTCTGGGTCAACCTGTACTAATGTGCCCATTGTTATGCATGGGTGTTATGTGAGACCCCGGTGCTTGGAGGAAAGGAGGGCTGGCCCAGGAGGCACATCGTGCTTGTGGAAGGGTAGGCCACTGGGTCCTTTCTACCTCTCCCACCTCTGAGGGCCTGGCATGGAGGAAAGAGGCTGCAAAAAACCTTGACCCTCGAGCATCACACTTTGCCCCACAACAAGGAGTCCACATTCTATGCTCTCCATTCTCTACCCCCCCCACTTGTGGGGAGAAAGACCTTTTCCTCCCCACCTGGTGGTCCCATTGGGAGCTACTACCTCTCCTCCTGCTCACCCAGCTTAAAAGGGGAAGGTGATTTTTGCCAGCTGGTGTGTTCTCCAAATTCTCTTCCCCGGTGGATTTTCCTTCCTCGGGAAGAAGAACTTCATCTCATCTCCCCTTGCGCTCACCCAGGTTGGCATCCCACCCAGGCAGCCGTGTTGGCCACCTCTTTGCATGCTCACTGCCTTAGGTGCTGGAGGGCCACCGGCAGCCCCGGAATAACCGATGATCCAAAGACCTTGAACGGCCAAGCCTGCCATTTCCCCTGCTGGCTGCTTTCTCTTGTCCATCACAAAACTCTGGTGGTTTGGTGGCCAGCAGCTGGGATTATGGGCAAAGGAGGGGGGCGGCCAGCAGAGTTGACCAGAGACCCTGCTCCTCCTTCCCGGCCAGTAATTGGCAGCCCCGAAGCTGGTCTCCTTGGAGGAGTCTCGCCCCAGGGAAACCCACTCACCTAACTGGGGAGGGGGCCCTTTTTACCTTGCCTCGTTGCCCACAGGGCTCTCAAGGTTTACATCAGGCAGATAGTCTGTTGCATATAACTGTGCCTTATCCTTTTATATGCGTGTTTGTATATGTATGTATATATATACGTTTGGATATATAGATATACATAAAACAGAGTCATTCCAGTTATGCTCTGCTCACGGTGTGGTGTTAGTCCAGCCTCTCCCCTTTTCTCCTCTCCCTCCTGGGTTCTTGACTTTTTGCTGATCCTTCCCACAAAGGCCTCAGAAGTTGGCACACCAATGAGGGTGGGCAGGAAGGCATCTCCAGTTCCTAGACCCTCCAGTTCTCCTGACTTGGCAGAGACAGTCCCGATTAATCCTTTGCTGTCCCACTTTTTCAGCTGCTTTTCAACGGTCCATTTTCTCTGTCCTCTCCCCAGTTTCCCCCTTTTATCCTTCCTCAGTGCCCGCAAACTGAGTTCAAAGTGCATAAGTTGTTTGCTGTCCATTAACTCAGCTGGGGGAGAGGAGGCATGGTGTAAACTTGCCCTTCCCAGTCGGCTCAGGCAAAAGCAAACTGCGGCAGCCTCCGGGCTTGTCTGGTTTTCCGTATTAATACCTCCTGCCACCTTGGCCACACGCTGATGTTGCTCGGCCACGTGGGTCCCAATTTCCACCTCTGGAATGTCGGAGGGCGTGAGCTCTGTGTGGGGTGCTTGGAGAGGCTGACGATGCAACGGAGGCCAAGTGTGTTCACTGCTTGCCTTCCTCCCCATTCCTGGCCCCCCACCCCTGCCCGCTGGCCCCTCAAAACACGCAAACACACACCCCAGCAAGAAGGAGGCTGGACATTTTGTTGGAAAGGGAAGGTCTTCTTCCTTCCCTCTTTGCTGTGGGACCTTCATTGTGTTGGTCAGTCGTGGGTGCCTCTTTTCCCTCCACCTCACCCCTTACGTGGGGGGAGACCTTCCTAGCCCTTCTGCCTGTGGGAAAATAAGGCCTTTCTCACGCTCTCTGTCTCTCTCTCTCTCCAGATTCCCTTGACTTAATCTTGGGAAGGGAGGAAGGGAGAAAAGGCTGGCGTACTTCCCTCGGAGACTCCATCCCTCCAGCCCCTCCAGACTTTTCCCCAGGGAACCTTTGTGGGGGGGGTGTTGTAGTGGTGGGGATGATGGGTGTTTTCTGTCTTTTTTGCTGGGAAAGGGGGAGGAACAAGGAGGACTGGGTGAGGAAGATATTCCCCCTCCACTTCATGAAGCTTTGCATCAAATGCTTGAGAGTCTGCTTTGGTGATTAAAGGAAGCAATTAATTCCCTCCCCACAGACAAGGAGGAGAGGGGCAGCAAGAGCCCCCCCTTCCATGTACTGGAGGCCCATTTGAGGGAGGGGCAGGCAGGGCATGGCTTGAGTAGTTGTTTGAAAGGGGGGGACTTGTCCCTTCTCCCATTCCAAAATTTATGAGCAGAAGCTTCTTCACTCCGTGCAATCCTGACCTTTTGATTTCAGTTGAAAGTGATTTTAAAAAAGAAAAGGGAAGCAGTATATTACAGGATGCTCTTGGCAAGATTTGTTCAGAAGGGGTTTGTCACCATTGCTTTCCTCTGAGGCTGAGAGAGTGTGACCTTCCAAAGGCTACTTGGTGGGTTGCCATGGCCAAGTGTGCATTTGGACTCAGTTCTCCCAGAGCCTAACATACAACAGCCAAACTTCTACATCACGCTGGCTCTATTGTTCTCTTCTCTTCTCTTCTTTGTTGTTTTTAAGGACCATCAAATGGACCTGGGGCAACCCTCTCCTTGGGTTTCCATGGCAAGAGTCTGAGACAGTGTGACTTGCCCAAGGTCACCCCAGGATTTTCCGTAGCCCAATGAGGAGCTGAAGCTGGAGCTCTCAAACCACTAGACCACGCTGCCGCTACACAATACGTTTGCCATTATATGCTTTCATGTCATGGCCAACCTGGGGGGAGTCTAAGCTGAACCTGTCACAGGGGTTTCCTGGCAAGGCTTGTTCAGAGGAGGCTTGTCTTTGCCTCCCTTTGAGGCTGAGAGAGTGTGACTTCTATTTACACACATGAATATTGTAGCAATTTTAAGCATCCTGCTCACCAGGAAAAAGAAAATATCTGAACTAAAAAGCAGGAAAACTCTTAAAAGTAATTATCAGAGCTTACAAAAATTGGTGGGGAAAAAAACCCAAGTCATCTGGGATTAGAAGAGAGATGGGGATTGTTTTTCTTTTTGGTTTGAAGAGGACATTAAATCAGGGTGGGGGTCAGGAGGTCCCCTGATTAAACCATCCAAAGAAGGGGGTTTAGATCCATGAAAGCTCAGGAGAAAATAAAAACCAGGCAGCCTTAAAGGAGCCGCCACCTTTCTTTCCTTCCCTTCCTCCTTTTGGGATGTGTCTCTTTGTCCCCACTGGGTGTCCATTTGGAGCCCCCGCTGTGGCTTTAAAAAGCCGTGGGGAAGGGGAGATGTGGGCCGAGGCCTCCCTTCCTCTCTTTCTCCCCTTCCCTACCCCCTTGTCCACCCCCAGTGTGGCGAGATAAAAATAGATCAGCCTCTCGGCTGGCCTCCGTCTCCTCCGCCTCCTCTAATTGGAGCCAGATGTTTGCCAGATGTTTTCCTGCGGGCGGGAGGGGCAACCAGGAGGCCGCCTGGAATGCAGGGGAGGAAAGGAAGGAAGGAAGCCAGCCAACATTTGGGGAGGGGGATGCATTTTGTAACGGGAAGGCCATTTAGTGTCTGCTTTGCTCCCTCCCTGGCTGCCAAAAATGTGCAAACCTCTTTTGTAGGCTAAGTGCATTGTGTGCATTGGGGTATTTTGCATGATATAGAATCATGACATTGTAGACTCACAGAGCTGGAAGCCACCCCAAGGGCCATCTAGTCCATCCCCATTCAGGAATACACCATAAAAGCATTCCCAATAAATGGCCATCCAGCTTTTGTTTAAAAACTTCCAAAGAAGGAGACTCCTCCAGGCTCCCAGGCTGCAGTCTATTCCACTATCAAACTGCTCTTACTGTCAGGAAGTTCATCCTAATATTTAAATAGAATATCTTTTCTTGCCATTTGGAGCCATTGCTCTGTGTCTTAGGCCATTTCCGCACGGCACTCTTATAGCGCGATGATTCCACTTTCAACCTTCTACGGAATCCTGGGGTTTGCAGTTCTGGGAGGGGCATCATCGCGCTATAAGAGCGTCGTGCGGAAATGTTCCCAGTCTCTGGAACGTCAGAAAGCAGGCTTGCCCCATCTTCAACATTTCCACGTGGCTATCATGTCGCTTCTTAACCTTCTCTTCTCCAGTCTAGACATCCCCAACTCCCTAAACCACTTCTCATATGGCTTCTTGGTTTCCAGGCCTTCTCCCTATTATTCTTTGAGAGAAACATATTATTTGAATCTGTTCGGCGGGAGGAGACGGACCCTTTTTTGTTCTGAATTCTGTTGGTTACCCCTGGCCAGTGTAAACCCATTGGGTCCAGGAGGCCAGGCATCCCGTTAATGTTTTAGACACAGGTAAGTTCTCTTACTATTCTGTTACACCATATGACTAGCAGAAAACTAAAGTAAAGACTCAGAGAACTGAAGAAAGTCGAGGCAGAAAGTGGAAAGGCAGGACAGGCAGGTTTTCAGTTAAATATTAAGACAAAAAGGAAAACCTCCAAAGAAAAAGAAAAATAATGAGCACAGGTGATTTACATAACCTCCAAACAGACAGTGAAGACATTGGAAGGGTTCAAGATTTCCCATATCTTGGCTCAGTCATTAATCAGAACGGAGCCTGCAGCCAAGAAATCAGGAGAAGACGAAGGCCATTTCCGCACTAGACTGTTATAGTGCTATTATTCCACTTTCAACATCCTATGGAATCCTGGGGTTTGCAGTTTTGGGAGAGGTCTCAAAGACCCCTCCCTAAACTGCAAACCCCAGGATTCCATAGGATGTTGAAAGTGGAATAATAGCACTATAACACTCTGGTGCAGAAATGGCCGAAGACTTGGACAGTCAGCTATGAAGGATCTAGGCAAGATCCTGACGTGTAAAGGTATATCTTTATCTTCAGAGTCTTAGGGCTCTGGCACATTGGTAGAGGGAGATACGGTCCTTCAAATATCTGGACCTAAGCTGTATATATAGAACTTTTGGGGTCATGGCCAGCACTTTCAATTGTGCCTGGAAACAAACAGGTAGCTGGTGAAGCTGTTTTAACAAAGGAGTTACGTGCTCCCTGAAACTGGCCCCAGTTGGCATTTTGGCTGCCGCACTTTGAAACCACTGAAGTTTCCAAACAGTTTCCAAAGGCAACCCCAAACAGAGTGCGTTAAAGTACTCCAATTGAGACGTAATCAAGGCATACTATCACTGAAGCCAGCCAGATCTGACATCTCAAGGAACAAGAGCAGCTGGCACACAAGTTCCAACTGTGCAAATGCACTCCTGGCCACGGCTGAAACCTGGGCACCCAGGCTGAAGGCTTGAGTCCAGGCGTGCCGTCAGACCAGGGTAATGCATTCACGCCCCACAAGTGCTGAGCAGACGCACTTCCCGGCCAACATCTCCTCCAAAGGAGAAGATATTCCCATGGCCATTTTAATCCCTACAGCTTTATCGTAGCAGGAGCTCTTGTGGACTAGGACCTGCTCAAGCCTGTGCATGAAATGGCTGCCTTCGGCTGGAAGAGGCAGGAAATTATAGGACGGGAGGGAGCTGAGCTGCAATGTATGACCACTCCGTGCAAAAAAAACTTGTTTGTGTGTGTGGTAGGCATGGTAGCCATCTGGAATTGTGGGGCTCTGTTGGGCCATTCATCTCCATCTAGATGAGGAGCGACCAAAATATAAAGAGAACCTCAACCTTTGGCTGGAGGAGAGAGAGGCGGCTGAGAGCATGAAGCTGGCGCCATCTGGTGCTTAAAATTAAATCTCCAATGGCACTACCCTGTGTCATGGACGTAAATCATCAGGATGAGTGTCATCATTCCTAAGAAATGCAATCAACCTACCGAAGAAACTATTAACAAGATCATCAGGTGGATGAAATCCAAAATTTCAGAATGGAAAGCTGAGTTGGGAAGAATTGCCATCTCTTTTTTTCTGTTCCAAACCATCCCTCTTTCTCCAACTCAGACAAGAGTTAACATTTGGCAAAAACTAATTAACATATTTGTCTTTAACTATAAAAGACCTGGATTCAGGAAGCCCACGTCTCACCAAAAAAAGTGGGGTTGGCAGTGCTGGATGTAGTGCTGTATTTTGCAGCTTTTCAGCTGAGTCAGGCAGCTCTTCTTATTAGGGGAGACATTCATGTCAAATGAAAGTTCAAGACGTTTTCCAAACAGAATATGGTTTGTTCTTTTAAAAGGTCTCAGAAGCAATAATTAAAGATATTAAAAACCTATGGCTACAGCATTTATTCAGATTTGAAGTATATGGAAACATATTATTTTACCAGACCCTCTTCTGTCTGTCCTTTCGTATGCCACCCACTCTTCCACAATTCACAGAAATTTAAACAATTCAGAGAATGGATAGGGAAATGTCTATATACTGTTCAAGACCCCTCCCCAACAATAAATCTAAAACAAGCAACAAACAGGCTGTAGAATTAGAGCTGCCAGCAACTAATGGGTTACCTCTCCATCAAAGTGTTTTCTTTGCTTCAAAGCTGGTGGCCAAACGACAAAATACACTATGTAAGAGTCCCACCCAACAAATTAAGGGGCTAATTTCTCTCATCTAGGACTGGCTAATTGACTGTGCATCTGGCAGCAATCATAGCTAATTCCAGCCTGTGCTAATTTGAAATGTTTCCGCGTATAAGGGATTGTAAACCCTATGCTGCTTTAGTCTTGGCTTTTGCAAATATGTGCAGTTGTTTTCCCCACCATTCCTGAATAAAGGTTTTGAAAACCTAAAGAGCCTGTGACTTGGGCAGGGGCATATTCTCTATCTGACACCACAGCGTGGATTTAATGCAGAAGCCCCCCCTGTACCCCACCCTCTGAAATACTCAGTTGAATCAAAACTGCCACTCTGTCGTTTTTCATTCTGCAAAAGACAAACAGGGAAACTGCTGGACCAACAGGTTTTTGTGTTGATGTGGCAGAAGCCTTCACGCCCCAGAGCACCCTTTGTGGAGGCAGGGAAGGAAATGCTGTCAGAACCAGATCTCCGCACCAGGCTTGCACGGTGCAAATCCACCCTCAGCGACTCACAACAGCGATCGCACTGCGCCAACTTTCTGTTGAATACGAACCTCCCTGCACACTCCTGCTTCTTCTACCACGGGAACAATAATGCACAGCGGCGGCTTCCGCAATCCCAAGGGAATCAAGTGGGACAAGAACGCTCCGCAAAGAGTAACCAGCCATTCAACAATGCGCAAATCTGTGTGCAACAGTTGCACTTGCAAAATTCCCCTTATACAGCTGTGATGTGAATACAGACTTACGCCGCATCCCAAAAAAAAACACCTGAGTGCCTAAAGGAATTCCTTGTTGCTCTTCCGTGCCTTCAGGTTGACTCCGACTCACCTAAGGTTTTTTTTTTTTTCGGCTAGATTTGTTCAGAGGAAGCTTGTCCTTGACCCTTTCCCGTAAGGCTGAGAGACAGTGACTTCCCCAAGATCGCCCCAGGGACTTCCACGGATGAGCAGGAATTTGAACCCTCGGCTTCCAGAGTCGTAGTCCAACAGTCGAATCACAACACAGGGAAAATTACGTGCATGTAGAACCCTTAACGGGATGGCAGCTGAGGTCAGACAGGGAGCGGAAAAGACTGCCAAATAAAGTTCTCACCCAACAGGCAGCTTTGGGAAAGCCAGAAGCTGTGACACACGTGGAGCCCCACCATGACGGATGGCCACGTGGGATCCTTGGATCTGCAGTTTGGAGAGGCAAGACTGCTCTTCAGCTGCAAATCCTAAGCACCTTCCCCAAGCAACAAATCTCAGGATTCCACAGGATGTTACCACAGCAGCTGAAGTGGAATGACAGAGGAGGAGGAATAAGTATCAAGACAGGATATTTTCATCTCTGTAGGCATTTAAACCTCCCTTTGATCCTCACCATTGTGCAACACTTCATTGCCCCCCCCGTCTGCATCTAACCAACAGGCTCCCCTGATTTGCATATAAAAATATTGGTTTTTATTTTAAGTTAAAAAGTGACACATTTATGCATGAAAAGGATCAGCCACCACTGGGCGGAACCAAAATGGCTGCTGTTTTGGTCGTGAGACTCAAGAAGAAGAAGAAGGTCCAACCACAGATTAAACTCACTTGTTGCTGCTGTGGTTTCTCGCAAAGAAATTGGACTGTTGCTCTGTAAGGGTCCTCCTGGAAGGAAATCTTGGGGCCTGAACCATACCAATCAGTCCTGATTAGAGCAGAGCCCAGTGAGTCAACACCTAGATGAGCTCCAGGGATCCAACGGGCCCAGTCTAGGTAGGACTGAAAGGTTTCTGGCCCAGAGAGGCTGCAGGAGCTAAGCCAAGCTTAACATGAAGATGCCTCCTGCCTGTCTTGCCATGATAGTCGTGGTTTATCACAGCCCAGCTCAGATAGCGTGCAGAACCAACGCCCCTTCTTCTGCCAGGCCAGGTCCAGAAGGCCTCTGGAGGACGGAGATGTTCACCCATGGCAGCCAGACAGACGGGACCACAGCCAAGTGAGTTTGCACTGGCTTCAGGTGTCAGTGGACCGTTGCGCTCTTGCTCCACCAGTTTCAGCCAAGAGCCCAACAGTACCAGGCAGAGGAAAAAGAGGGCCCAATACAACCGGTTCCTCAGTCCTTGGCCATGGAGGGAGTGCTGTGAGCAAGCGGGGAGACACTGCTGGGCTTCTTAGGGGGCTGGTCCACCAACCCTGCAGGGGTGGCCAGCATTTGCTTCAGCTGCTCAATTTCTGCCTGCAGGGAGGGAAAAATAAGAGGGAGCCCAAGAGATAAGGAAATACCAAAAAAGAGTGTTCCAGGCTGTCCCAACTGTCTCTTTGGAGTCCCCCCACACACACACACAGGTGCACACGGGGGAACCTCTTACCTGCAGAGCTGCCTGTTTGGTCTGTTCTCGACTCATTTCTGCCTTCAGCTCTTCCATTTCTTTCCTGCAAGAACCGGAAGAGAAACAGAGGGACCTTTGCAATATAAAAATCAAAAATAGACAACCACCCACCCTGTATAAACAAAGAGTAACACTGGATAACTGTTGTATTGTTTTAAACTGAGCTGCTTTTAATAGCTTTCTAATCTTTGCAATGGCATTTTATTCTTTTAATTAAAGATTTGAAGTGCTTAATATTCTGACTATTTTAATTTAATGTTCATTTTTGGTATATTTTTAACTGCATTGCTCTTTTAATATGCTTTTGAGTCTCAACGGTTGGATACAAATGATCACTATCACATTATTATCGGATAATGTTGAAAAACACGGTGGAGAGGATATCTAATGTGCATAATGAATATAAAGTGTTTTGCATTTGGTTATTCAAGAGCATTCAAGGTCCTCATACGTATACCATTGTATTTTTAAAATATTATCAGCAAGTGTTAGATGATGTTTCATGGCCAGAATCCTACTGGGGCATTAAGTCAGCGTAGCTCCAGGTTTCCACAGCAGGAGCACCTTTTCTTTTTTTTCCTGCGTGCATAGAAAGCCTCCGGCAGGGCTGTGTACACAAACCGAAAAAAAAGATGGTGTCAAGTTTATTTGTGCTGCATTTCTTAGAAACTGTGTGCTTTGCATGTCTTATACAGGATATATTCATTTTTGTTTATTTTACTGTACAATATGTTTGCATATTTAAAGGTATTTTTGCGTATTTAAAGGTAAGCTTTCGTTCATTTCACTATAATTCACCTGAACACAAAGATGAGACTGGCTCCACATTTCCACAATTTCTGCTTTTTGGCACTGCTCTGATCCCTAACCTGTCCAGTAAGTGGGGGATGCCTGTAAACCTTTGCCATTTATGAAGGAGTCTGAATCAAACAGCAGAAAAACAGAGGAGATGGAGCCAGAGTTGAACTCCGTGGCCCTGGTGTCCAGAACCCCTTATGCAAGCAACTCCCCTTGCATCACAGCCCAGCCTTCAGGGTTCCTTCAGGGAAGGCCAGTCTGTAAGGAACCCCTCCCAGCCCAAAGTCTGGAAGAAGATTTGGCATGGCCGGGAAGAGCCTGGTGGACCTTCATACTCTATAGGCATCGTGCAAGAGTACAGCTGTACTCCAAAAAAAGTAACTTTCTCAAGGTCTGGCCACCTCCCATTCACAGTAAGAGCACTGACAGTGGGAGCACTGATGGAAAGAGCCGCTGGACAGTGGAATTGGCTGCTGCCTTCATGGAGTGTGGTGGAGTCTCCTCCTTCTTTGGAGGTTTTTCAACAGAGGCTGGGTGGTCATCCATCCAAGGTGTCTTCCTGCATGGCAAAAGGGTGTGGACTGGAGGGCCTTGGGGGGTCTCTTCCAACTCCAGGATTCCATGCTCCTTCTATTTCAGGCTAGAAAGGCCTGTTACCCCCTCCTATCTCCAGCGGAGGGAGCCAGGGGGCCTGCTTTTGGTCCTTGTAGGAACAACCCAACTTTAGTTTTTGTTTTCACTCCAGGGTATGTGGCTCCTTCTATTTATTTGTTTGCTTATTTACTTGCCTTTTATTTCCTAAAGTGTGCATGTTGGAGGGGGTGTTGAATCTTGGTTTTGAGGAAAAGGCAAAAGGTGGTCCAACTCACCGATGCTGTGCGTGCATCACGTCCATGAGGGTCCTCAGTGCCCGGAGCTCAGCCTTGAAGTCCTCCAGAGATGTCAGCCGTTCCTCGGTGGGAGGATTCTCAGAAGCTGGGATGGGAGACTCTGCTCTTCTGGAAAGAGACGGTGCATCCGCCTGCCAAAACCATGAAGGCAGGAGAGAGAGAGAGAGAAGACAGGAAGATTTGGGGGAGCCGTGGCTTAAAATTCATGTGCGGGGAAGCTCTTGGAGAACACAAACCCACAGGTGCTTAATTGTTATCTGGAAGATCTGGATAACAGTATGCAGGAAATAAATGACAGTATGCTGGGAAGTCAGAGGAAGTTACAGTTGAACCAGCTTATCTATACTGTTGAGATGTTTCTGAAAGAATTATAACTCCTCCTTCGGCCATGGGGCATCCACTTCCCTGTTTGGTTGTTTTAATTTGTTTTTATTGGTTTTCAATACAACAGAAAAAGGGTGACTGTGAATTCTAACACACCCACACCTCCCAAAAGTTGTTCCCTCCCACCCTTCCGGATGATCCCATGTACAAGACAATAACGATGGTTAATTCTGCAACACTCTTGTTTCTTTCACACTGGTTTTACCTGAATATATGGACAAGGTATTCACACAACTGATACCTGGGCACAGATTAGACGCAAACACAGTGGGAAGGGAGACTGAGAGCAAGGAAGAGAGCAGGAAATGAAGAGCAGTTGGTGCAAACAATAACCCTTGGACTCCAACCGGGGTTCTAAAAAAGTGCACCATGCATTTAAAAATATCTGTTTCTCTGCCTTGGAATGCTCTGTTCTCCCTTGTGCAAGGTCCCACAAGGTCTTCCATTCCGCTTTCTACATACGGTGTAGCTGAGGATTTTCTCTTGGAAGTTCTGTAGATACCCTTGGAGTGGAAAGCTACCATGCAGCGTATCTAAGGTGGGGCAAACAGGGCACGTGCCCTGGGCATCAGTGCCCCGGGGGCACAAAAAAGCCGTGCACGTGGGGATGGGGTCAGGGTAAGAAGATGGGGCGCAACTTCCACACTTGCCCAAGGCGCTGTTTATGCTGGATACAGCACTGCTACCATGGAGGAAAGGAGTTCCATGATCGTCCCTACCTCCACTGCTCCCCAACCCACAACTCACCTGCTCAGGGCTTCTGGGTTTCTCCGCAGAAGGATAAATTGGTCCTTTCTCAACCTGCAGCAGCCAATAAGAAAGAACAAGCACCAATCACCAGGCAAGACCAGTCAGGTCATTCCTACGTCTCAGCTTCACACGATGGGCAACTCCCGGGGCTCAAAGACCTCTGTTCTTTTGCCACAAAGAGAATTGCAGTTGGCTTTTCCACACTGCAGCCTGGATCCTAACGCAAGTTCAGGTAATCTCAGGAAATCAGTGGTATTTTCCTACATGTTGGCTCAACAATTCAGCAATGGGCTCAGTAGGTCTACTCTAGATTGTGTTGCCGGTTTTCAAAATAGCAACAGGGGACATCAAAGTTCATGGCATGCAGGTCAGACCATCAGGAAGAGGCCCTTCACGGGTTTATGTTCTACCTAAATACCAAATTAAAAGGTTGATTTCAGTCATTTCATATTTGCTGGCATAAAAGACTCACTTTTATTCCTGAAAAATACTTTTTGAAAATGGGGTGCGTCTTATATGGCAGTGCATCTTATATGCCAGCAAATATGATAACTTAGCCTTGTAATTCTCTGTAAAATTAACATACTGTCTACGTTCATTAATTATGGGATGCACATATTTAATGAAGGGTCCACACCACCAAATATGGGATTTTGGGTGGCATCTTGTTTGGGAACATCTTCCCAATCCTCAAACAGGGGGCATCCCTTAGAATAAGAGTTAGAAAAAGGGAGCATCCCCTATAAGGGCCACTTGGCAACCTAAGGCTAGTTGATAGAATCCAGGCCTGTATCTATGGGAATACAACCGGCTTATTCAACAGGTTAGGGATCAGAGCATGTCTAAAGTGGAAATGTGGCCTGACTCACAGCAAAAAGCAAAGCCAACAGCAGAGAGGAACTCACCAGTGAGGCGGCCATCAGCTGGCTGGGTGGTCTCTTGCCCGCCATTTTGGGGCGGCTGGCCGTTGGGTGGGTCAGTTTGGCACCGGGAACCACAACTGCATCCAAAGTGTTGGTTTCTGCAGGGAGAGCAACAGAAGTGGCATTGTGGAGTGAGGAAATTTATTTATTTGGACAGGCAACCAAGAACCCTGCAGTGCAGGCCAGGAAACATCTGGCCCCAAAACAAGCCAAGCAGGGAATTTGGCCATTTCTGTACTAGACAGTTATAGCGCTATGATTCCACTTTCAACATCCTATGGATTCCTGGGGTTTGCAGTTTCGGGAGGGGCCGGCTGGCCCCTCCCGAAACTGCAAACCCCAGGAATCCATAGGATGTTGAAAGTGGAATCATAGCGCTATAACAGCCTAGTGTGGAAATGGCCCTGGAGGGACAAGGCCTGCCCCCAGGGAGGAGTAGGAAAGGCAGTGAGAAGGCTGGGACCTACCTGTCTCCTTGGATTTGGCTCTCCCCCCAGGGGTGGCTGTACAGGAAACAGGGATGTTTGAGGACCTGTAATGTCATCAGAGATTGAGATGTGGGAGAGAAGAGGGGGATTATGACGATACCACTGAAGCAGGGCTGGGGCAAAGTGCATCCCTCCAGCTGATGATGGACTGCACCTCCCTGCATGCCTCAGGCTTGGTTTTTCTGAGCCAGAGACCCTGAACAGGGCCTTCTTGGGGGTCACTCCCAGGCTTTGCAATTCCCTCCCAGGGAGGCTTTACTGGCTCCTTCCCTGCCGACAAGGAAGAACTCTTCTCTTATTTCAGACTTCTAGGAAGTGATTGCAAAGGCTTTTAAGTGTTGGCTGGTCTGCTGATTTTTATCCATCGTCTTTTAATGAATTTATTTTATATGGTTTAATTCTATGGATAGTTTAATTGCTTTTTAACAAAAACTTCTAATATGTTTTTTTGCCTTTGTAAGTGATATAAACTGTATTTAATAGTCTTGGCACTGAGTTTTTCTCGCTCTGGAACTTTCTCTAGCCTGACAAAGAGTTCTGCATGACTCAAAAGCTTGCACATTTTGGGAACTTAGTTCCTTTTATTCAAGCAGGAGTTCTTAACTTCTGTCCCTGGGCTTCAGAGGGCATTGTGAAACCGGAGAGGTTGGGGTGGAATACCAGCTTTTCCCCCTTTGATGTTCTTGCTCTTATTTTCAGCCGCTGCACTTTGCAGGGAAGGGGATCTCACCAGATTCTCAATGGAGTTCATGACCCTCCTCCCCAAAAGGTTACAATTGCCTGTAATGGAAGTTTTTCTGCTCCCTCCGCAACATCCTTTTGGTTGCCAATCGCACTTGGGACAGGACACGGTGCTTCGAGTGCAGGAGATGGTCACTGAACTCTGAGCCTTCAGAGGCACAAGGGAAGGGAAGGCACGGGGCCTCCCACCCCCAAACCTCCAAAAGCCCCTTCTAATCTTACTTTTGGGGAATGGTGTGGGCTGGTTTGCCCTTGGCTGGTGGAGGAGGAGGAGGAGCTGGCTTCTTGACCGGCGGGGGATTCGGTTTGGGGGCATCTGTTTTCTTCTGATCCTTGGGATCTGCAGAACAAGGAGATTCATAGCATAGAATTATAGCACCATAGAGCTAGAAGAGACCACAATGGCCATACAGTACAACCTTGTTCTGCCATGCAGGAATACGCAATCAAAGCTCTCCATTTGACAGATGACCATCCAGCTTCTGTTTAAAAACCTCCAAAGAAGGAGACTCCACCACACTCCCATGCAGCAGCATATTCCACTGTTGAACTGCTCTTGCCACCAGGAAGTTCTTCCTAACATTCAGATGGAATCTCTTTTCCTGGAGTTTGAAGCCATTCCTCCATGTCCTAGTCTCTGGAGCAGCAGAAAACAAGCTTGCTCCATCCTCCATATGAAATCCAGTCAAATACTTAAACATCGCTATCATATCACCAAAATGGTCAAAGGTCTGGAAACCACAAAGCCCTATGAGGAACAGCTTAGAGAGCTGGGTTGGTTTAGCCTGGAAAAGAGAAGGTTAAGAGGGGACTTGTGAGCCATGTTTAAATATTTGAAAAGATGTCACATGGAGGATGGAGCAAGCATGTTTTCTGCTGCTCCAGAGACTAGGGCATGCAACAGTGGCTTCAAACTACAGGAAAAGAGAGTCCATCTCAGCTTTAGGAAGAACTTCTTGATGGGAAGAGCAGTTGGACAAAAAAATATGCTGCTGCTTGGGAGTGTGGTGGAGTCTCCTCCTTCTTTGGAGGTTTTTAAGCCAAAGCTGGATGGCCACCTGTCAGAAATGCTTTGACTGTCTCTAGCTGAACAGCCCTTGGAGCCTCTTCCAACCCTTTCATGGCTCTATGAAATAAACAGACAGGAAGACAGGAAGAAGCAAGCATGCTGATACCAATCGACAGCCCATCCTGTGCCTAAACCAAGTCTTCACAGCTCAGCTCTGAGCACTATCTGTCTTCCTCTCCCTTGTTCAGTTGGCTTTCAGCATCCGCAAGAGGCGAGCCATACTGTGGGTGAATGACTGGAGAAATTAAGTCCCTTTTAGCAAGTCAGAGCCTATCCAAGCATCCTGTCCTTCTCAGCACCACCACAGGTTGGAAGACGGCAGGGCTGGCTGGGGGACTTCCTGGGAGTTGTAGTCCTGCACCCCAAGAGGAACTTTTCTCAAACTTCACTCATCACATAGGCTGCAAACTCCCTTCTGTTTTGCAGAGACAGCCAACTGCTCTGCTCCAAACTGATGCAAGCGCAAAAACCACATCAGGAAGAGGGAGGGCGCTGGTCCACCGGGGCTGCCGCTGAGCCAAGCAAGAATTTGGTGAAGGCTGAAAGAACCCAGGAAACAAACCCCACAACCTCTTCTTCCCGCCTCTCGACCTGCCCAGGGTCACCTCGTCCGCTCACCCTTGAGGTCTCCAAGCGGTCTCATCTCTCCCTTGCTGCTTTGAGAGGGCTTTTTGACGTCCTTGGTTGCTTTATTTTTACAAAAAAGAAATTGAAATGTTATTGGAGATTGCATTTGGGGAAAGAAAATTTTAGTGGGGTGCGCAATGCTCCCATGGCCAAATTTCTAAAAAGCCAGAGGTAGCCAAGGACTGGAACTATTGTTTCCACACAAGATCCCCTAAAATTCATAACGAGAGGTGGTCTTCTCCGCATGCGGTCCCCCAACCCCATCCAATCACCCGCCCCCATAAACTAGAATTTCTATATCTATATAAACTGGAAGCACTTTTGCACTACATACTTAGAGCACTTTGATACCTCTTTAATTATCACAGCCACCATCTGGGATTTGTAGTTTGCTGGTGCAGCAGTAGCATCCTTTAGCAGAACGTTCCAAACATCCCTTCCCTAAACTCCAAATCCCAGGATTTCATAGGATGTTGCCATGGCAGTTAAAGCAAGATCCAAGTGTTATATTTATGCAGTGCGGAAGAGATGCTTCTCTCCTGCCTGCAGTGGGACATTAAGAAGAAAGAATCAACCTCAAAGGCATTTGCCAAAATTCCACAGGTTAGTCCAACCAGAGTAGACCTATTGCATCAACGGCATTTACAAAATATCTGCTTGTCAATCAACAAGAGATTAATTGTGTCTCCGCCAGGGACTGAGCAAGAGAAAGTCCAACCATTGTATGAACCAGAGTCCCAGCTGAAGTAAACTAACAGGATTTAGCAATGTGCAGAGTCACTATTTAGCAACTGAGTCAATGGGTCACCAATTAGAGGCTCCAGGTCATCTTTTGTAAAGGAAGCAAAAATATGGGCCAACTTGACCAGGGAGCGGGGAGGGGGCTGCTTGGAGAGGTGGCATCAGTTGCCCCCTCCCCTTCTAAAAAGGAGAGTCCTTACTTACCAGCCTCCTTCCTCCGCTCCGGCACTCTGGTTCTGATCTGCAGAGAAGACAGACGTTGTCGTCGTATGACGGGAAGGAAGAGGGCGGCTGAGTCAGGCAAAGCAGCAGCCTCGGCACCTCAGGGTGGCGTGCATTCGACTGCACTTGCTCACGCTTGCACACAAGGTTGGAATCAGGAAAAGTAAGGGCACCCCAGGACACCAGGAAGGGAGAGAAGCAACAGGACCCAAGGTCCTCCGTCTCCTGTCTTCCCACTTTTCCAGTGCCCCAGCTTCTCTCTCCCCGTCCATCCATCCATCCCGCCCTCTCCCTCTGTCCTCAGCTCGCTTCAATGGCTGCAGACTGAGTTCCAAGTGCAAGAAGTAGTTTGCACTCCATTAACACAGCTGGACAGGAGGGAGGGGAGGGAATGGGGTCCTGCCCTCCCCAGTCAGCTCTGGCAAAAATCTGTCCTTCTTCTTTAATTACTTTTAGCTTCCTGCACACTGATGTAGCCCAACCACAGGTGTGTTGGCTTTCAAGTGTGCAAGACTGGACAGTAGGGGGTGTGGAAATGCAACCCCCAGCCCCTCTTGAGCACTCAGGGAAGGCCAAGGCCAGCCTAGGGGCTCCCCCATAGGGCTTGGGGGGCAGTTGAGGTGAGGAGGGACAGAGGGCTCTGCCAGGGTGGGAGCCTCAGAGGACAACCTCCTGTGGCCTTTGGACCATCCCAAACTTAGAACACAGGATGCGGCCCTAAGACTGAGCCAGACCTTTGGGGCTCCATCTGGCCTACTATTGTCAGCTCTGACTGGCAGGCATCTCTGGTCTTCTCTCCCAGTGGCCTCCCATCCAAGCTGTACCATCACCTCTGGCTGGCAGCAACAACAACAGCTTTTCAGAGCTGAAGGAAGGATGCTCTCCCAGCTCTACCTGGAGAGGCTACCAGGAGCTCAACCGGGGTCCTTTTTGCACAGGGAAATGGGAACTGGTCTTCATATTGAGTTTGGACATTTGGTTCTTGTTCCACCCCAGTGTCGCCAACTCTGACTGGCAGCAGCATTACTCTCTGCAGATTTGAGGCAGGAATCTTTGCCCACCCAGAGACACTGTTTTTCCCTTCCTGGGGCCTCCCCTCCAAGGAATCACCAGATTCCGCCCTGCTCAGCTTCCAAAAGCAGCCTAGGCAATCCCTCATTCCAGGCAGGGGGCCCAAATCCTCCATTTACCCCTGAAAGGAAGCAGTGTGTGTGTGTGTGTGCGCGCGTGCACGTGCGTGTCCACCTCCTCACCCCAGGATCCAGGTTGGTCAGCGGCATGACAAAGTTGTCCGGGAACAGGCCCCTCTTCCCACGGCTCTCTCCTTCCCACCAGCCCATGTCAACCGTCTCCTGCAAAAAGAACCAGAGAGAGGGCCAGCTAGGGGGCCAGGAGAGAGGAAGGAGGTCCTGCCCCTGCAGGATGGGGGCTTTATAATTCATCACCTATAACTGGAATGGAGTTCCAAAGACCACAAGGCTCCCCAACAGTCTACGGGTGGCCACGGGCTGGACAATGATTTAAGAGGCAGGCAGAGGCTGCCCTGCCCTGCCGCTCAGCCCCATCCCTCGGGGATGCAAGGAGGGCTTGCTACGGGCACACATCACACTTTGTGGTGGGTCCCCCTCCAATCTTCCACCCCTTCCTCCACCTCAAGAGCCCCACCTTGCTCAACAAGACAATCAGGTCCCCCTTCCGGAGGAGCAGCTCATCCTCGTGCTCCGGTTCGTAGTCAAACAGGGCGCGGCAGTAACAAGGAGCATCACCTGTGGCTGAGGGGAAAGCAGAAGACAGATCAGGCGCGGACAGGATGGGACAGGGTCTCCACATTTTGCGCGGTCCCTGCCGAAAGCCAGGCAGGACGGCCCCCACCCAGCTGTTCAGAGGGTGAGGGGAGCGGATCCCCCATGGCAGCCAGGCCGGTGAATCTCATCCCGGAGAGGAAAGCTCCTTTCAAGGTCAGACTGATGCCCAAGGTGGATCCAACGTTCCCACTGACTTGGGGACCACACAGCCATCCCTGAAACGCACCCTCCATTGTTCTTGACTGGTGGGTCAACGCATGGATAAATCCCACCCATTCAATGGCCCTGCTCTGAGCAGAGGATGACCAATAGGATCCGGCCAAGGTCTCCTTTTGTGCTCTCCTAGGCCCTCGAGAGAGGGGTAGCGGCTGGAGTATTGGGCTGTGACTCTGGAGACCGGGGTCTGAATCAGCCACAGAAGCCCACTGGCTGACTCTAGGCAAGGCACACTGTCTCAGCCACGGAGGAAGCAACAGCAAGCCCTCTCTGAACAAAACTTGCCAAGAAAGCCCTGTGACAGGTTCACCTTAGGGTCACTGTAAGTCAGAAATGCAGCCACTCAAGATGGCTGCAGGCCTCAAATAAAGCTGGATTGCGCCACCCACCCTCCACGTGCAAAGGTTTCCCAGCCTGTGTTGTCACTTACCACACTCCTGCGGAGACCGGGTCTTTGGGGTCTCTTGCACCTGAGGAGGAAGGGGAGCCATCTTCTCCAACGGACCCTCCAGGTGGAAGAAAGGCAGGGAGGAAGAAGGAAAGAAAACAAAGAGTGGGTTCATGCTGGATGCACCTGTTCCTGCACATGGGCAGAGTGCCGTGAGCTAAGGCTAGAGGAACCCCCGCCCAAAATGTCTGCAGAGCAGAGAGCAGCACGGTGGCACGGATGCTCATGATCTTGACATCGCCCAGCGGCTTCCGTGAGAGTGGGACTGTAAATCTGCTTTGAATTGCCGTCTGATCATGAAAGGAGATATCCAAGGTGCTGAGCCTGTTCCCCAAACTGGCTTCATGCTTTGGAAGAGTTCCTTTAAAGTTTGGACTAAAGCCAGAGTAGATCTGCCGCCGCCACCACCACCACTCTGACCCTTCTCCCAAAAGACTTTCCCCCTTTGCAACAGTCCCATTGAAGTTCAGGCTAAACTCCGGAAGGGACTGACACACCCCTCCCACTTAATCTTCCACCCAAAAGAGACTCTTAACCTGGATTAACTCTTCCAGATTTCAAACTAAAAGCTGAATTGGATTCACCGCCCACCCCCACTAAATCTCACTCCCAAAACAGATTCTGCACTTTGGGACTCTGAAGTTCAGACTAAAACCCAGAGTAGATTCACTACCAATCGCTCCCACATCTTGGGATAGCAGCTTTAAGGTTCAAACTGAATTCCGGATTGGATTCAAGGCCACACCGAACTCTGTCCAAAGGAGGTTCTGCAACTTGGGGTGGCTCCTCTAAAGTTGAGACTGAAAACCACAGGGGATTTGCAGCCAGCCCCCTTGCCAATACATGAACCCCCCCGACCATGTTTCAGGCTCCATGCGCCCCCATGTCCACTCACCGAGGCAGGCTCATTGAGAAGGAAGGTTTCATTTGTCATTTTGGGGCGCTGCTTGGCTGCACCCCCTTTGGGCTCCAGGAAAAGGGCCTCTGGAAGAAACCATGCCCGGTTGGTTTCCTCTTAAGATTTGACGTTTATTAATTTTAACAGACGACGCAAACAAACCCATCCATAACCATGGCGGGGGGCGGGGGGAGAACAGAAGAAAAAAAGCAACTCCCCCATTTCACACATTACACACGTATAAGACTAAAAACTAATGCAAATCAAACTAGATTAAACTAAAACAGATACAAAAACCCAACAAAAGACTCAACTCTTAAGTTTAACACATCCTAACTGACTTACATATAAAAGAACTCTGACACCCATACGCATACTAACTGTAATGAAAAGGATTAATCAACTAATATCTCATTTTTTGGATTAATCGATTAATATCCCATGTCTTGTTCTACCATTACAGATGTAAATACAGTTAGCCCTCCACTTTCACAGGGGTTAGGGGCACAATTTCCCTGCAAACGTGGGAAAACTGCAAATAAAAAAAGCAATTTTTTAAACCTGAGAACACTTCTCTAGGAATCTCTTGTCCTCCAGCACAATTTTACACTCGGAGGTGTACCACAGAATTGTGTTGGAGGACCTAGAGAAAACATTTTTTTTTCCATGGCAGGAGAAATACATTAAGATTTTTTAAAATAAATAAATAAAAAAAAACCCCTGCAAATAAATCCACGAATGCTGACTCTTCAAAAGTGGGGGGGGCCCTCCACATTGAAATTACTAGAATTACCAATACTCATAAGCAGAGAGTATAATTAATGCCGATTGCAACGACCTGCGGCCAGGTTTGTTTCCAAGAGGACCCCACAAAAGCAGGCAGGGCCCCAATCCTCCACCGCCCCCCCCAGACTGGCCCTTTGCACCTGGAGAGGGCGCTCAGCTCTTGCACAAAGTTGGAGGGGAAGGCACCGAGCTGCGTCCCCTTCTTGCCCAGCCACCAGCCGTCTTCAATCTGGGAAGAAGAAAGAGGAGGAAAAAGACAGGGCTGTTGGGAAGGACTCTGTCTCCCAGGAGGGCTCGGCCTCCTTCGTAGCAAAGGGGCCAAACGTCTGCTGGGCCCCCCTCCTGCTTTGGAGGGGCGTTGGAGAGCTAGGTGGGGGACGCCCCACCTGGTCAAACAGGAGGGCTGCTGTTGCTTTGGAGGAAGCGCCTCCGCGTGTTACCCGGCTGACCACCAGTACCAGAACTCCCCAGTTAAACAAAGCTGATGTGTTCCGGAGTGTTATTTTAAAAGAAAACCTGTTGCCAGAGGCAGAAATAACATGGAAAGAATAGGAAAAAAATCTCCCTATATCACAAAAACAAACAAACAAAAAAAGAAGACCAGGTCAACGTGTTTCTCCAAACTTAAACCAAAACTAACAATACTGCATGAAAGAAGCAGGTCAGGTAAAAGCATTGTGAAACTTCTAGAGATTTTGGTGGCCAAATTTATAGATCTCTTTGGTTTTTAACACGCTGGGGGTACCTGGTGAGGCGGGTCTATCTGCTCTCCCAGTTTTTTCCATCTATTTTGCCATTTGCTCATGCTCAGGAAACGTTTCAGGATTCAGCAGCTGCTGTTCGCCTTGCCTGCTGTCGGGAGGCACGCACAACTAGAATGCAACCCTCTTTGTGGCATGGTTTAGTGCAAGCCAACGCCAAAAGGCTGCATTTCCTCAGTTTCCTTTCCTCTCAGTGCCAATGCTGCTTGAAAAAATTCCTGCTAGACAGAGGATGAGGTGGAAAGGAGGGTGCTGGGGGTATAAAAAGACCTGTTAAAAAGGAGCTTCTTTGGCAGAGGCTTTGTTAACTGAAGTATGCCTGTACTTCCTCTTAGTCTAAACACACTTTTAGTGTATACCCAAAAGTTAAGATTCTGTCTTGAACCTCCAGTATCTTCCCCCTTTTCTTGTCTTGCTTCTCCCCATCTGTTTCCTCCTCTCCCCCACCCCACATATACATCACCTCTCCTGCCATTCACACCAGCATTCTTCCCAAAAGATCTCAGCCTTCCTCCCCCTCCTCACCTCCTCCAAAATCTGCACAAGTTCCCCAGGGCAAAGTTCCAGTTCATCTTCCTTTGCTGGGATGTAAGGGAAAGTGACCCGGCACCACCGCTGCTTCACTGTTGCCAATTTTTTCACAGCATAGGCTGTAGGAACAACAAAGGCAGAAGAGCCCATAAACCAATCGATACATTCAGTACTTATATTTAGAAGAGATGCTCTTTCTCAAATGGAGAAAGACCTCTGGTTGTGCTAGCACATGATTTTGCTCACTGCTGTATCTTGCATTTATGTGCTTCATTTTTTAACTGGCCATTGGAAAAGTGTAATTCCAATCAGTGAAGAAAGCATTTCTGAAGTAAATGTGTTCCTTTAATTGAGTAATTCACATTCCTTGTAAGGTCTCATTAGATCCTCAGACAAGATAGGAAGGAGATACCAAATACTCACATTTCTTAAGATCACAGATGTGACAGATATGTAACTTTAATGTGGGGGGTGACATGTGGCCCTCCAAGTGATGTTGGACTGCAGCTCCCAGTGGCTATGGTTGGCTTAGGCTGATGGGAGCTGCGGTCCAACGACATTCAGATAGCTTTTTTCTTGCCCATCTCTGATTTAAGGGTTTCCAGATTCCACTGAACTCCTTAGTTTGGGCAAAGACCCAGCTTCTTACCTTACGCCTGTCCCCTCCCCATCTGCTCTGGATAAATCTGCCTTTGGTTAGTTCAACACTCACCACTACGGAGCGACCGGGGAAACCGTTGGGTACCATCCGCTCGGAGACTGGCTGGGATTTCCTGGAGCAAAAGGATGAGCAAAGATTGCGTGAAGGAAAGGCCCAGGTGGGCAGAGGGAGGAAAGGAGCTGGGTGGGTCATTGGCTGCCCTGCTGTCCCCCACAGGCCCAGGAGGCAAGGTGGCCAGACGCCAAGGTCAACAGCAAGCAGAGAGAGGTGCACACGCAAGCTCACGCAGGCTCACATGCACACTCCCGACCTTTTGAAAGTCATGAAAGAGACAATTCCCGCAGGCAAAGATTCTCACGCAGGGCTGAGAGAAACTGCCGCTCTCCAATCCTTTTTGGCTTGCAGTTTCTGACAAAACTAAGAGCCCTGGAGTGTGTCCACACTGCACAATTACAAGCATTATGATTCCCCTTTAACTCTCATATCCTATGGATTTCTGGGATTTGTAGTTCCCAGACAGACCTACAATTCTCAGCCAGTGAGACTTAATTCAAGGAAACAGACTCAAGAATTCTAAGTAGCTCTCCCTAAACTCCAAATCCCAGGATTCCACAGGACGCATCCGTGATGGTCAAACCGGTATCAAATTGCTGTAACTGTGAAGTGTAGATACAGTTCCACCACGGCCACCGGCATCAGCTCCAAGGTATTCAGTCCAGGTTTTACTTTCTTCCTGCCGCCTTTCCATGACCTTCCCTTAGGCGAGAGGCAGGAGTCTGTGGCCAGCAGGGCCAATGGCAAGAGATTTGCTGGTCAAACCTATCTAGAGGACCGCATGACACTCCTCGCCCCTGGCCTGGCTTGGAAGCTTTCCCTTTTGGGACTGTGATCCCCGGCTAAGCAGAGGATGCTGGAGACTGCAGTGCACAAAAGGCAAGTCTTCCAAGCTCAGCAGAAAGCATCAGTCAAAGGGAGAGGGGAGGTGGCGCTCGGGGGGAAAGAAGGGCTGCTCCTTCCCTTGCACCCCCGTGGCACCCGCCTCAGTCCTGCCCCTCGCACTCTTTGCAGCCACCAGGTAGGGAGACAGGCTTGCACCTTCCAAAGGAAGGCGTTGAGGAGCACCTACCGGCAGCCCCCTTCCGTCTCGGCCAGCCCCAGTGCCATCCTCACCCCATGGGGGATATATGGGGCTCAGCTGGGGTGGAGGAAGGGGCACCAGGACTTCCCCCCACCCACCTCTTCCCACTTCCACCCTGGCTCCTTTCAAGGGGTCCCTGGGGAGCCCTGCCCCTTTAAATCTTGGGGTGCAAAGCCAGGAAGCCCTGCAGCCTCCTCTCGCTCCACTTTCAAGATCTCAAGGAACAAAGCCGAGCTTGTGGATGGCTGCCCTGCTTTGCTGCCTGCTGGACTAACTGCAGATAGGGTCAGAAATGCACCCAAGGGTGATCTAGCCCAACCCACTTCCCGTGCAGGACGAGGGTGCACTTGAGAACACACAGACTTCAAAGGGGCCACCCACTGCAAGAGGGGAAAGGTTAAATACTGCTGCTACCCCAGGAGCATAGGAAGCCTTCCTCTCCCTTACCCAGCGGAGAGGGCAGCGGCGGAGGGAAAAGGCCATTCTGGTGTCCAAGCCACAGAAAGCAGGGCACCAAATATATAGGTGTTGGAGGGTGGGCGTGGCTTCAAGGGGACCGGGAGAGAGAGAAAGCCAAATCCAGCTCCTCTCCCCTCGAGGAACCATGGGAAGTGTAGTTCCATTGGGGCAGGAGTGGTGTCTGAACACCTCCTCTTCTCCAAACTAGATTTCCTGGAGTTCTGGAGGAGACACCAGTCCAAGTCGGGTGGATTTTAAGTTTCCTACTTTGGGATGTAGTTGCCATGGGATGTTGGGATGGTTACTTTTGGGGGGCTACAACTCCGGTGGCCCTACTGGCCAGGGGGTTCTGGGACATGTAGTCCAATCAAGTCATCCTTTGAAGCTGAATGCATTGCTCCATGTCCTCGTCTCTAGAGCAGCAAAAAAAAAAAGACTTGCTCCATCCTCCATATGACATCCCTTCAAATATTTAAACATGGCTTTGTAAATGAAGAAAAATTAAAAGTGTTGCTCTCAGGAGAAGAGCTGCTAAAGAAACTAGACTGAGCAGCCCAGATCGAAACTTCCGCTGGATTCTTGGGGAGCTGCTGGGTGCAAACAATATACAGTAGTCACCCCTCAGCCTCAGTTCATCCCCTGTAAAATGGACCCACTCTAGGGGGCTGTCATTCTAGTAGATCAGAGGTGAGAATCATGTGTCCCTCCAGGCACTGTCCCATCATCCATAGCTAGCCACCAGAGGTGAAGAGTGCTGGGAGATGTAGTCCACCACCATCTGGAGAGCCCCAGGATTTGCCCCTCTGTGGGCAGTTTAAAAAGCATGTGACTGCTTTACTGTAGAGAAGATGGTGATGTTTCTGGCCAAAGGACTTTTAATCAATGCACTATACCCATCTCCTCTCTTTTTAATGGCTATGTTTTTTAAATAATTCTTAATTGTGCCCATAGTTTAAGGCCATTTTTGCACTAGCCTGTTATAGTGCTATTATTCCACTTTCAACATTCTCTGGAATCCTGGGGTTTGCAGTTTAGGGAGGAGCTCAAAGGCCCCAGGATTTCAGAGGATGTTGAAAGTGGAATAACAGCGCTATAACAGGCTAGTGTGGACTGATAGTAAGTTGCACATATTTTTACCAATGAAAGCTCTTATCTGTGTCTCTTAATTGTTGCAGGACACCGTGAGCAGCACAGCTGGGAACAGCGACAGAGAGGGCACACATGAGTCAGTGTGTGCCCATGTGCCCTCGGGGACATTTCGTGCTGCCCAGCCTTGCCAGCTCTCTGTTTGAACAGCCTTCCAAGGGTGCTGCAAAGCAGGGCCCCAAACAACCATGGGCAAGGGAAAAGGCAGGTGACAATGGGTGTGTCGTGCACGCATGCACGCACACACGCACGCTACTGGCAAAAAAAGAGCCACCTCTCACCCAATTCTGCACCCAGTTCTTTACCACCATGTACCGCCTAAACAAATTACTTTTGGTGGTGCATATCAGCTTGAGGAACAATTTGCATTATTGGGCCAGTGACTCCATCAGAAGGCAAATATCCAGGCATTCCCCACAAGCCAGGGGGAAATAGACCCAGAGCAAGGTGATGTCCCAGGTGGAGGGGGCAGGGAGTAACTTCTCTAAAAGGCCCAGCAGCTGGGCTCAGTTTTATTGCTGCATGGTGTGTTTGTTTGCTGGAAAAACAATTATTGAGGAAGAACTGACAAATATAAGTGTTTGCTTTTGCCTGAGCTGACTGGGATGGGCAGGACCCCATTCCCTCCCCTCCCGTCTCCCGGCTGAATTAACGGCATGCAAAGTATACTTTTTGCACTTCGAACTCAGTTTGCCGGCACTGAAGCAAGTTGAGGATGAGAGCAGGATGGATGGGGAGGGGGGAGAAGGTGGGGTGCTTTGAAAGCACCTGGAACAGGGGGAGGAGAGAGAATATTTTCATCATGATGCCCCCTTTTCCTGAGGCCATTTCCACACTAGCCTGTTATAGCGTGATGATTCCACTTTCAACATCCTCCGGAATCCTGGGGTTTACAGTTTTGGGAGAGGCTGGCCGAGGTGCTGACAAGCATTCCCTTTCAAGCCAGCCCCACAGAAAAGTGATGTTGCTTACTTCCAAGGAGGCACAGTTGGATTGCCCCACAGGCGTTCCTCAACCCTCTAGATGTGGTTGGACTGCAATTCCCAGCATTCCTCAAGCCCCAGGCCATAGAGGGAGGCGGTCCAGCCACACCTGGGGGGCTCTGCCCAGGCCGACTCACCTGCACAAACTGCTGCGGGAAGAGGCCCACCCGGCCGTCCAGCTCGCCCTGCAGCCACCCCTCCTCCGGCCCCGGCTGCACCTTCTGAATGATGTCTCCGGCCACGATCTTCAGCTCGTCGCCCAGCTGGCCCTCAAAGTCCACCAGGACCAAGACCTCTGCGGAAGGAGAGGGAGCAAGCCGGAGTCTGTTCTATTTTGCTGTATTGATTGCATCCCATCTTTCTCCCAAGAACAAGACTCAAGGCATAGCAACATGAAAATGATACAAATTAAGAGCAATGCAAAACATTCCTAAAAGATTTAGAAAAC
>CAOLHI010003024.1:0-204798 GCA_948474755.1 Ctenosaura bakeri
CAGCACGCCAGCTCGTTGTCCCCCACAGCAGAAAAGGGGAGGCTGTAGGTGCTGGTGCTGGTCTTGCTGCGTTTGCTCCTCTTGCCCCAGGCCAGGAGGGTGCTGGCCCCCTTGCTCTGCATCAGGCTCTTCCGGCTGTTCTCCTTGTCGCCCTTCAGCAAGTCGCCAGAGCCCAAAGACATTGCCGCGGACTTCTTGTCCACCTTCCCAGGGAAAGAAACAGAACAGGAGGCTCATTACAATACAGACTATTCAGTATTTTCTATACTGCTGTACAACCAAGAGCAGCTAAAAGAAAAACATATAGAACAGTGGTTCTCAACCTTCCTAATGCCGTGACCCTTTAATACAGTTTCTCATGTTGTGGTGACCCCCAACCATTATCATAGTGTCAGAAGCTCAACCTGAGAAGGGCTTGAAGCGAAGTCTTAGGCAACCCCTGTGAAAGGGTTGTGCGACCCCCAAAGGGGTCCCGACCCCCAGGTTGAGAACCACTGATATAGAAGAACAAGCCTATCTTAGAAAATCTGCATGTCCTATTGGAGCGGTGGGCAGGAAAAGGACTGACCTTCTAGGGGTTGCTCCCCTACATGGAGACACCAGGTCTTCCTTTTCCTACCTATGGAGAGAGTGGGAGGAACAACTCAAAAGTACAGGACATTCCTCCCTTCACAGAGGAAGGAGAGGGCTTGTTTTCTGCTGCTCCAGAGACCAGGACAAGGAGCAATGGATTCAAGCTGCAGGAAAGGAGATTCCACCTGAACCTCAGGAAGAACTTCCTGACAGTCAGGGCTGTCCGGCAGTGGAATCTGCTGCCTCGGAGTGCGGTGGACTCTCCTTCCTCGGAGGTTTTTAAGCGGAGGCTGGATGGCCATCTGTCGGGAGTGCTTTGAGGGTGTTCCTGCATGGCAGGGGGTTGGACTGGATGGTCCCTGGGGTCTCTTCCAACTCTACATTTCTATGATTCTATGAATTCAGGAATCTATAACCACAAATTACATACATTGGCCAAGATCTTATGTCGGGTAGACAGAAGCCACTTCTGCCCTACACTGTGATAGTGCTATTAGTCCACCTTCAACCTCCTGTGGAATTCTGGGCTTTGTAGTTTCCTGAGGTCAAAGGGCTCTCTGGCTGAGAAATCTAAATGCCCCTTCCTAAACTGCAAAGCCCAGGATTCCACCGAAGGTGGAAAGTGGAATAAAAGCACTGTAACAGCGTCGTGTGGAAAGGCCCCCAGTCTGGCTGCTTGCTCTTAGGTTGGGCTGAGGTGGCACACGGGTCAGCAGACATTACTTAGTTACACAGATATAACTTAAGTAGCTGATGTAGAATATTGGTGTACATGTTAAACTATAAATTACATTTCCACATGTGAACAATCCTAAACTGCAAATTCCAGGACTCCATATGATGTTGGAAGTGGAACAATAGCACTATAACAGGGCAGTGCAGAAATGACCAGAGTGTAATGTTCTGCACATCTAGGTTTTTTTTAATAATATTTTTATTAAAAAGCAAAACAAATTATTTCATTTCAAATCCATCCGTTCTATACATTTTTTCCAGTTATAAAAACACGCTTTTACATAAAGTTATATATATCTTCATATACAATCTCATCCTTTAAACTTCCTCCCTCCCTTTGCTTGAACATCTTTTTTAAAATACTTTTTCCCCTGTCATCCCCATAAACCTGTTATGTCTTTGAAGACTTGCCTCTTCACAATGCTATTATTAATTTACCCGTTAATTTTTCAGCTATATTGTATTGTTTTATCTTAAGTCTCCTTCATTTATTCTCCCCCTGACATAACTTTGTCCAGTTCTCTTCCATAGATTTTTTTATAATCCTCAAGTCATTTTCATTTTTACCACTCTTTTCATCCTTCATTCTATGTGTGAGATCATCTAGCATTACATATTCCAAAACCTTCTGTAACCATTCTTCCATTGATGGTATTTCCGAACTTTTCCAGTATTTCACATATACAATTCTTGCCACGGATATCATATATAAAATTATTTCTTTTATACTTTTTATCTATTTGGCGTAACATATTTAGTAAGAAGATTTCTGGCGTGATTAGGATCTCTATTTGTAAAATATCCATCATTGTTTTATGTATCTATTTCCAATATCTTCTAGATTTAGTACATTGCCACCACATAGGATAAAAAGTCCCATTCTCTTGTGTACATTTCCAACAATTCTTATTTTTTAATTTGTATATATTTCCTAACTTGACTGAAATTCACTTTGGCTCAAAGCCTGAAAGAAAACCATTTAAAAATGCTACATAGATGGTATTTAGATCCAGTCAGGTTAGGAATTACATACAAATTAAAAAATATGATTCTGGGAAGACCATGCTATAGGTGGATTGACTAAATCGAGGAAGCTACTTCCTTTGTTAGACCTGAGCAAGACAGCTGATGACCAAGGGTCTTGAAGGTCTTTCACACCCATAAGTCAAAGTTGACTTAACACAACAAACATACTCAGTCTGACTTAGCCGAAGGCCCGTTCCCTTTGTTCTTGTGACTTTGTGCAGGAAGGCTTCTCCACAGGCTGTGGGACCACTTTCCTTCAGGCCAGGAGGGCCCCACCCCACATCTCGAATGAAGCTATCATGCGGGCCACTGAGGCTGTACAATTATGAGTAGCTGGAGCCACCTTGCTCCTGCCACCCGTGCCCCTCCTTGACCCCTCCTTTGCCCAGCGCAAGCAAGCGACCTTACCATGCTTTGCCCTTCGGAGTACTGCAGAGTAATGACGCCCACCTCCGCCCCCTCCTCTCCGGCCACCTTCAACAGCTGCACCACCTCGGCGTGCTTGGACCACTTGCAATCCTTCCCGTTGATGGAGATGATGTAGTCGCCTTCTTTCAGGCCAGCTTCCTGAAACACAGCATTGGGGGAAACAACATAGAATCATAGAATCATAGAAATGTAGAGTTGGAAGAGACCCCAGGGGCCATCCAGTCCAACCCCCTGCTATGCAGGAATACCCTCAAACCACTCCCGACAGAGGGCCATCAAGCCTCTGCTTAAAAACCTCCAAGGAAGGAGACTCTGAGGCAGCAGATTCCACTGCTGGACAGCCCTGACCGTCAGGAAGTTCTTCCTGAGGTTCAGGTGGAATCTCCTTTCCTGCAGCTTGAATCCATTGCTCCTTGTCCTGGTCTTTGGAGCAGCAGAAAACAAGCCCCCTCCTTCCTCTACATGGCATCCCTTCAAATATTTAAACATGGCTATCATGTCCCCTCTTAACCTCCTCTTCTGCAGACTAAACATACCCAGCTCTCTAAGTCTATCCTCATAGGGCATGGCTTCCAGGCCTCTCACCATTTTGGTCGCCCTCCTCTGGACTTGCTCCAGCTTGTCAATATCCCTCTGGAATTGGGGTGCCCAGAACTGGACACAGTATTCAAGATGGGGTCTAACCAGAGCAGAGTAGAGTGGTACCAGTACCTCCCTCGATCTAGACACCAGACTCCTATTGATGCAGCCAAGAATTGCATTGGCTTTCTTGGCTGCCGCATCACACTGCTGACTCATGTTCAGCTTGTGGTCTATGAAGACTCCTAGATCCCTTTCACACGTCCTGCTATCCAGCCACGTGTCCCCCATCCTATATTTCTGTATTCCATTTTTTCTACCTATGTGTAGGACCTTACACTTCTCTCTGTTGAATTTCATTTTGTTAGCCTCGGCCCATCTCTCCATTTTATCGAGGTCATTTTGAATTTTGATCCTGTCCTCTGGCATACTAGCCACCCCTCCCAATTTGGTGTCATTGTGGCTTAGAGGGCACCTGGTGCATCAGAGCCTCTGAGAGTGGAGTGTGGGAAGGGGAGCTCTATGGAAAGATTCATAGGGAAGGATCACTATTAAGCAGCAAACAGAAACACAAAGAAAACATACAACAGAAGTGCTCAACACTTTAAACAAGCTCTCGGCTGGGCAGACAGGACTTTCAGCAGTATGCACACTGTACTTTTACTCTCAAGGTTAATGTTCTTGATTGCTTCTAAGCTGTTTTAAACTTGTGGCATTGAAAAGTGAAAGTGCATTTGGTTTTTTAAAAACAATGTCATCACCATTGCTTTTTAGCTGTACTTTGGTCTAATCTATGCTCTTAGCAGCCTGGGGTCTCACTCTGAGAGAAAGGTGGGGGATCTCAATTGAATAGACAAACACATAAAGCAAATCAGGGAGTTAAATGAACATATTTAACTGTTAAAACTAGCCTGCTGTTTGTCCCCACGCTCTTGTTATTCAGAGGGGCATCTTGATTGAATATAGAAGCTCCAGAAGTGGCTTAGAATCATAGAATCTGAGAGTTCAAAGAGATGCCAGGGGCCATCCAGGCATCCTTCTGCCATGCAGGGGGACGCCATCAAAGCCCTCCCAACAGGTGGCCATCCAGCCTCTCTTTTTAAAAACTCTGTCCTGGGAAGCAGGCTTGATAAAAGGGGCCTGAAATCTGTATCTCAACTAATGTAGACCCACACTGAAGGCCATTCGTGTTGTTACTTCCGGTATGGCACCCTAGGTGAGGACCCCTAGATATAATTTTGATATGAAACAATTCGGCCTTAGCTGGACTGGCTCGCAGTTACCTCACTCCACGTGTTTGCGGGTTCTCTGGACAAGCACGGACAGAGTGCAGCCGTTAATGGTTTTACATTCCATTCCTCTTTGTAGCCAGCAACTCAAACCTCGCCCGCAGCTTCAGGGAACTTCCCGCCGCAAACTTTACAATAGCCACACGGCTTTCAGTCAAGTTACTCTTTTATGTTGGGCCATCAGCGTCCCAGCCACGCTATTGTCTTTGAATACAAATCCAATCATGCTAAACTTGACCTTTCCAAATCCCTTGTCCAGCGCCGAAACTCCTTTTGTTCTCCCCGGGACTGCCATAGCCGAAAGGCAGAAAATTCCCTATAAAAACCCCTCACTTTTAACCAGTCTTCAGATCACTTTGGACTGCCATCCTGCCTTGCTGCGGTGGTCTAAGGGACTCCCCTCAGCGCCCCACGCTGAGCTTTCCTTCCCGGATCCCCACTTCTCTCCAGGACTACGAGACGGGTTGCATTGCCTTTCCTCAACAAACCCCCGTTTCTCTTTTCAAACTAGTTAATGTATGTTTTGTCTTCTGTGTTTTTGTCTTTAATAAAGAATTGTCTGTTATTTGGAAAACCTTGCCTAGCTGCTCTCTGACCCGTCGCTGTATACATTGGGTTAAAGATCTCGTTACGTTACCCTGCCTCTCGCTAACCAAAACAGTGTTCAGGCTAATTTTCCCCAAATTCGGTATTTTAATTGGCAACCTGGGCGCCCCACACGGGACCCCCCAATTCTCAGGGTAACAGCGTACGTTCTGCCATTCATCAATCAATTCACTGGGTTTACTCAAACTGGAGGGAGCCAGCTTGGTGCTTTGGGCAAGTCAAACTCTCTCAGCCTCAGAAGAGGACAACGACAAACCTCTTCTGTATCTAGGCAGGGTGTGTGTGTGTATTAATGCCAGGGGACACACACTCTGGACAGTAGAAAGTGACAGCCCACACTCCGGACAAATTAGGGGACCAAGATTTTGGGAGGTGATAACTCCCACTTTGGACTGGTCACACTTTGGACTGGAATGTGTTTGCTGCCTGGGACTGTAGTGCAATCTACTTCTTTTGACATTTTTCAGCAGAGGTTGGATGGCCAGCTGTTGAGAATGCTCTGATTGTGTCGGGTAACCCTCCATATTTCAGTATGGGATACGTAGTCGTAGTTAATTAGCTGCTTGCTTGTAACCAAGGATGGGAACCAGAGACCGTTAGGTAAACAAAGCTAGGAATGCAGCACTGATAAGAACTACCAGCCTGAGCTGGGCTCTTTCAAGGTCTCTTGATGTCTCTTGCTGTGGGAAAAGAATTTTTTGCTTCTAATGTTTGGTTTCTGCTAATTGCCTTCAGTTCGCTCACTGAAGTCCTGCACAATGCATCACACTCCTAATAAATAGTGCATTAGCACTGTTACATTTGTGTGTGTGATTTCGGTTCCTAACAGTTCCTGTCGGTTCCTGTCTTCCTGAATAGCAGAATGGCGCTGGACTAGATGGCGCTGGGGGTCCCCTACCACTCTATGATTCCATGAAACCTACATCTCTGAATATGCATCAAGGTTCTATGAACAATGTACTTCTACAAACGATGAAGGCAATACAATCTAGCAATTTAAACCGTGATCTACGCTGTCAAAATTGAGTCCTGCTGAAAAATGGTTTGGATCAAACCAGCCCTGCTTCTTCGAAATACTGCCACTCACTGCTGCGCAGCCTCCGGTGATGACTCCAGCAATGAGGACTGGCGAGTCTCCTCGGAGGGTGAAGCCAAAGCCATTCTCTCCTCGGACCAGATGGACCGTCCGTGGGGGGCGCCACTTGTTTTTGGCACAGAAAACTGACAAAGGGCCCTGGGGGAAAGCAGAATGGCACAGGTCACAAAATAAAAGAAGTAGAAACTGGACAGCTATCAGGTTGGCGTTGCATTTATGATATCTGTGGTTTTTCTACTTTCCTGGGGAACCTGTGTCCCTGATCCTGTGAAAGCTGCAGGCCAACTCTTACCTGTTGTGCATTAATACAGTGGGCCCTTGGTATTTGCCATAGTTTGGTTCCAGAACCTGTGTGGATACCAAAATTCATGGATGCTCAAGTCCCATTATGTACACTGGTGTAGTAAAAAGGTGTCCCTTATATAAAATGGCAAAGTCAAAGTTTGCTTTTGAGATATTTTTTGTTTTTTGCTTTGTTTTGGAATATTTTCAAGCTGTGGTTGGTTGAATCTGTGGATACAGAATCCCCAAATATGGACAGCGAAATGTACAGACATCAAAAGCAAGGAGTGTGTTAATAAGAGCACTGTTTAAGCAGACAACAAAAAACATCTGTCTAAGCCCAGCAGCTACATACATTCATGTGTGTCTGTGTGTCCACATGTTGTGTTGCTCTGTGAGAGTGCTGAACTCATGGATCGGCTAGCATCTTTGGGCTCTACTACTCTACATCCACGCGATCCCCTATCCATTTCCATAAGCATCCGGCCCCACTGTACCTACCAGCCGATGGAAGATGTCCGTCACCTTCACCTTGGAGAAGTTGGGGGATTTGATTTCTGGTCTCTGGTGTGTTTTGGCTGAAAGAAGAAAGGGGTGGGAAGGTCAGGGAGGGAGAGGGAAAATTCATTTTAAATTACAGGGCCAATGAAGCAGCAGGTGAAATTTCTGGCCTGGGGTTCCTGGTAATGAAGGCTCAGGCTGCAGGTGGAAAGATACACAGAAGAGCAGCATTTCACAGCATGGTACAAGCACACAGATGCCAGCAACCTGATCAGCTCCATTTTCTTTCTTCGGACAAATTTTAGCCCTCAGTCCTGCAGATACACTTAGAAGCACCTGATGAAAACTCCAGGGCCAAGAAAAGAGGGACAGTCAGACTTCTTCTTGTAACTAAACCAAATGCACTTGCATGGAATTTTCTATATAAGCTTCAGCTCCACCTGCTGCACATTTTTTTTTAAATACTCAGAGTCTTGGGCCTTGGGCGCAACTCTCAGGGGTTTATACAAACCCCCCTCTACTTCTGTAATCTAGTACAGTAATCCGACAGGCCTTCCCAGATTAGTGTTCCACCGCCTCTCATCATTTGTCTTTTTGTGTTAATTGTGTTTTTAATTTGTTTTAATAACTAAGGTGTTTTAGGGGGATAGGTGGGTGGGGAGGATGGGGTGCATTTTAATGTTTTAATGTATTTGTATATTTTGTAATGCCGCCTCGATCCACTGGGAGAGGCGGGATAGAAATAAATTTTATTATTATTATTATTAACCCCAAGAAGCTACATTCATAAGCACACATAATAGGTGGTGCTGGGATTGTGGAACAGCCTCCCAAAGCAGGTCAGCCTGGCTCTCTACATCTTGAGCTTGGGATGCTTCTCCCCTCTTCACTGGAAAAACTCCTTTATACACAGTCTTTTTTATGGAAGCCCAGCCCAACTCCTCTTTTCTTATCTTCCGTCTAGCTGGATTTTTTTTGCAGCATTGTCATTGGAAAGATGGTGAAGCAAGGCTGAAGAAAGACAGAAAGACAATTCTGGGCTGCAGCAGCCTGTCTGCAGTAAAGCATGCAATAAATTTTGACCTGGGAAAGAATGGAGTTCTTTTCTAGGGGATCCTACTGTAGCTGTGTGTGCTCAAGTACAACAGGCAAGGTAAACAGCAGCTGCCTCCAGAATCACTTACTGAGCAGGTGAGACAAGCAAAGCAGGAAGGAAAGATCAGCCTACTTCACTAGCCACCCTGCATGCTGAAAAAGCACAGATCTATAAGTTTCAACACCAAAATGGAAATCATAAGAAAAGTGGAGGGTGGGGAAAGAAAGTTATCCCAGGATTCATTTTGGAGGTAGCTTTCAGGTGGTCTTTAGAAGATTCAAAATGTTTTTGTTTCCATATGCAAGGCTTGCCTGATCTGGTTGCTTCCTTTCACATCTGCATAATGTTAGTTTTGAATAAAAAGTCTGCTGAAACAGGTTGAACTGCTCTTCTTCTTTTTTGCGGTACAAGAACGTATCACTGTTCTTTCCATGTTTTTTCTACCTTTGCTACCCAAATTTCTATTAAAGAAATAAAGCCCAGGAACACATCTGCTTCATTAACTGGGGTAATCCTGTATATTTAGTGGTATATTATATCTTGATGTACTAGTGCACAGAAAGGAAATTAATAAGCATGACAAATAGGTGGGCAAATACAGACAGATAGGTACTGAAAGAGAGGAAAGAAACCACATCCCTTAAAACTCTGATCAACTACTCTGTAAAGGTTAATGCTACAGTGTGGCATTGCCAAGTGAAAGCAAGTACCATCTGTTGCCAAGGCAAGTGACGTCAATGAAATGTGCAAGTCCAAAGCTGGGTTCCCTTCAGTGACAGCTGAAGATTCCCATGTCAGCAGGGCAGCAAATCTACTCCAGGTTTTCATCTGCACTTTCTAGAAACCCTCCAAAGTGCTGAAACCTATTCCTAACAGGTCCAGAACCTTGGATAGCTCCCTTAATGCAAGCTGAAACTTGGAATGGACTGACCACGCCACTACAGTGGGGGCCACCAGTGCCTCACTTACGGTGGATGTCGGGGGCATCTGCTGTTTCGAAGAAGTCTTCCTCATGGTCGATCTCAGAATACTTGCTAAGCGAACGCTTGTGGGCAAAGCAGAGCACCTCCTGGAGAATGTCCATCTTCCTCAAAATCTTGCATAAGCTGTGGATTCTCATGGCTTCTTCGTGTCTCATGATGGCTTTTTTGAAGTGAGCTTTTCCTGCAGAAATATAGATTATTGCTCTTTATGTAACCATTTGGAAGAACTGAAAAAGACCAACTATGTCCACTGCACACTCTTCTGGTGTGACCTCTACCTGCCTGCATGCAAGGTCATGCAAAGAGTAATATCCCATTATAGCAATGATGCTATGGGCGTGCGCCCACACTGCTGAGCGTGCACACCTGTTGCTTCCATTGACTGCAATGGGACATGCTCTTGTGTTTTTCCTTTACGTGGGTGTTCCCGGAACAAACCTCAGCCTTTGTTACCCACACTATTACCAACCATGGGCGATGGACCCATGGGGAAGGGGGTCACTTACCCAACCTTCTCCGTTCTTCTTGATCTTGCAAGAGCAGAGCCACGGCAAGGCCCTCTGGCGTGGTGACGTGGAACTGGAGGAAAGCTTTTTCATGCTCTGGGAGATCGGCATCAGATGCAGCTGTAGGAAACATACAGAGCAAAGGCTTTGTTGGGAGGAAAGGGGTGGAAGGTCAACTGATTCACAGGAGTCTCCCCTTATCTGTGGGCAATACGTTCCAAGTTCCCTCCTCCTGCCAGTGATCCCTGGAACTGTGGATAGTACTGGACCCTACATTGTCATCAAAGTAGTCCTCTAGCTTTGCAGGGACCACAGAGAGGCGTCATACTCCCAGGCTGTATGAAGCATCTCTATGGTCCCTGTGATGCTAGAGGGCCACTTCCAGTGATGCTGGAGCAATTTCCTGTAGCGGTGCTGGCAGAAGGTTGGTTAAAGTGAGGGGAGAACAGGTAGGCAAGGTGTGGATGGCAAGACCTGGAGCAGGTCTCGTGGCTGCCATTGCCCAGATGCCAGGGAAAAGGCTGGTAAGGAGGAAGGAGCAGGGCGAAGGGTGGGAGGGGGGAAAGTGAGTCGCTGAGGGAAGAGGTTGACTGTGGATAGCTGAAGCTACAGAAAGCAAAACTGCAGATAATGGGAGAGGGAAGGCCATCTCCTCCTCTGCATCCATTATTTGGATGATATCAGAAGGACTAATGGAGATGAAGAGGCAGTGTCACATGCAGAGTGAAGTCCCATTCTCAAATGGGACTTTTATGCGCAAGTGAGACAGGACAGGAATGAAGCTAGTTCCCACATGCTCACACTTCATGCTCCATCTCCCATAGAATCATAAAGTTGGAAGAAACCACAGGGGCTATCCAGTCCAACCTCTGCCATGCAGGAACCCGCTTCAAAGCACTCCCAACCGATGGCCATCCAGCCTCTGCTACAAAACCTCCAAAGAAGGAGAAGACTCCATCACACTCCATGGAGGCAACAGCAGATTCCACTGCTGGACAGCTCTGACCGTCAGGAAGTTTTCCCTGACGTTCAAGTGGAATCTCCTTTCCTATAGCTTGAATCCATTGCTCCTTGTCCTAGTCTCTGGAGCAGTGGAAAACAAGCCCACACCCTCCTTGACATGACATCCCTTCACATATTTAAACATGGCTATCATGTCCCCTCTTAACCTTCTCTTCTGCAAACTAAACATAATCAGCTCCCTAAGCCGCTCCTCAAAGGGCTTCATGGTTTCCAGACCCTTCACCATTTTGGTTGCCCTCCTCTGGACATGTTCCAGCTTGTCAATATCCTTCTTGAATTGAGGTGCCCAGAACTGGACACAGGATTCCAAATGAAGGCTAATGAATGCAGAACAGAGTGGTACCATTACCTCCCTCCATCTAGACACCAGACTCCTCTTGATGCAACCAAGAATCGTGTTGGCTTTCTTGGCTGCCACATCACACTGCTGACTCATGTTCAGATACCAAGACTCCTAGATCCCTTTCACACATACTGTTACCTAGTCATGTATCCCCCATCCTATATTTGTGCATTTGTCTCTATTTGGAGACGCTCAGTGGATTATGGGTGAACATGCATACAGTAATTTGATACCACTTCAAATGTCACAGCTCCATACCACGGAATCCTGGGATTTATAATTTTTTTGAGGACATACTTAGAATTCTGTGCGAAAGAGAGCTAGTGTTCATTAATTTCCTAGATGGATCACCTGTCTCATTATGGAAGACCTGTGTTGTTATGCTTTTAATATTGTGATGTTTTGAATGTTTTTAATAGTATTGTTTTTTAAAATTATGAGCTGTTTTAAATCCCAGTTTTAGAAGAAAAAGCAGGATATAAAATAACAACAACAAAAAAGCAGGATATAAGTAGTAACAACAACAACACAAGGCAGCTTCTTATACTCCTATATGGGGTGCTGAAAATTCCAAGTAGTGACCACACCTTGTCCCACTCGCCTGAGAACTTGGCAACAATCATTTCCTCCATTCCACTTTTGAAAAGTTCCTTTTCTGGACCACAACTCCCAGAAATGACCAGCCAGCATGGCCACTGGGCATTTCTGAGAGTTGTGGTTCAAAAAAGGAACTTTTCCAAGCTCAGTCCTCAACATGGAGAACCACACAACTAAGCTGTAGTGAGAAGGAAACCCACGCAGATATGGTGCCCCACACCCCCTTCCTCTGGGAGACAGACTCAATCCTGTATGTATTCATTAACATTCACCAGCCAAAGCTGCAGATAAGCTTCTTAGGTTCAGATCAAGCCCTGGATTAAGGCCACGTTAAGCAATGGGAGGCGATGATGAGCAATTACGGCCGGGCTGGTCCCTGGATGTCCAAAGCATCACCGACGCTCAGCGGAGCTGCCTGGCAGTATTACAACTTCCACCCTGCTCCAAAAAACCCAATATCTTGGCAGGAACCGCGGTTATAAACCCATTAAGATCAAAGAGGAAGAGACAGCTGGCATCACTGGCTTGGCACCATGGGGCTTGGATGTCTCAGCACATGCCAGCTTGGGGGTTTATGGGGGAAGAAGGGGGTCAGAAATGAGGGAGCTGCTTGGGCAGAGAGTTTGTTGACAAGACAGATGAGCATGCCAAAGGACTTTTGCCCCAAACAGGGAGAGATGGACCCCCGAAAGGGATGAACTGAGGCTGGGTGACACTGTTTTTTTTTTTGTTTTTTTTTTGTTTATTAATTATATAACTAAATCACAAATACAAAACAAGAAAAAAAAATTAAACACCATGTGATATACATAATAGTGAATTAAAAAAATTTTTTTTTCTTTTTCTTTTTTTCTCTTCTCTTAAGCAATACTAACTTTCATTGTTATTTTGCACCTTTACCCTTAAATTTATAAATCTGTTCAACTGTTATAATTTCACATTTAATTCAATTTTTTTCACATCCCCTTTAATCTATTTCTATTGTTAATTCTTTTAACTTTTTTTTTTAAAAAAACATTGACATCACTTATCCATTTAAATCTATAAATCACAAGTTTAACACACACACCTACTAAGAATTACAAAATATACAACATAAAAGAAAAACAAAACTAAAACTAAAAAAACCCCACCCCCCAGAGCCAACTTTTTATTTAATCCACTTTCCAAAATTGCCATTCTTCTTTTGACAGGGTAGTATTACTATCTCTTTTCAGAACTTTATCCAAAAATATTTTCCAAATTTCTTCAAAATCATTCCCTTTAACCAAACCTTTCATAAACCTAATTCTACATGTTAGTTTATCATTAATTGCAATTTTCCACACTTCGTTATACCATTCCTCTATTTGAAATTTTTCATTTGCTTTCCATTTTTTTGCTATTATTAATCTCGCTGCAGTTAACAAATTTGTTATTAATTCTTTCTTTACTTGAGTACACTCAACCTTATCATATATAGACAACAATGCAATATTTGGACATACTGGTATATCTGCTCCTATAATCTCTTTTATCTCTTTAAAAACCTTTTGCCAAAACTCCATTATCTTATTGCAATTCCACCACATATGCATATATGTACCAATTTCTTGACATCCTCTCCAACATAATCTTGAATATTTCTCATCTATTTGATTTAATTTCACTGGAGTCAAGTACCATTTCCACACTAATTTATAATAATTCTCTTTTATTCTTATTGATAATTTTTTTAAATGACGTTGTTTCCAAATTTTTCTCCATTCTTGTATATCTATATTTTGTACTATCTCTTCCTCCCACATTTTTCTAAGAAAATCCTCTTCTTGTTCTTTTGCTAATATTTTATATATTTCACTTGTAATACCTTTTAGTATTTCATTTTCTTGCATATTTTCTCTTTGAATAATAATTTGTTCAAATTTAGTATATTCTTTAAAATCCTTAACATATCTTTTCATACTCTTTGTCCATTGCTCTAATTGTATATAATTTAACCAGGATATTTTAGTTTCCTGCAATCTCTCTTTCATTCTATCTTTATTTATCATTATTTTCATCCATTCTTTTAATCTATACATTTTTTGTTTTTTTATTTCTTTCTCTATTATTTCTCTTAAATTTATTGGAAATTTTTCCATCATCACTATCGGAGTTAATATTGATATATTCGGTATTAATTTTCTTTTATTTTTTTTCCATATTTCTATTATATTTTTTATAAAAGGATTTTCTATCTTCTCCATTTCTTTCTTTGAAAAATTCCTAAAAAATATATTTTCTAATTTTGTCTCAATATTCATATCTTCTATCTCTAACCAATCTAAATCACCCTTTCCTGAAACCCCCTCTATGATATATCTCAATTGATTTGCATAATAATACCATTTTAAATTTGGAAGTCCCAGGCCACCTTCTTTTTGACTTTTATACCAATATTTCTTGTTAATCCTCGATTTTTTATTCCCATTACAAAAATTATTTAATATCTTTTGCCACTCCTTTAATTCTTCCTCTGATATTTTTATTGGTAGCATTCTAAACAAAAAGTTAATTTTAGGTAAAATTTTCATTTTTACCACTGCTATTCTACCAAACCACGATAGCTTTATATTTTTGTAGTCCTCTAATTTCCTTTTTGTTTCTAATCTTAATTTCTTGAAATTTTTTCCCTGTAATTCTTGTAAATTTTTTGTAATCTCTATTCCTAAATATTTAATTGATTCTTTTATTTTAAGTAATCCTCTTTTACTACTTATAAATTTTTGTACTTCTTCTTTAGTATAATTAAATAACATTATTTCTGATTTGGCCCAATTTATTTCTAATCCCGTCTTCTCCCCAAACTCTATTAAATGTTTATCTATCCTATCTATCTTTTCAATTGGATCCTTAATTGTCAACAATGTGTCATCTGCAAATAAGCTTATTTTATTTTTTTCCTTAACTCCAATTCCTTCCAAATTCTCATCATTTCTTATCACATTCGCTAACATTTCTATAACTATTGCAAATAAAACTGGAGATAATGGACATCCTTGTCTCGTTCCTCTTGTTATTTGAATCTGTTCTGTAAATCCATCATTTACCATCACTACAGATGTATTATGTGAATACAATTGATTTATTAACCCTTTAAATCTCTCTCCTAATCCTATTTTATTTAAAATTGTTTTTAATGCCGGCCATTCCACACAATCAAAGGCTTTAAATATATCTAGGGCTAAAATTCCAGCTTTTTGTTTATCTCTGTCCATTATATTTATTTTATTTATCGTTTTCCCTATTAAATTTGCCATCTGTCTTCCTTGAATAAAACCACATTGATCTTTATGTATATACTTATAAATAAATTTATTTAACCTCTTCGCCATTATTGCTGTCAAGATTTTTGCATCTTGATTTATTAAAGATATTGGTCTATAAGAACCTGGATCCATAGGATCCTTATTTGGTTTTAAAATTAATATTATTAGTGACTGCTTCCATGATAATGGAATTTTTTCACCCCTCAATATACTATTATATAACACTTTTAGTTTAGGAATGAAACCTTTTTTAAATGTTTTATAATGGTGACACTGTTTAAGAACCAAATTCACCCTACCTCCCCGTTACCTTTCAGCCCTTATTTCTTTTCCCTGGCCTGCTGGAGACCTGCAATCTGGGGAAGCTTTGAAGCCCTTGCAGTTTCTTCCAATTTTACACCCGCCCAGTTAAGTGCACAAGGGAAGCAAAGGCAGCAGCAAATAATCCACAAATAGTAATATTTACAAAGGTCAAACTTGCAAATGTGGTGAGACAGCTGTATTACAAACAATATATACACGGATAATAAAATTCACAGGTAAGGAACATTTCATTGGTTTAGAAGTGGCAAAAGTGGCTCCAGGATACTCACGTGGGCAGTCGCAAAGTGCAATGGCGGCGTAGTAGTGCGAGAGGGCCTGGAAGTGCTCAGACTTGACGTGCACCATGGTGGTCCACGAGAAAGGGACGTAGTCCTTCACGTGCGGCTGGGTCATGGTCTGATACACCAGAGTGTAAACCTCTTCAACCTGGAATGGGCCGTAGGCAGACAAAAACAGGGAATGATGTAGATGTTGCAAGTAACCTTCCAAGCTGTAATGGGTTGAAACAAGAGATTCCACCTAAACATTAGGAAGAACTTCCTGAGGGTAAGGGCAGAGAATATGCTGCTTCCTGGGAGTGTGTTGGAGTCTCCTCCTTCTTTGGAGATTTTTAAGTAGAGGCTGGATGGCCAACTGTCGGGAGCGTTTTGATGTGTGTTCCTGCATGGCAGAAGGGGGTTGGACTAGATGGCCCCTGGGGTTTCTTCCATGAGTCTGTGGTCATAGGAAGCCATTAATAGCTACCCTTTGTTAAATCTGGACATGGAAGCAGATAAGAAACAGAAAGGCCATTTCTGCACTAGGCTGTTATAGCGCCGTGATTCCTCTTTCAACATCCTCTGGAATCCTGGGGTTTGCAGTTTCGGGAGGGGCCGGCTGGCCCCTCCCGAAACTGCAAACCCCAGGATTCCATAGGATGTTGAAAGTGGAATCACGGCGTTATAACAGCCTAGTGCAGAAATGGCCAAAAACTTCAAAGTTCCTTGCCAGCAGCCAAGCCCGCCCTAGCTTCAGCAATGTCTCAGCATCAGGGTGTTTGCTGGCATACACACAGTGTGAAAAAGTTACTTTTGTGAACTATGACTCTCAGCAATGGAAAGCACCGAGCAAGGAAGGAGACCATGTCACAGATGGGCTGATTCAGTCAAGGAAGCCACAGCCATCCTAAGTTTGCAAGACCTGACCAAGCCTGCTGACGACTAGGATTCTTTGCGTCTCTCACCCACAGAGCTGCCACAAGGTGATGCTCATTTGAAGACATTTAACAACAAAAACAACAAACCAGTCTTCCCCCCTCTCTTACATATCTATGCATGGGAGATTTGAGAATTCAGCAAAGGAAGTACAGTATGTCCACTGTACCCCCGTGAGCAGCACCCACAGTTTCACTTATCTGCACTGAAGTGCAGTCAGAAAACATTTTGTTCCCATTTCTTTTTGGACTACACACATTGTTGTTAATTTTTATGTTTTTATTACTTGTGCATTGGCTTTGGATTGAAAATAATGACTACAAAGCCTTCCTTCTCTTAGATTCTAAAGTTCTGCCAAGTTTCAAAGCGTCCTCTTCAAGTTGCATACTCATCTTGGTATCTAAATTTTTCATTTCATGGGAAAACCCCCCCACATATTCACGTTTTCCATTATCCATAGTGTCTGGAAATGCATCCTTCATAGATACAGGGACATACCATACAGGTTGAGTATCCATTATCCGAAATGCTTGGGACCAGAAGCGTTTTTCAGATTTTGGAATACTTGTATTTACATATACATAAAATACAGATCTGTACAGGAGATCTCTGGGGAACCCATGAATGAATGAGCAGGAAAGCTGCACCTGCCACTTTGCACCATGCACTGCACTTGGATTCCTGCCATTTCACAGATTGCCATGTTCCTCTCCAGCCTCGCATCTTGTTTGTTTGCTGCTTGTGTTGCAGATGAGATGTGAGGCTGGAGAGAGTCTGAGGATCTGAGAGACGAGCAAGCAGGACTGCAGCAGCCACTGCCTTGAAGGAAGACGCAGGCAGCTGGCAGCAAAAAGTTTCAGATTCTGGAGATTTTCAGATAAGAGATAATCAAGTATTTCCAAACTTTGGGGCTTTTCCCCATGCCTCCAATGCCACCCCTCCACCCCCGTGTGTCCACATGCTTGCTGGTACCCTGGCGGCTTCCTGGGCAAGCTGTAGGCAGGTGAGGAAGTCGGTCTGGGCTTTGAGCAAGATGACCTTCTCAAAGACGCACTCCTGGACCTGCGCGATCATCAGGCGCACGAGCATGTTCAGCGAGGCTGTGCTCATGTCCAGGCTGGGAGCATTGGAGAAGTTCTCCTTCAAGTAGTTGAAGGCTCCTGGAGAAAGGGCAAATGGAATGGTGTGAGATGAAGTCCAAGGAAGGCTGCTTGCCTCATACCACACGGTTTGCATTCAGGTGTAAGGTTTTGCCTAAATCTCCACTGCCGCTATAGGGGAAGGCTTCCAGAATCTCACTGCTACCACCAAGAGCAAGGGCTTTCCAGTGATGTATTTAAGTCTTTTACTCCAAGTCTCAAGTCTCTACCTTCAAGTCTCAAGTCTCTTGCAAGATCCTTTCAAGTCAAATCTCAAGTCTGGGAGCCAACTTTATACCCCAACTATATCTCAGAATTTCTGGACAGAGTCAGTTTTAACAATTTAAGGAGAGTCTGTCATCCACATCTATGATTTTGACATCTGCAGCTTTGGAAGTAGGAAATGGGATCCTTCTTACTCCCCCTTCCTGAAGCTGGAAGCTTTTGTGTCAGTGGGCGTAAAAGTATCTGCAAAGTGGAGAATAGGATCCTTCTTACTCCCCATTACTGGAGCTTCAAAAGCTTTAGAAAGAAAGATCTGTCCTCCTCAACCCCACTGCCTAAGGTATCTGCTGTTCCTCTTTGAGAAACACGCCCTGTGCTCTGGGCTAGTCTTGCCTTCTGCTCTCAGCAAACATTTTAGAAGGCTCCTCTGATATGCGGTGGGAACTGGGTGCAGAGCACACCCCCATCCCACCTCAAGCCCACTGCCTAATGCATTTGTCGTTCCCCTCTGAGAAATGCACCCATACTTTGGACCTGAGACCATCTTCATGTGACCAGTAGGCAAAAAGAGATGGAAGAGTTGTTCAAAGTCATAAGGGTTCTGAATGAATGTATTATATCACTGAACCAAGGATAGCAAGTCGGTCACTAAAAATAAACAAGTCACGAGTTGAGGTTATTTATTTATTTATTTATTTGTATCCCGCCTCTCCATATGGATCGAGGTGGCGAACAACTTACAAATAGCATGTATTTCAAAACATTTCTGTACATGCCCCCAACAAGCTGGGTACTCATTTTACTGACCTATGGAAGGATGGAAGGCTGAGTCAACCTTGGAGCCCGGCAGGATCGAACTCACAACCTTGTGGCTTGCAGTACTGGCATTTAACCACTGCGCCACCACGGCTCCCTGGTGAATTAGTGAATCACTTATTGCCAAGTCAAGTCACTGAACCCACTTCAGTCTGACTTGAGTCCGAGTCAATCGACATAAGTCTACATCACTGGGGCTTTCCTTCATTCCCACCCCTTCCACCAATGTAAGGTCCTTCCCGCGTCCCATTGCCCTAACCACCACCTGTGGGGGCATCCTAGATGCCCTCAAGCTTCCTGTGCAGGGATATTAGGCAAATGCTATCCCCGCTGGACTCCAATTCTCTCTATTTGCTGTTGTTACCAAGACACCATGTCTGAGCTCAATTTAGATATATGTATAGCATTCCTGGAGCCCAAAAGCATATGATACACAAAAACACCACTTTCCTTTGAATAAAACAAAATAAATTAATAATTTAATACATTTTAAAAAATATTTCATGCTCACTCACACTCTTCTCTGCAAAAAAAATACTAAGCATCACTCATTAATTCCTAAACTTGGCTGACCGACTCTCTTAATCCTAATTCTCACTCATTCACCCCAAACTCCACTCTACAGTCTCCAGATCAACTGTCAATCATCATCTTTATTCAAATCCCTTCAAACATTCCACCAATTACCTCTCACTCTCAACATAGAATCATAGAATCATAGAAATGTAGAGTTGGAAGAGACCACACAGGCCATCCAGTCCAACCCCCTGCCATGCAGGAACACCCTCAAATCAATCCCGACAGATGGCCATCAAGCCTCTGCTTAAAAACCTCCAAGGAAGGAGACTCCACTGCACTCCGAGGCAGCAGATTCCACTGCCGGACAGCCCTGACCGTCAGGAAGTTCTTCCTGAGGTTCAGGTGGAATCTCCTTTCCTGCAGCTTGAATCCATTGCTCCTTGTCCTGGTCTCTGGAGCAGCAGAAAACAAGCCCCCTCCTTCCTCTACGTGGCATCCCTTCAAATATTTAAACATGGCTATCATGTTTAAATATTCCATTCACTCATCCCTCCCACCAGCTCCTTACCTAATTACTGCTATTATGCAATATGTACAAAATCAAATTACTCTAATGCTTTATATTTTACACCCAAAGTCCATGATATCACCATCCCCTTTTCTGGAGATTCAGTCACATTGTTGTATCGGCTACATGCTTTTCATTTGAGACCTCCCAAAATATTTTGCAAAGCATTGCCATTAGGATAAACCATAAAGGCTGCAATCCTATACCCAGTCCCACTGAGGTCAACGGAACTTGTCTAGGAATGTCCTGGAAAAGTTTTTCAGAAGATGCTAAACGGTGCACAAATTAGCATGCTACAAATAACTGCAGTTCAGCAGACTGAAGAGATAACATTCACAATAAAACTAATTCCAAATTCCAGCAAACATTTCGTAGTTTTCTATGTTTGGTCCTATGAATGAACAGTAGGATATTTTAAGCCAGGGGTGTGCTAAGAGCAGCTCTGTTGCTGGACAGCAAATCCCATCAGCAGATGTTAGCACAAGAATACTGGGAGCTGCAGTCAGACAGCTGGAGGGCCTTTGCCCACTCCTGCTTCAAGAACTATGTGTTTATATTTCATTTTTCTCAAATGCAAAACCCCACACGACCGGAGCACGTACCAGCTGCCTTCTGGAAAGCTTCGATGGCACAGTCCACACCTTGCAAGGTGGCACGGTCCTGCCGAGCTCCGATCTGGGTGTGCAACGCCCCAATATTGAAAAGCACGCTCCCTTTTTCGAACGCCAGAGCCCGCTGGTGGCAGGGGACACCGGTCAGAGAGTCATACCTAGAAAATGGAAGGTCGGTAACAAAAGAACTGCTCAAAAGGGTTGAACTTGTATTGTAACCTTAAAGAGGGCTTGATGGGTAGAAAAGAAAAAAACACGAAGTATACAGCAGTCTCCTCTTATCTGCAGTTTTGCTTTCCGTGGTTTCAGTTACCCACAACCAATCGTGCTCCAAAAATATTTAAACTGGAAATTCCAGAAATAAACAATTCATATGTTTTAAATTGCATGCTGTTCTGAGTAGTTATGAAATCTAGCATATCCTGCTCTGTTCCAGCCTGGATGTGAATTATCTATTTGTGCAGCATATCCATGCTACTGTATGCATTCTCTGCTCTGTCGCATAGTATGTACGTATAGGAGGAAACATAGGCCATTTCCGCACTAGACTGTTATAGTGCTATTATTCCACTTTCAGCATCCTATGGAATCCTGGGGTCTGCAAGTTTAGGGAGGGGCCTTTGAGGTCCCTCCCTAAACTGCAAACCCCAGGATTCCATAGGATGTTGAAAGTGGAATAATAGCACTATAACAGTCTAGTGTGGAAATAGCCGTAGTACATAGAGAGAATTCACTTCCACCCATGGCTTCAGACATCTACTAGGGGTCTTGGTACGTATTCCCCACGGATAAGGGAGGATTACTACAAATTTGTTTTCCGCTAACTATAAAAACCCTGACTTTAGCTTCTGTACTTTAGTCGAGGCTGACATCGCTGTGCATACACAGACACGGGCCATTTCCACACTATACTCTTATAGCATGATTATTCCCCTTTCAACATCCTATGGAATTCTGGGGTTTGTATTTTACTGTGGCCAAAGAGTTCTCTGGCTGAGAATTCTAAAGGCCCCTCCCGAAACTGCAAACCCCAGAATTCCATAGGATGTTGAAAGTGGAATAATCGCGCTACAAGAGTGTAGTGCGGAAATGGCCATGTATTTGCTTCTTTGGTGATGGCCACAGAGGAACACTGCTGGGGCAGAAAAGGAGTCAGTCCAAGATAGGGTGTGTATGTGGGTGTGTGTTGAAAACTGAACTAAATCTAATTGCTAGTTTCAACCAGAGCAGAACTATTAAATCACAGAAACTTACATGCATGTTGACTTACAAACTTTTCAAAGATTCAGTGGGTCAACTGGAGTTGTCAGTGGGGCAGGTTGGAGAGAGAATACTATACCCTTGTTGAAACGGCAACCTGGCTGCCAGTTTGCTTCTGGGCACAATCTGAAGTGATGGTTATGAACTATAAAGTGCTCTATGGCTCAGGTCCAGGCAATCCGGCAGACTGTATCACCCTGTATGAGCCAGTCTGGGTCCTGAGATCATCAGAAGAGGCCCTTCTCTCAGTCCCACCACCATGGCAAGAGTGGTTGGTGGGGACACAAGAGAGGACCTTCTCAGGGGTTGCCCCCAGACTCTGGAACTCCCTTCCCAGGGAGGCTAGAATGGCCCCTCCCTGTGGCTCTAAAACCTTTTGATTACGCCAGGCTTTTAAAACAGAAAGTTTTTAAAGATCATGCTAGGGGGTTCTGTATTGTTTAAACTGTAGTTTTTTTAAGAGTTTTAAAAATCTTTTTAAATTGCATTTTTTCTTTTACTGATGTGTAATTGCTTTAATCTTGTAAATAGTTTAATTCTATTTTAATATTCACTTTTTGTATGTTTTGAATTCTTAAATTCTTTCAAACTGTGAGTCACTCAGAGTCCCAATTTTGGGTAAAAAAGCAGGATCTAAATATAGCAGCAGCAACAACTACTGCAATAGTTCGGACTAAGCACTGAATTTAACCTGCAGTGCAGAGTGGGAAAGTTGTGACCCTTGAGATGTCATTGGATTTCAGCCCCTAGCAGCCCAAGCCAACATAGCCAATGGTGAAGAATACTGGGAGTTGCAATCCAACCATATCCAGAGGGATGCATGATTTCCACCTATCTTAGAAACATATCATCCTGATAATGGACTATAGCTCCCACATTCCTCACCTAGGGCTGCTGGGACTTGCAGTCTAAAGACATCTGAAGGCTGAACCATTCCCAATCCGACCACAAAGGAGAGGGGTGCAGTGGATTGCCAACAATACAATTGCATTCCAAACCACACAAAGAAAAAGAGAAACCACTTGATTGCTCTGTTCTGCCTCGGTCAGTCCCCACCTGGAATCCTGTGTCCAGTTCTGGGCACCACAACTCAAGAAGGATATTGACAAGGGACTGTTAAAACTACTTCTGAGTATTCCCTGCCTAAGAAAACCCTATGAAATTCATGGGGTTACTTTATGTTGACAGGTAACTTGAAGGCAGATGCACACACACAGGCCCTTTTCACACCTTACCTTCGTTGCGGCAGTGGGGAGCGGCGCTCACGCGAGCAGCCGTTTGCGCGAGCTGCTCACGGCAGCCCTTCTGCCTCCCGCAGAGGCTTGCCGGTTGCGTGACTGTCGCGCTAGCGCCCCGCCCCTTCCTTTCGCAGCACAGCCTGGGAGCTGTAGGCTGCGCGGGGGGAGGAAGCGCGACCGGGCCGGCTTGTTTGGCGCACCGCATGCAGGTAAGTGCGCAAGGGCCCTGTGAGCATTGTGCGACCGTGCAGTATTTTCGGCTTAGAGCCGAAAATTAAAAAATGTGTGCGCAGCCCGCTTTAGGCTCGTGAGTCATACAGACCGGCACTCCCATTCACGCGATGCTCAAGGGGCCCTCGTGCAAAAAACCTGCGTGCGTAAAGGGCCACAGAGTTGCCAGAAGTTACTTGCAGGCAGATAAGAAAAGATAATTTTGATGGGATTAAATACCATCTGTATAGAATTCTGTATTGTGCTGAGTTGGATCTTAAGGTTATCGATTTCCATAGGTGGTTCCCATCAGTTGAGAGAGAAATATTTTAATATATAAATAAATAATGGTTTCTATGAGGCTCCCAGATATCTGTGGTTGCCCACCCCTAAGAATGCACCCATTCCCTTGGCAAGATCACTAAGGCCTCCAACTGACCAGTGGAAGAAAAGGCCCAGGTTCTTATTGGGCGGGAAGAAGCGGTTGTCGAGGAAGTAGAGCTGGCTGTAATATTCCATTAGCAGCTCCAGGCCGGCTTCGTTTCGGCTGGGGGTCCGCATGGCCTGTTTGGAAAGAGGAGGAGAGAAAAAGCAGTAGGGTGTCAGAAAGGAAGAGAAAACTGTGCAGACTCACAGCCCATCTGGAAGACTCACAACACTGCTTCTCCCTTATATTTTCTGCATGGCATTTGTTGAAACACAGCTCCAATGGCTGTCAGTCCATTTCCAGTCTTAACTCAAAGTACCGGTTATGAACTATAAAGCCCTATATGGTTTGGTCCAGATTATCTGAAGGACCCTCTCAAGACTCGAGCTGTAAGATTGTTAGTGAAACTTCTTGTTTTGAAAAAAGAAAAAAAAAAGCCTCTCCTGGACTTAAAATGGTCCGAGGAGGAGCTAAAGTATGGTAAAAAATTTCCCCATAGCCCCTAGGGGACATGGGTGACACTTGAGGGTAATTTTTTTGTTTTGTTTCTGGCTTTTTTTTTTTGCAATGGAGTGTGGTGAGGGTGGGCAGCCCTTGGGGGCTCCTAGAGGGTAATGTCCCCCTGCCTCCCACAGTTATTCAGCCTGATGCAGGAGCTCCTGCATGAAGATGGTCTGGCTTCTATCCCTGACATATCCTGATTTCCACTTGCACAGGGGTCCTGTTCCCCTAACCGTAGCGAATGCGGAGGGATGACTGTAGTCTGTTTTGTTATGCTCAACTTCAGTTAATAAAGTATTGTTTTTGTATTTATAGTCCCATCTCCACATTTGTGGGTTTGGCCTTCTCAAGTTCGATTATTTGCAAAGTATGTGTGTACCTTCCCCTCTTCTCTTCCTCCCGTTCCATTACGTTTTGCCGGATGTGGAGAAAGGCAGCAAGCGCCTGGACCAAAGGCAGGGAAATGACGGGGGAGGCACGTGCTACCCTTCTTTTTCCCCTCTGAAGCCCCCACCTCCCATTCCCTTGCCTCTGGTCCCAGTGTAAAAAAGGCAAGAAAATGGGATGGGGGAGCCCAGGAAGGGAATGGGAGGGGGATTGTGAAGTTATTTGTGGTTTTTCCACTTTCGCAAGGGTTCTGTGCCCCAAACCCCTATGAAAATAGAGGGGCCACTGTATAAGCTTTTTGGCCTTTGGGAATGCTATATATAAGAAAGCTTGTATTGAGACGCAGCGTCTCTGTTGGCAGCAGTGGACAAAGAAGGGTGGTGTCCAGCAGGGATATAAATCGCATAATATCTCACATAGGTACTTTTGGGGGCATCAAGGAGGTCCCCATACTTGGTGGCCACAGCAGGTCATTCAAAATGACCTGGATAGATTGGGGAGCTGGGCCAAGGTGAACAAAATGAAATTCAACAGAGAGAAGTGTAAGGTCCTACACTTAGGGAGAAAAAATGGAATACAGAAATATAGGATGGGGGACACTTGGCTGGATAGCAATACATGTGAAAGGGATCTAGGAGTCTTCATAGATCACAAGCTGAACATGAGTCAGCAGTGTGATGCGGCAGCCAAGAAAGCCAATGCAATTCTCGGCTGCATTAATAGGAGTATGGTGTCTAGATTGAGGGAGGTACTGGTACCACTCTACTCTGCTTTGGTTGGACCTCATCTTGAATACTGTGTCCAGTTCTGGGCACCCCAATTCAAGAAGGATATTGACAAGCTGGAGCAAGTCCAGAGGAGGGCGACCAAAATGGTGAGAGGCCTGGAAGCCATGAAGCCCTATGAGGATAGACTGAGAGAGCTGGGTATGTTAAGACATGAGAGACATGTTTAAATATTTGAAGGGATGCCACGTAGAGGAAGGAGAGGGCTTGTTTTCTGCTGCTCCAGAGACCAGGACAAGGAGCAATGGATTCAAGCTGCAGGAAAGGAGATTCCACCTGAACATCAGGAAGAACTTCCTGACGGTCAGGACTGTCTGGCAGTGGAATATGCTGCCTTTATGGAGTGTAGTGGAGGCTCCTTCCTTGGAGGTTTTTAAGCAGAGGCTGGATGGCCATCTGTGGGGAGTGCTTTGAGGGTGTTCCTGCATGGCAGGGGGTTGGACTGGATGGCCCCTGGGGTCTCTTCCAACTCTACATTTCTATGATTCTATGATTCTTACATTGGTGGCAGGGGTAGGGACAAGGGAAAGCCCTCCGTTTTAGTGGAAAGCATGAGATTTATGGAAGCTTTTTGCAACTGGTGGAAAGTGGTGGCTCAAATTGTAAACCCTGAGTTTCCATACCTGTCGCAGCTCCATGAGATTTTTGATCTCTGTCTCGTACAAGGCTCCATCCTCACCATAGTGATCCCAAATCATTTCCTAGGAGCAAAGGAGAAAAAAATTAAAAACTTTTTTTTTTAAAAAAAATAACACTCTTGTTTCTATACTTTTCTGGTTCATTTAGCCACCTTGTTGCAAGCAACCTTTAGTCCCAATTTTGGGAGAAAGAAGTATGACTCAAATAGATTAAGGGTCTTTCCGCATTACACTGTGCTATTGCTATTATTCCACTTTCAACCTCCTGTGGAATCCTGGGGTTTGCAGTTTAGGGAAGGGCCTTTAGGATTCTCAGCTGGAGAGCTCTTTGGCCCCAGTAAACTACAAACTCCAGAATTCCACAGGGGGTGGAAAGTGGAATAATAACACTATAACAGTGTAGTGAGGAAAGGCCCTAAATGATTCCATGAAGGCCATTACTGGAAAGGTGGCATCATTATACTTTCAGAGGAGCAGGTAGAGCCTTTACCTTCAGTGGTGGTGCCCAGTCCAGTTCCTTGGTCTCTTTGAGCCCCAAAGGGATCATGGGGACACTGATGGAGTCACTAAAAGAGAGGAAGAAGTTATAAATTTTCAATCTGAGATCCTCAACATAGAATCATAGAAATGTAGAGTTGGAAGAGAAGCTTTATTTCATTTCCCACCATCCCAAGAAGATAATGGTTGAGTACTTGATACAAGGACTGTAAAATAGGTGTTGGAGGTGGAGTTGGAACCAATTTTGGGAGGAGTCAGAACTGTACCACCTCCGACTTCAAAATAAAAACTTAAAATAAATCAATGTCCAGTTTATTGCATATTTACTTTCACAGTAATTCACAGCAAACTTTTCTTGTTCAGAAATTTTCATAAAATAAATATATTTTATATTCTCCGTAGCCTGATGATTCACATGGTGGTGATGAAATGCCTTGTGTTTCCATTTTACTGCCGTAAATCTACTTTTACTACAGTATTTACTACATTTAAATTTACATTTAAATTAAATTTATTACAGTAAATCAGTACAGTAAATCTATTACAAGAGTCAATGTCACGTGGCAGTTTTGAGTCTTGTGCCCTTTCCGCACACAGTTTTTTTTGCGCGAGGGCCCCTTGAGTGTCGCGTAAATGGGAGCATCGGTCCGTACGACGCACTCCCATTCATGCGACGCTCAGGAGCCTAAACCGGGACGCACGCGTAGGTCGCGCAATGCTCGCGGGGCCCTTGTGCACTTACCAGCATGCGGTGCGCCGAGCAAGCCGGCCCAGTCGCGCTTCCTCCCCCCGCGCAGTCTACAGCTCCCAGGCTGCACTGCAAAAGGAAGGGGCGGGGGCGCTAGCGCGACGGTCACGCAACCAGCAAGCCGCTGCGGGAGGCAGAAGGGCTGCCGTGAGCGGCTCGCGCAAAAGGCTGCTTGCGCGAGCGCCGCTCCCCACTGCTGCAAGGAAGGTAAGGTGCAAAAAGGGCCTTGGACTAGGTCTTCACGGAAAAACTTTCTGAAAATAAAGACTTCTTCAACAATGGAGTGGACTGTTGTAGGGGTGGAATTCTCCCTCTTTGGAGTGTGTTAAAAGGAGTTTGGATGGATGCTGCAACTGTGCACTCCTGCATGGCAGGGGCTTGGACTGGATGGCAGCTGTCGATACCGATGAGGGTGTGGTCGAAGGTCGCGCCACCGAAGAGGAACGGGAAGCTATGGCAGTAAAGAAGTGGTATTTTCAGCCGCCTGCTCTTTGATCTTCATGGGATTTTAACCTGGACGACCTGTTCCTCAGGGTCTGTGCCGTGAATTCTTTACACACGGGGCAGGCCTGTACGTTGTGGGTTTCTCCAAGGCAAAAAAGGCACTCGGAGTGCCCGTCAGAGAGACCACAAGAGACGCAATGCTTAAACAGAGAAGACATAAGAAAAGAGAAGAAATCCTCACAAAAGAAGTCCCAAGGAGAAGGAGGGATTCTCACAAAAGGAGTCCGAAGACGAGACGAAGAAGGAGTGAAGGAAAAAATACAACAAAGAAGCTGCTAAGCCGGAGAACCTTCCATTTGCTGCGAACACACCGGCACACGAAAGAAAACTGAGGAGAGACCGTTGGCTCGGTGGGCTGAGCATGCTCAGTATGAGCAGGGGGATGAGGGGTTCCTGCCAACCTGCTTAGTTCTAGAATCTTCCAAACGCTACCGCACATGCGCGAAAATCCCAACGTGTGAGGCACAGAGACCACGAAGAAGAACAATTTTGTTGTTCTGTGCCTTCAAGTTGTTTCTGACTTATGGTAACCCTAAAGCAATTCTATCATGGGGTTTTCTGGGGCATAGAATCACAGAATCATGGAGTTAGAAGAGATCCCAGGGGCCATCCAGTCCAACCCGGTGCAATGCAGGAACACCCATCAAACACTCCCAGAAGATGATCATCCAGCCTCTGCTTAAAAACCTCCAAAGAAGGAGGAAACTCCACCACACTCCATGGAAGTGGCAGCAGATTCCACTGCTGGACAGCTCTGACCATCAGGAAGATCTTCCTGAGGTTCAGGTGGAACCTCCTTTCCTGTAGGTTGAATCCATTGCTCCTTGTCCTGGTCTCTGGAGCAGCAGAAAACAAGCCCACTCCCTCCTTGACATGAGAGTGTGTGACACACCCAAGGTCACCCAGTAGATTTCCAAAGCTGAGCAGGCAATCAAACAGTTTCTAAGTACACAGAGAGTTTATTTTACATGCATATAACTTTATTTGGTTCAAATGCATTTATTACTGATGCTTATAATTACTAAGAGTTGTGTGTCGTTTCTGTTGCTTTTTCTTTTAATGGCCATTGAAGAGGGCCACAAAATTATTTCTCTGCCAAAAGCCCACTGGGCTAACTTGTGGAATTATTTGTACATTCCAGGGCTCAAGTTTTCTTTCATATTGGGTTTACTGGATATTTCTAGTTTCTACTGCTATTGTGATAAAATGTAACTGATGATGGTGATGATGATGGAAAGAAGAGGAAGAATGGAAGAAGGAGAAGGGAGAAGACAGACTTATTACTTCTGGTTTCAAACTGTAATCTCTGAATTGTTTTGTCAGTGAATTCATCGATATTATTTGATGAACTGCTTTGGTGTTGTTTCTCTTCACTCTTGGGAATCAGTAGTGGCCTTTTCTGCATTTTATTTTTAAAACGGGGCAGCGTGTCCTCCAGCGAGGATGTTTGCACTTGGGGGCGAACTGGGTCTGGACTATTTAACGTATGTCCGGATTTCAGCCCGCTCCGGAACGCCCAGAACTGGTGGTTCACCATGCTACTGAAAGACCGATTAAAAGAGGACTTTCAATAGCCCAGTGTGCCCCAGTCCATCGCTGCGCTAAGTGTAGATCTGCAGGCTCGCACCAGCGCGAGGCTGCAGATCTTCCAGGGGCGGGCTTCTGGCTGGCAAGCTTCTCTGGTTGGTGGAGAGCCTCCACCAACCTGAAGTCTCCATTTTCGTCTCCAGAGAGTGTGTAGCGCGGGCACGTGCTGCTCCAGATCGGCGTGGATTGTTGGGGTGGAGCGTGCCCGTCCGGTGAGTAACGGACTGCTCCGTTTCCCCCGCAAAGTGCGGAAAAGCCCAGTGTGTCCCGGCAGCCAAGAAAGCCAACGCAATTCTTGGTTGCATCAATAGGAGTCTGGTGTCTAGATCGAGGGAGGTAATGGTATCAGTCCATGCTGCATTGGTTAGGCCTCAGTTGGAATCCTGTGTCCAGTTCTGGGCACCTCAATTCAAGAAGGATATTGACAAGTTGGAGCATATATAGAGGACGGCGACCAAAATGATGAAGGGTCTGGAAGCCATGAAGCCCTATGAAGAATGCCTTGGGGAGCTGGGGATGTTTAGTCTGCAGAAGAGAAGGTTAAGTGAGGACATGAGAGCCATGTTTAAATATTTGAAGGGATGTCATGTTGAGGAGGGAGCGGGCTTGTTTTCCGTTGATCCAGAGACTAGGACAAGGGGCAACGGATTCAAGCTGCAGGAAAGGAGATTCTACTTGAACCTCAGGAAGAACTTCCTGATGGTCAGGGCTGTCCAGCAGTGGAATTGGCTGCGACCTCCATCGAGTGTGGTGGAGTTTCCTCCTTCTTTGGAGGTTTTTAAGCAGAGGCTGGATGGCCATCTGTTGGGAGTGCTTTGATGGGTGTTCCTGCATAGCCCCTGGGGTCTTTTCCAACTCTATGATTCTATTCTAAAAGGGTGGGACATAGGTTTAATGCAAGTGACATGATAGCAGAATATGAAGAATACACCAAAATCATGGTAGCGGCTCACAGAAAACCGTCCCTCCTGAAGAAACACAGATGCTCCCTGGACAGATTATGCACCAAGACGCAAGAGTGCTGAGCCAGTGCGGAGGTGGAACTCGAGGGAGTGATTGGTGATAAACAGCAAAAGGAAATTATTTTAAGCTCCCAAGCCTGACACAGCACTGGAGAGATTTTCGTCCCTTTCTGCAAAGATTAAAAAAGAGAGAGAGAGAGGGTTGCTGAGAGACAGCACCAGGGCAGCTCAGTGGCAAGATGAGCACTTAAGAAGATGAGGCCAGGACAGTAAGTCTTTCAAAGCAATTATGGTGCTTAAAAAAATAAACAAGGAAAGCACAAAGGACTCCTCGTGGGCAACGAAGTTGAAAAGCAAATGGATCAAATCAGCAGCTTTGGAAACAGACAAACAAAAGCCCTTAGCACCCTGAGCACTATAAGCCATGAACACTTGCTTCTCGGCTGAATGTGTGAGCTTTATTATATGATTTATTTAATTATTTTGAAAAAGAGACCTCTAGGCCACTCTGTCATCAGCTGAATAAAAATTAAATTACATTATTAAATTAAATTAAATTAAAAATAATAAAAAATTAAAATAAAAAAATAGATCCTTGCAAAGTGTGGTGTCATAGTTTGAGGCTTGGACTTTAACGCTGGAGACCTGGATTCGATTCCCACCTGGCCATGGAAACCCAATGGGTCACCGTGGGTGCATGATAGGTTCTTCTTAGGATCACCATAAGTCAGAAGGACTTGAAGGCACACAAGAAGAAGGAGGAGAAGAAGAAAAACAACAAGTACCAATACCACCACCACGTTGGACAATGAAGAAAGCTGATAGGAAGAAAACCAATTCCTTTGAAATGAGGTGCTGGAGAAGAGTTCTATGGATATCCTGGACTGTTACAAAGATCAATGAAGGGGTCCTGGAGGAAATCAAGCCTCAACTCTCCCTGGAAGCCAAGATGACTAAACTGAGGCTGTCGTACTTTGGCCATATCGTGAGAAGACCTGACTCACAAGGAACAACAAAAATGCTTGGAAAGGTAGAAGGCAGGAGGCATAAAAGGAAAACCACATTCCAGATGGGTAGACTCAGTCAAGGAAGACACTTCTCTGAATCTGCAAGAGCTGAGCAGGCCAGCTGATGACAGAGTGGCCTAGAGGTCTCTCACCAGTAGAGTCACCATAGGCTGAGGTTGACTTGGCAGCAGTTAACAACATGTTTAATACTTTTTATCTTACTGGAATTAAGGCTGAGATTCAATTAGGAACATCTGCACACTTAAGTGCTCCTTACATATGTGGATGTACTTTTTTGGGGTAGAGGAGATGTTGACATTTCCTTCCTCTCTGCAGGCCCTCTCCTGACTTACTGTAAAGCTCCATAGCCACCTCTCACAGCCATTCAATGCTTCGTGGTGAGCCGGCAGGATTGGAGGAGCTATGACAACTCCCTCTCCCAGCCAAGTGCACAATGATTATGGAAGTTTATGATTATGATTATGGAATTATACAATGATTATGGAACCCTCAGGGTTTCATAGAGTTGGAGAGACAACAAAGGTCATCAAGTCCAACACCCTGCCATGCAGGAAAATACCATCAGAGCATTCCCAACAGATTGGCCAACCAGCTTCTGTTTCAAAACCTCCAAAGAAGGAGACTCCACCACACTCTCAGGCAGCATAATCCACAGCTGAAGTGCTCTTACCATTAGGAAGTTCTTCCTGATGTTTAGGGGAAATCTCTTTTCTTGTAGTTTGAATTACTCTGTGTCCTAGTGTCTGGAGCAGCAGAAAACAAGCTTGCTCCATCTTCAGCATGACATCCCTTCAAATATTTAAACAAATTGGAGGCTAACAGGTATGGAGTGGTAAAAATAGCCAATGTGCCCCCTGCTCTAAACCATGGCAGCTACATGCCCTTGGGACAAAATGGTTTGACTCAGAACAGAGAAACTTCCTACTCTGTCAAGTTCCAGGCACCACAATTCAGGAAGAATATCAACAAGATGGAACATGTACAGAGGAGGTCGACCAAGTGGGTAAAAGGCCTGGAAAACATACCCTCTGAGGAGTGACTTGGAGAGCTGGATATGTTTAGTCTGGAGAAGAGAAGGTTAATGGGGGGACATGATAGCTATGTTTAAATATTTTAAGAGATGTCATACGGAGGATGGGGCAAGCTTGTTTTCTGCTGCTCCAGAGACCAGGACACAGAGCAATGGATTCAAAATTCAGGAAAAGAGATCCCACTTAAACATTAGAAAGAACTTCCTGATAGTAAGAGCAGTTTGAAAGTGGAATATGCTGCTGCCTGGGAGTGTATAGGAGTCTCCTTCTTTGGAGGTTTTTAAACAGAGGCTGGGTCGCCATCTGTCAAAGAGAGTGCTTTGATTATGTCTTCCTGCATGGCAGAAGGGGGGTGGACTGGATGGCCCTTGGAGGTCTCTCCCAATTCTATGTACGCTGATGACACTCTGACCTCGATGGTCCCGTCATCCTACCTGTCATTCTGGTACACATCCATGGAACTATTCAGCTCTTCCAGCTCTTCCTTCAGTAACTGGAGGTTGGAGTTGACATAACTGAGTTCTAAGGCGACCGTTTCCTTTACTTTGTGGTTACTGGTGGCCCTGGAATCAGAGCAAAAGAAACTTATTAGTCAAATTTCTACCACACCTGTCCTTCAGGGAGCAGAGAGATCTGCTCATTTTGTCTTTGCAGGAGAGAACTGATGAGCCCCTATGAAAAGTACAAGCAAAAGCAAAAAGAGAAGCCTTTGTTTAATTGCTTGTTCTACAGCTCCAGAAAATTCTGTGTATAGCATCTCCCTGAGGAAAACCAATTTTGACCGATGCCAAAACATGCTGGGCTTTTAAAAACAAATAAAGCAAGTGACCATCTATCAGCATGTGGAGCTTTGTCTCTGGCTTTGCTTTTACCTTCTGTCTTCACAACAGCCTTGTGAGGTGAGTCACACTGGGAAGACACCTCTTGCCCATGTCGTCATCATGAAACAAAAGGAGGGATGATGGACACATGATGATCCACTATATGTCCACTATATGATCCACTATATGGAGCCCTGGTGGCGCAGTGGTTAAATGCCAGTACTGCAAGTCACAAGGTTGTGAGTTCGATCCTGCCGGGCTCCAAGGTTGACTCAGCCTTCCATCCTTTCGCAGGTCGGTAAAATGAGTACCCAGCTTGTTGGGGGCACGTATAGAAATGTTTTGAAATACATGATATTTGTAAGTTGTTCGCCACCTCGATCCATATGGAGAGGCAGGATACAAATAAATAAAATAATAATAATGATGATGATGATGATGATGTTGCTGCACAGCAATTCCCATCATCCATCTTCACTTGCAAAGCCTTGCAGGTTGGGTAATTATGAGAGCAGTAATCCAAAGAGCAACTTTTCCAAACTATGTATTTTTTAATAGAACAGATTCTGACAAGCAAGGAACAAGACAGCAAGCCTGTGTCTGGATGTGTCTGTGGCCATTTCCGCACTACACTGTTATAGTGCTATTATCCCACTTTCTTTCTTTTTTTTAATATTTCTTATTGAATTTTCCATAACAATGCTAATACATCTCTACACATTCATCCCTTCATCTCCCAAACATACATTACATAACAAACAATACATTACAATCATTCATTAATTTACATTACAAATAGTCCTAACACCACCATTTCACACTACAAATAAAAACATATGACTTCCTTTTTGTCTTTTATATTCTTTATCGACATTATTATTTATATCCTATCTTTTATTTCCTTAGCACTCTACTTCAATCCATACATCTAATCGGTATCCTGCTTTCTCTTACCAACTTATTAATCCTATAATTCTATAATCTCTAATTGTCGCTTCGGAACTAAAAATAGAAATTAATTCTTTAAATGCATATTGTTCTGTGTACCATGAAATATACAGTTGGATTCAGACACCCATAACTACCTCTTTCTCCTGTATCTTTATCGTTTACTAACTTCCCGTTGTTTTCCTATTTATCTAAATATATTGCATATTTGTTATATTTTTATTTTCTTATTGCTATACTAGCTGTTTGTCCCCATCTATCTTCTAAAATCCTCTTTATAGGATTCCATGTTAGTCGGAACTCCTTTAACTCCTTACCCCTCAGTAAGAGCGATAACCTGTCTTAAAAAAGAAAAATTATCCCACTTTCAACATCCTGTGGACTTCTGGGGTTTGTAGTTTCCTAAGGCTAAAGAGCTCTCCAGCTGAGAATTCTAAATATCCCTTCTTAAACTGCAAGCCCCAGGATTCCGTAGGATGTTGAAAGTGGAATAATAGCACTATAACAGTGGCCATTTCCGCACTAGCCTGTTATAGCGCAATGATTCCACTTTCACATCCTCTGGAATCCTGGGGTTTGCAGTTTCGGGAGGCCCCTCCCGAAACTGCAAACCCCAGGATTCCAGAGGATGTTTAAAGTGGAATCATCGCACTATAACAGGCTAGTGCGGAAATGGTCAGTGTGGTGCAGAAATGGCTTGTGTCTCACATGATGGAACCTCACCTGTAACTCCATTTTGCAAATCACATAGAAGGCTAGCATCTCACAGACGGCTAGCAACCCAAACCTTGACACCCTAGTTTTCTACACTGACCAATGGACTTTTTTAGGGGCAGGCATAGACCTTCTTCTGCTTTCTAAGAGTGTGTGTTGCAGAGATATTTGCAAACCATCCTTTACCCAATTAAGTTTTTAGGAGGACCCCTGCCTTTTAAAACAGGAGATCTGACTCAGCAACCCAGGAGTGCTTTTTCAACTCCCAGAATATCCAGTGTTTTGCTTCAGAGTTCCTTGCTAATTACTTCATGAGGCCGAAGCAAAATCTCCTACACATTCTTCCCAATTTTAGCAAGAAGGCAGATTCATGACCCTTACCCTCTCCGGCATTTTGGTTTCCCTTTCCCAATCTTTTTGCTTTCAACTGCATACTTAAACACAGCTGCAACAAAACTTATTTATTTAATTAATTTATATCCCGGTTTCTTCCCAGTATAGGACCCAAAGCAGCTGACAATGATTTTTTTTTTTTTTAAAAGCAGCCTTCCCTGCTGTCAGTGATCTTTCACACCACACAATAGCACTTGGATACCACTTTAACCACTTTGTATACTGCTTTGAGCATTTTGGAACATGGCAGATATGCATTTAATAACCTATGTGAAGGAAGAGGCAGGTGTTATGTAGTGTTAAGAGTACATACCTTGCATGAAGACGACTCCAGTTTCAACACCTGACATATCCACTTAAAAGGGACCAGGGTCTCATTAACACAACACAATGATGGCACTCTGATGTTGCTTTAACTGTCAACATCCTAGAGAATCCTGGGATTTGTAGTTTGTTGGGGGGCACTAGGGTTCTCAGGCTGAGAATTCTAAGCACCTCTTGGAACTACAAATCCCAGGATCCTATCATATGATGAAGCTATGGCTATTAAAGTGGTATCAAAGTGTTATAATTGTGTAGCAGGAGAGAGACCCTCTGTGAAGGGAGGAGCTGGGAAAGCCTGGCTGGAGATGTAGAATTTTGTATTTGTCTCTATTGAATTCCATTTTCTAGTTCATCTCGGCTCTTTGAATTCTCTTTCCATCTTCCCATGTGTTCACCACCCTTCCCACTTAGGTAATAAAAATGGAATACAGAAATATAGGATGGGGACACGTGGCTGGATAGCAGGACGTGTGAAAGGGATCTAGGAGTCTCAATAGACCACAAGCTGAACATGAGTCAGCAGTGTGATGCGGCAGCCAAGAAAGCCAATGCAATTCTCATCTGCATCAATAGGAGTATGGTGTCTAGATCAAGGGAGGTACTGGTACCACTCTACTCTGCTTTGGTTAGACCCCATCTTGAATACTGTGTCCAGTTCTGGGCACCCCAATTCAAGAAGGACATGGTCAACCTGGAGCAAGTCCAGACGAGGGTGACCAAAATGGTGAGGGGCCTGGAAGCCATGCCCTATGAGGATACACTTAGAGAGTTGGGTATGTTTAGTCTGCAGAAGAGAAGGCTAAGAGGGGACATGATAGCCATGTTTAAATGTTTGAAGGGATGTCATGTAGAGGAAGGGGAGGGCTTGTTTTCTGCTGCTCCAGAGACCAGGACAAGGAGCAATGGATTCAAGCGGCAGGAAAGGAGATTCCACCTGAACCTCAGGAAGAACTTCCTGACGGTCAGGGCTGTCCGGCAGTGGAATGTGCTGCCAGGGAGTGTGGTGGAGTCTCCTTCCTTGGAAGTTTTTAAGCAGAGGCTGGATGGCCATCTGTGGGGAGTGCTTTGAGGGTGTTCCTGCATGGCAGGGGGTTGGACTGGATGGCCCCTGGGGTCCCTTCCAACTCTACATTTCTATGATTCTATGATTTCTATGACCAACCCTCCCAGTTTGTGTCATCTGCAAACTTGATAAGGATCCCCTTCATCCTGTCATTTAACTCATTGACAAAAATGTTGAAGAGCAATGCCCTTAGGAGAGAACCCTGCGGCACTCCATCTGAGACCTCCCTCCACTTTGATGCGCAGCTATTTATGGCAACTCTGTGAGCACAGTTTTCCATAGTTTTCTTCTGTTACGTAGGGCTGAGCAAGAACTATCCATCTCATGCTCCATCTTGAGCCATGATGGACTTCATCATGAAGCCTTTCTCCTGCCATTTTGTTCCTATATCTTGAGAGCTTTGTGGAATAAACTCAGGGGACTTCACATCATCCCATCTGCTCTTTCGGTGATTTCCCAAGACAGGACCTCCTCCATCGCTGCCCCTCAACGGTGAAACTTCCCTCCCAAAGGAAATCAGGCAAGCTTCAGCACTTCTTAATGGTTTCCAGTCCACAAAACCAATTTTAATGTTAGATTAACTGTTTATTTGTTTTTCAACTAGTAATAAATAACTGTCAGTCTATTTTATAGAATTTTTTATCTGTTGCACATCACGTCTTGAAATGTTCATCAAGCTGAGTGATTAAAAATACAATTAATTAATCAATCAACTAAGTAAAACAGTGCTTTTGGGCCTTCCAAGAGAGAAATACCACTTGTTCAGGATTCAGCTACAAAAACCAACAGCAAAATAGTTTCAGTTCTTGCACAATATGACCTACTGAGTCAGCGATGAATTTTCCACCCACTAAAAAATGCAATTTCAGCAGAAAACCTGAACTCCCAGAGTTTGCTCCAATGGCATATGCCTAATCATGCAACTGAGCATAACCTTACCTGCCCTTCCATGCTGTGTCAGCCTCCTTCCCTCCCCTATCCCTTACTCATCTGCCAAGTCCTTACTCCTACAACAGCATCCTTCTCCATGAAAATTATAACCAGTCTGGGCAAGTACTGAGTCACTTCTACGTTCTCTGAAAAACCTAGCCTGATCCAGATAGTCAATGCACCGTTGCTGTTGCTCTGTGTGGTTGTTTCCAACTCACGGTGAGCCTAAGGCAAACCTATCACAGGATTTTTCTTGGCAAGATTTGTTCAGAGGGCGGTTCCCTTTGTCTTCCCCTGAGGGTGAAAGAATGCCTCTTGCCCAAGGTCACCCAGTGGGTTTCCATAGCCAAGCAGGGATTCAAACCCATCATGTGTTGCAGCAATGTTTTCTAGTGCTTCCTCCAACAGAGAATGCAGCTGGTGAGTGCTGACCTTATTGTAGACAAAATGGGGGCACTGAGGATTATGAGAGGTACCAATGTGCTGAAAGAATCTCAAGGCTTGCAGGAGCAGAAAAACTAAGCTGTTCGGAACTGGACACTGCTGGAAAAATTCAAGCATTCTCTTTCCCCTCCCATCTTGTTCTTAGAGCAAGTGGGCATAGCAAGCATAGGGCTTCCTTTCCCTTTTGCATGCCAAAGCTCCACCATTTGTCTTTCTGTCATTTAACTGCATGATCATAAATACCTTTGGTGTTCAGGTGATCAGATCATGCGACCCAGGACAGCTGATTGGGTCACCAGTTTTATAAAAGAAAGAGCCTCCTTCTCAGATCTCTCTCTTCTCCTCCATTTTTGCTTCCTCTTTTCTCATAGAATCATAGAAATGTAGAGTTGGAAGAGACCACAGGGGCCATCCAGTCCAACCCCCTGCCATGCAGGAACACCCTCAAAGCACTCCTCTCTGACCATGCTGTCCATCTCCATCAGAAGATGGTGAGTTAATAGTGAAGCTACTATCTTACCTGACCTATTTATTAGCTAGTTAGGATGTAGGTTCCCCGATGCATATAGAAATGTAATAGCCATTAGTAAACTTTTCTACGTTTGTAACCTGAAACTGCCTGCATTGTTTTTGTTTTCTTAGTCAGTTTCAGATCAGAAAAGCCACACAGAAAAATTTGGGCACACTTTTTCTGCTGCTGTGGTAAAAGAAGGCTAAATCCTTACAGCTTTAGCTTTCTTAGAATTTTCCAATAGGGCTAACGCCCGGGGAAAACTGTAATTCCCAACAGACACAAGATTCCAGGTGAGGTACGACCAAAGCAGAACAGACTGCTACCATCACTTCTCTTGACCTAGACCCCAGGCTCCTGTTGATGCAACCCAGAAGTGCATTGGCTTTTTTAGCTGCTCTTGGTAGTTGTTTTTTAAAGAGCAAAGATTCTAGTCATCAGAGATAGCCAGAATCACTTGAAGGCACACTTCAAAATGAAAATATATAAGATAAGGCTGGAAATGGGCAGGGACTAACCTGAACAGGTTTTCTGCACCAGCTCGCATCCTCATCTCTTTGTTGATCTGCTGGTTAATTCGTGCCCGGCGGTGCTGCAACTTGCTGCGCTGTGACTGGGCTAAAGGATCACAGCCCTGTCAAAAAAAGAAAGCAAAGTTAAACATATTGAGCCATTGCTCATCCACTTCAGTCTCTTTCTGCCAAGCTTGCCTGATGGCCTATCCTCTAAAGCACTGCACTCTATGGGCTGTATGTAGCCCACAAGTCCATTTTTTGTGGTATCCAAGGTCTCCCCAATTTTTTTTTTTAAATAAACCTGTTTGTGCCAAAATGCCCCCAAACCACCTCTAGTAAGGGAGGTGCATTTTGCAATGGTTTTATCCTGCTTTGGCAGGAAGGGGCCTTTTTTTCCTAAAAGGAAGTGAACTTGGAAGTTGACATTTTTAAAAATTATTTTTGCACAGTGGGTGTGGCGGTGGGTGGCAGTCCTCCAAGTCTACTTTGGGGGGCACTGTGGCCCCCAAAATCCCTGACCACTGTCCACACCTGGTGGAGGTAACCATTTAACCCTCCAAATGGCAATTTCCAGCATTTCTTATCAGGGGCTAGGGGCTGCTAATGCTTGCAATCCAACATCATCTGGACTCCTCACATGATTTCCACCACAGCTCTGAAAGGTAGAAAACCTTAATGGTTTTATTGTAAATGTTCAAATTTGCTGGCATTTCCACACCCCAAATGTTACCACACCCTGAACTTTCAAAATTGGGCTAAATACTACTTTTCTAAAATGATCCAAAATGCTTGCAAGTGTTGTCTCAGTTAACATACACATATCAAAATACAGTAGATGAGGAAAACGCTCGCTGTCTGAAATGTACCATTCTTGCCAAAATGTCATTATTTTGCAATTTGGATATTAGCCTAAGAAAAACATATGTGTCCAGTCCTCATTTGAAGAACACATTAGCTTACAAGCAAATCTCCAAACAGAATTAGGCCATTTCCACACCACACTGTTATAGTGCATTATTCCACTTTCAACATCCTATGGAATTCTGGGGTTTGTAGTTTAGGGAAGGGTATTTAGAATTCTCAGCCAGAGAGCTCTTTGGCTTCAGTAAACTACAAACCCCAGAATTCCACAGAATGTTGAAAGTGGAATAATGCACTATAACAGTGTGGTGTGGAAATGGTCTTAGTCACAACATCCTTACAAATAAGTATAGTTAGATTGCAACCTAATAAATCTTTGGGGAGAGACTACAGGTATTGTCTCTCCTCCACACATACTACTTCCAACCACTAAAAAGTTGAAGATGGTTTCAAAGAGGAAGTTCTAACTTTGGAAAGATACTTGCAGTGTTGGTTTTAGAAATAAGTTTGGCAGGTTTGCTTTCTGATGCCTGCAGAAATGCTTGCAGAACCTGTTTCTGCAGGAGTCATGGTAAAACAAATCTATTCTGCCATCCAAAAATCATTTAGACCCCTCTTTAAAATGCTGAGTTTGCATTTTGCATCAGCTGCAATCTGATGCATGCTTTGTTGTTACCTGCCTGTTTTCAAGTCAACTCCAACATATGGGGATCCTTATTCTTGGCGGGATTCGAAACTGGCTTCCCAGATCCTAATTCAACACTCAAACCACATGTTACTCCAATGGAGAAACCCTATCCCAGGGTCTACAATTTGGTATTAAATATGATTCTGTGTTCCAGAGAGGTCGCCCGGATGAGCGCGTAGTCAGGCACGGTTGAATGACCGAAAACCAGGTCAGGCTAGTAAAATCCCCAGTCACTTAGCCCCAGGAGACCTCAAGATGTGTAAACCCACAATAAACAAAGGGTCCTCAGCCCCTGAGAAGCCAACTTGAGGGGATTAGCATGTCTGCCCCAAGTTGACCAAATATCCTATCAAGCAAGGACCATTTACATGAAGTCACACCCCAAACAAACACAGTCGAAGATCCTGAGACTTTGGCAACACCTTGTAATCTCATCACGCAAAGGAAATTACCATGGTGGAGCTTCGTTATCGCTCCAACGCCCATTGTTCTCCCTGGGAAAGGATTAGTCCTCTAGGTACTTTTTCCCCAACAAATAGTCCTGGTTTTTGAGCATTTCTTTGGATCGCTTCCGGTCTTCCCAATAGACCGTTGCTCTGTCCGTTGAGCAATTCCCTCAGCCCTCTTCGTGCTGAGTCTCATCTCTCCACTGTCTTCCTGGACCAAAGACTTCAGGACAAGGTGCAGTATTACACCCAGCAACACCCCTTCAATACTCCCCTATCCAATTTCCTCTCTTTTCCTTCTTAATAGGTCTTGAGTGAGTGGGTGCATGAGTGCGTTGGTGCATGAGGCTTGTATTCAATAAAATCATTTATTGGACATTTTTGTTTGGTTTTTGGCTTGGCCTGACCCTGCAAAAACTGGGGGAAAAGACCCCGCTAGGTTACCCTGCCTCTGGCATTGCTATAGCTCGTGCTCTGGCTAGTTTCCATTCCCCATCACGTGGAGCACATTGAGGTGTCCCCCAAGGGACCCCAGAAATCAGGGTAACACACACCACTACAGTGCTTCTACTTTACTAGGGAGTCCTGTAACTCCTGCCCAGCTAAGTAGGCTGCTCTGCCCAGAAACCATGCAAAATGAAGCAAATCAGACTGTGGGATTCACACATTTTCCAAAAGGGGGAGGGTTATTTTGAGGACAGAGTGGGTTATTCTTATTCTCATGACCTCAGTTGAGCTCTACAATAGTCCAGAGAGGCCTTTCTCTCTGCTCTCAGTTTTGTTTGGTGGGAACACGGGGGACAGGACCTTCTTGGTAGCAGCTCCCAGACTTTGGAACTTCTTCTCTAGAAGGCCAGGATGGCCCCATGCTTGCTTGCTTGCTTTCTGTCGGCGGGTCAAAATAGCAATAATGTAGTAATAGCATTTATTTCTATACCACTTATCAACTGAGTGTTATCTAAGCGGTTTACAATGTATTTTAGCTAATTGCCCCCAACAAGCTGGGTACTCATTTTACCGACCTGCAGAAGGATGGAAGGCTGAGTCAACCTTGGAGCCCGGCAGGATCGAACTCACAACCTTGTGGTTGCAATACTAGCATTTAACCACTGCGCCACCAGGGCTCCTATGTCCATGTCCAGGGCTCCTATGTCCAAATATGTCCATGCCATCAGGCTTTTACAAACTGACTAGAGCTGGGCTTTTAATGCCGTGTGATTCTGTTTTTAAGGTTTGTATAGTCTTTTAATCTATTTTAATATTTTTAATATGTGATATTTTAACTTCATCAATAACTGTTTTTTTAAAAAATCTTGTATTTCTACTTCTATGAATGTTTTGTATTGTTTTTAATTTGTGTGGTTTTGAATGTCAGCATTTTGAATGCTGAGTCCTATTACCAGGAGAAAGGTGGAATATACATGAAAATAATAATAATAAATTGAATATTAATACAGTAATAATAAATAATATATTCTGAATAATTCTAATAATTCTGAATTCCACGGACAGGAAGAGAGGCGAGTTTTGCAAGATCCTGGACCAAAATAACCAGCCACAAAACTGCTATCCACTTGGTATGCATGTGTGTATCATTGTTCAGAAGGATAATTCCCATCAATGATGAAAGAGAATTTGCCGGATTCCCAGGGATGCAAAGAAAAGGTCCTTTGAGAGCGGTGGGTGACTCAGAAAGCAAGAAGACCCCTGGACACCCTCCCTTTACAAGAGCACAAAGGTTTTGCCCCCTCCTTAGCAACGCGGTCTACGTAAGCATTTCAGGGCTCCTTTGAGCTGGGGAAAAAAAATCTTTCTCTCCAACACACACAGGCACAATTTATTCAGTGAGTCAGGGAACCACACGTGTGTCGGGGATGTGGAGTCGGTACACCAAACCTGCAACTCCAACTCCAACATTTCTGTACTGCCCAACTCTGATGTGTTCATAAATGGCAAGTGCATTATTTCAAATTGATCCTCCATTATCTGATATGCTTGGGGCCAGAAGTGTTCCGTATTTTTTTTTTTAATTTTGGAATATTGTACCATTTTGGAATAGCCTCACATCTGGTTCGTTTGCTATCGGTGTCCTGTACGAGATGTGAGGCTGGGGAGAGACTGAGGCTCTATGAAATGGTGGGAATCCAAGCGTAGTGCTCAGTGCCCAACATTTTGCAAATCCTCAGTCTCTCTCTTTTTGCCGCCAGCTGCCTGCTTCCACCTTTGCGGTAGCGGCTATGGCACTCCTCAAATCTGAGAGAAAAGCCAGCAGAACCTCAAAGGTGGAAGCGGGTGGCTGGAAGCAAAAAGTTTCAGCTTTTGCAGGTTTTCCAGATAAGGGAGGTTCAACCTGCAATTAGTAGTAACAAATTTACTGTAGCAAAATGATGGCACAAGACATTTCATCAGCACCACATGAATCATCAAGCTACTTAGACTGATAGAACATAAAATATATTTGGTTAAAATTCCTGACAGGAAAACTTTCCTAAATTCTTATGAAAGTCAATATGCAACAAACTAGGCCTTTAATATCTTAGAAATTTTTTTTTTCCTGAAGCTGGAGGTGGAATCGGACTCCAGCTCCATCCAAAACTTCTTCCGATTCCAGGACTCCAACTCCATAGCCCTGGTGTGCGCTCCATTTCTCATTCATCTGACTTGGCTTGCCTGCCTCGTGAAGAACTCAGCTGTAATCTGCCACCTCCAATCTTGAAATCACACATGATCCGTGAGGGACCTCATGGACATCTAGTCCAATTTAATGCTAGTGCAGGACGCCACAAAAGCAGAGGACAAAATAGTGCATCTCTGCGATAAGAGCTTGTCGGACACACCAACAGCACTGGTTCAATTCCAGCTGTCTCCACTTTCAAATGCATCTCAGCAAGGAGGATTTGGGAAGACCTCTGCCGATGGTAGGAGGGCTACCAAGGGCCAGCAGATGACAGAGCCAGAGCCAGAGAAATACATACTTTTGTTTTCTGCTGGAACCTTGACATCCACCTACTGGAGCAGAACTGAAAAGGGATAGATGGATTTCTGGCTCACAAGATCTACTCTGGCTCACAAGATCTACTCTGGTTTTCACTAGAATTGTCCATGGTCTACCATGCCGGACCCAGATATAGAACAGGGATTCAAGAAGGTGGACACAGCTTGTATCCACACTGCACAGTTATAGGAGATTGACACCACTTTACATGTCATGGCTGCATACTACAGAATCCTTGGATTTGCAGTTTGGTAAGGTACTTACAATTCTCTGCTAGAAAACTCTAGCTCATTTCCTCAAACTATAGAATTCGAGCTCTCTAGAAAAGGGTTCTAAGTATCTTGCTAAACTGCAGATCCTAGGATTCCAGAAGATGAAGCCAATACCCAGCCTCAGAGGAAAGCAATGGCAAAACCCTCTGAACAAATCTGGCCAACAAAATCCAGTGACAGCTTCACCTTATGGCTGCAAATGACTTGGGGGCACACAACAATAACACAGAATTAAAACCAAATATTGAGGTTCCTTGGCTGTTCCAGTATATTTTCCAGTATATAATCACACACGAGGAGGAGCTGCATCACTTAGATTTGCTTAATGCATTGCCTTAAAGCTGGATCAGAGGTTTGCTTTTTCTTTAATGATCAGTGGTTGTACAAACTTAAAGGTGTTTCTTGGATGCCTGTTTTGGTTTGGAAATTATATTGTCTTGTATGAAGGCAGTAATGTGTAATGGGGGTGTTATCAGCTTCTTCATCTCGGTCACAGCAACCAGGAACAGCAGGAAAGAACACGCTGTAATAACAAAGAAAAGCAAGACGGGGCTGCTCAGGACAGAATTTTAAGAGTAGATATAGAAGGTCATGTCAGGAAGGTAAGCTTAAGTGCTCATTCTGCACGTCCACAGCTATAGCCAAGAAAGTAGATTTCACTGTAGCAGCGAATCTCGTCTTCTGAGAGGTCCAGCACTGGTTTCCTCAACTTAGAATGCTGCATTCATGCACTGCAGCACATAACATGAATCACACCAAGGGTGGGAACAGTGTGGCCTTCCAGGTGGTGCTGGGTTGCAACACCCTGCAAGTATACCCAAGGCTGAAAAAACTGGGGAGCTAAAGAACATCTGAAGAACATCTGGAGGAGCATACAAGTCCCACCTCTTGGTCACATACATGCACAGGCAAGTTGCACCAAGATGTCCACTGACAAAAGCTGTGTCTGTGTGTCCAAAGCCTCAAAAACATTGGAGAGGGGCTTGAAACACAGTAATGCAAACTCAAGCACCAGATCCTACTAGAGATGCTTATGCCAACATTCATTGTTGGGGCATCTGGATAGATGGACTCAGTCCTCAGACTGTATGCCATCAATACTCCAAGCTATGGGAGGGAGAAAGCTGATTTCCCAAGGGAAAAAAAACCTGTCCATCTACACATTCCCAGAGAATACCATACTTGGCCCTATGGATGTAGAATCACTGTAAAGCTATTGATGAGCTAAAACCACCACGGACACTATTCTGAATGGGGCTGCAGTACACCTAGCCATTACAATATCACTTTTTAATCATTTAATCATTAAATAATTCACCTTCAGGAATAATACGTACCTTCAAATCAATGCAATTCTAGTGGATCAACAGTGTCCCATTAGAGGGAAATAACAGCACCATTCTATTCTGCTTTGGTCAGACCTTGGCCAGTTCTGGTACCCACAGTTCCAGAAGGATACTGACAAGCTGTACTGGGTCCAGGAAAGGGTGATTGAGATCCTAAAAGGTCTAGAAACCAACGTCTATGAGGAACTGCTTAGGGAGCTGGGTATGTTTAGCTTGGAGAACATAAGATTGTGATATGACACCCATCTTTAAATATCTGAAGAGATGTTATGCAGAAGATGGAGCAAGCTTGTTTTCTGCTGCTCCAGAAGCTAGAACGTGAAGTAGTGGATTAAAACTGGAGGAAAAGAGATTTCACCAAAATATTAAGAAGAATCTCTTGATCATAAGAGTTGCTTGTCAGTGCAACAGAGTGTCTCAGAGAATGGTGGTTTCTCCATTTTTGGAGGGCTTTCAACAGAGGCGCTCAGGAGTGCTCTAGTTGTGTATTCCTACATGGCAGTGGATTGGAACAGATGGCCCTTGTGGTCTCTTCCAAGTCCACAGTTCTATGAATCTATAATGGCACTGCTATTGGCACTTGCATGACATCACAGTATGCAAGTATCTTCATGGAGGATCTGGCACTTCTTCAGTTTATGTAGCTGGACGGGGGATATGACTTCCAAATTTATTACCGTCCATTTAGATGGCTTAAGTGCCCTTTTGTTCTTTTGTCCTCCTTCAATTCCTCTCCTCACTTTCTGCTTTATGATAGCTTATAGTTACACCTCAGTTGGACAAACCATGGTTTGCTGACAAACCACAGTTTGCCTCCAAACCCAAACTAGAAACCATGACTTTCAAAGTATGCTCGAATGAGGCATATTTCTGATCCTCCAAACTATGGATTGGATAATCATCTATAACTTACAGTCCTCCCTCCACATTCACAATTTTGATCTTTGTGAATTTTATTTTTTGCGAGCACTTGTGCCTTCCCTCCCCTGATTCCCATGCATCTTGCCCTGGTGTGGAGAACTCATGCTGCAGCAAAACGAAAGGGAATAGGGGGGTGCAGGAAGCCTTCTGTGAACCCTCCTTTCCCCCTCTGGAGCTCCTCCCCATTCCTATGCATTTTGCCACGGCATGTAGAACTTGTGCAAGGCTTCCCCCAGTCCCCTTCCCTTCCATTTTGCATGGGAACTGGAACGGGGAGAGTGCTGGAGGGGGAATGGAGGGCCTCTGCGAGGTTTCCCTCACCCCACTCCCTTCTGTTTTGCATGGAAGGGGGAGCTCTGGAGGGAGAAAGGAATGCTCATGCAAGGCTTCCACCAGCCCCTTCCCTTCCATTTTACATGGTAACAGCAAGGGGGGAGCCCCAGAAGTGAGTGGGAACAGGGGGAGTTATTCACAGTTTTTCCACTTTTGTGAGGTGAAGGTTCTGTGCCCCAAACTCTCAAAAAAGTGGAGGGGCCACTGTATATCTCAGAAGCTAAGCAGAGGAGTACTGTGGGATATGGTTGCACAACATATTTCAGTTGGTCCTTTTGGGCAAAGAAAAAAGAGCTGGGAGGGCACAACAGAAGTAAGGCACACCTTTCCGAACAAGCAAGTCAGGTCTCGCTGGGACATTGTGCAACTCAAAAAGGTTGTCACAATACCAAGAACACAGACAGAACGGAGTGCATGCTATCAAGCTCTTCCTAAATATCTTACAGAGAACCACTGCCACAGACTTCCACTGCCACGGACAGAAAGCTAAAACCATTAGAAAAGGAAACATGCATCCATGGAACCAGAAAAAGCGGATTCCAACTCTCATACTATCCCAGCCAGCACAGTCAGGGGGGTTGGGGGTGGTGGGTGTAGCCCAAACAACCCATTTCCCAAATGCTGATCAGAATGACATGGATATACACAGATTTAGTATTTTTGCAGTCAGCCCATGCAAAACAACTGCCTGCATCCGTGCCTCTTTGGTGAATAAACCTTACAGGGTTACCTATACCTCTTTTCCCCTTTGCAGGTGTGAGAGCAGCTGGAGTAGATAACATATTTTAAAAGAACCAAACTCAGGAAATGTCTGTGGCCTTTGTGGGCCACTAAGTTACTTGAGTAGCACTGAATGCTGAAATTTATTGCCTCTGACAAAGCAGGTCTAGAGCTAATGCTCTAAAGCACTGGAGAGGCCAGGTTGGGTCACCCAATAGCATCATAATTGGTGCTCTATGGGGACTGGAACTCCAAGCTGTGGTGGTGGGTGGGCTTTCATACTACAGTTAAAGCACTATGATTCCATTTTAACTGCCATGGTTCCTTCCTACAGGACATTGAAATCTGACATTTAATGCCAGAGAATTTCCTGCCAGAGAACTCCAGAGATTCTCCAAATTTTTTCAAGTCCAAGCTTTCCTTAGGATGCAGCCCTGGGAGTTAAAAGTGGAACGACAATGCTAGGACTCAGCTTTTTCTGTAATAAAACAGGAGGCTGTTTGGCCTTGTGGAAAACTGACACCAGAGCAATAAAAAGATTTTGCTTTTTAAAAAAACCCGCTGAAGCAATAAAAAGCGTTCAAAAAATAAACAAGAGGAGTGAGTTTCTCTTACATAGAAAGCAGGGCTGCTTTCTTCTGAATATACTTGTGGACTTTGTACCCCTGACTCACAGAGACTTCTTTGAGTAGGAGGAAAGGGGATGGGTTCACATCCTTTATCAACTATACCCAGGCTGGATCTATTCCATGCAAGCACCATGGGGGCATGAGTCAGCAGTGTGATGCGGCAGCCAAGAAAGACAATGCAATTCTTGGCTGCATCAATAGGAGTCTGGTGTCTAGATTGAGGGAGGTACTGGTACCACTCTACTCTGCTTTGGTTAGACCTCCTCTTGAATCCTGTGTCCAGTTCTGGGCACCCCAATTCAAGAAGGACATGGTCAAGCTAGAGCAAGTCCAGAGGAGGGTGACCAAAATGGTGAGGGGCCTGGAAGCCATGAAGCCCTATGAGGATAGACTTCGAGAACTGGGTATGTTTAGTCTGCAGAAGAGAAGGATAAGAGGGGACATGATAGCCATGTTTAAATATCTGAAAGGATGCCATGTAGAGGAAGGAGAGGGCTTGTTTTCTGCTGCTCCAGAGACCAGGACAAGGAGCAATGGATTCAAGCTGCAGGAAAGGAGATTCCACTTGAACCTGAGGAAGAACTTCCTGACAGTCAGGGCTGTCTGGCAGTGGAATCTGCTGCCTCGGAGTGTGGTGGAGTCTCCTTCCTTAGAGGTTTTTAATCAGAGGCTAGATGGCCATCTGTCGAGAGTGCTTTGAGGGTGTTCCTGCATGGCAGGGGGTTGGACTGGATGGCCCCTGGGGTCTCTTCCAACACTACATTTCTATGATTCTATGATTCCATGATTCAGGACCTCAACTTTCATTAGCAAAACAACACAGGAAAAGCCACCCTTCTACTCTGGATTATTTTATTGAAGTTGTCACTGTCGTGTACCTTCAAATCCATCTTATGGTGATCTCATCCTAGACTCTTCCTGGCCAGATATTTTCAGAGGTTTGCTACTGCTTTTCTCTTCTCCAGGACCGGGCAACAGTGGAAGACTTTGTTTTTTAACTGCCATCGAACCAACTTCAACTTATGGCAACCCTATGGATGAGAGATCTCCAAAACACCTTATCCTCAACCGTCCTGTTCAGGTCTTGCAAGTTCAGGAATGTGTCTTCCTTGGCTAAGTCTATCCATCTGTAACGCGGTCTTCCTCTTTTCCTACTGCTTTCCACCTTAGCAAGCACGATTGTCCTTTCTAGGGAGTTATATCTTCTCATGACCTGGCCAAAGTACAACAGCCTCAGTTGAGTCATCTTGGTTTCTAGAGAGAGTTCAGACTTGATTTGCTCCTTCATCTTTTTAGCAGTCATAGAATCATAGAATCATAGAAATGTAGAGTTGGAAGAGACCCCAGAGGCAATCCAGTCCAACCCCCTGCCATGCAGGAACACCCTCAGAGCACTCCCGACAGATGGCCATCCAGCCTCTGCTTAAAAACCTCCAAGGAAGGAGACTCCACTACACTCCGAGGCAGCAGATTCCATACATATGGCTATGTATGAAGTTGATATATTAATAAAATCTATTTTTAATTTTAAAAAATTTTTTAAAAAAAGGACACTTTGCAGTGAGCTCTCCTTTTAGTTCATCATCAACTGGGCAAAAATTGTCGGGTGGCTGAAATGCAAGGGTACTGTATTGAGAATTCTCTTCCAGACCAGCTCTAATGCCTCATCAAACTCTAGGATTCCACAGGATACATTTGTGGCAGTTAAAGTGGAATCACGGCACTATAACTGTGTGGTGTGAAAGGGCCCCGTGAATGCATTCGGTGTCTGCACTTGCTCCAAAAGTCACTTACCAGAAGTAGGGATGTCACAGTGGAAACTAGAAAGTATACCTGCACCTTTCACGGTTGCTTAAAAGAGGGAATTTTATGCAACCACGCAACGAGTAACGCTTGCTAAAATTTCCTCTTCTTTTTTTTTTTTAAATTTTATTGAATTACCAAATTATACAAACAATCAAAAAAAAGAAAACAGACATAAGTTACACAGTATTAATAATAACATGTCCATCTAAATGAAATCATATAAAAAAGAGTGATAAAGATATGAAAAGAAAGCAAAAGACATGAAAAATAATAGAGAGAAAAAAAGAGAATAAAAGAACATCTACTCAATACATAAAATATACCATATCTATCCTGAGAATAAATTTAATATGTATCTATGAATTTAATATTTATCTATCTATTAGTAAAATCTCAATACTACTTATATCCATCATCCTTAACTTCCAAGGTTATGACAATATTTAACCAAAAGTATCTATAGGAAAGGGTATATTATCTTTATCCTTACTATTAAATCCTCATACAATAAAAATATCCTTCCAATTATCTTTCCATAATTTATCCATTGGAGCTCATTCCTTTACAGTCTTATTTCTATCCATCTTCTCATTTAACATGCCGGTTAGCAGATCCATTTGGAACATTTCATGCAATTTCATTAGCCAATCCTGTTTCGTGGGAATTTCTGTATTTTTTCATTTTGAGGCATAAAGAATTCTTGCTGCTGTTATCATATACAATAATAACCTCCCATATTCCTTTTGATATTTTACATTCACTACCGTAAACATATTTAATAAATATAACTCCGGATTACCTAACAAATTTCCTCTTCTGCACAACTGTTAAAAGGACAAGAAGCCTTTCCAGTTTTCAACCCGGCAACCCTAGGAGCCCAAACTGCACGAAAAAGACAAAAGGATGGGAGAAGAGGTGGGGAAAGCTAGACTTGACAAACAATGGCCAAACATGCTACATGTGCCAAAATGAGGACAGGAACCCAGGTTGGGAACTGCAAAGAGGAAACAGATGTTATTATGAAGGCCTCGGTGACAAAACAATATTATCCAAGGAGATAAAGAGATCGGACCCTCTCGAGTCTGCCACTCCACCATGGCAGCCCTATCCTCACGACAATTCATGCGCCATGCGCCTGGAGGGTCTCCAAGATGCAGCCTCCCTCCAGCCCTCCTTCCAAGTCTCGGCGCATGCTGGTTTTGGAAAATGCACCCACAGCTATGGATGTGACGCTTTCTCCTACCTGCAGCTTCGGCATTCAAGAAAGAGATTTCCCTAAAACTAATGTTTCAAAGTTACTTTTTTAAAAAATAGTTATGCCATTGGGATATTCCACGTTTTAAAGTGATTCATATTTTAAAGTTTTTAATAAGTCGTAATATTAGATTTGGGCCATTTCCACACTGAACTGTTATAGTGCGATGATTCCACTTTCAACATCCTCTGGAATCCTGGGGTTTGCAGTTTCGGGAGGGGCCAGCCGGCAAACCCCAGCATTCCATAGGATGTTGAAAGTGGAATCATAGCGCTATAACAGTCTAGTGCAGAAATGGCCTTGATGATAAGAGTGAATTAACTATAGTATCTTAGTGCATAATTAGTGAGATTTGGAAATATTATATAGACTCTTGCATAATTTAAATGTTTAGGAGAAATTATAAGGGTAACATTAGATGACTTAGATGAATATGTAACCCTTTAAAAGAATGTAAAGTACAACTATTATGATAGGAGCTGCTTGCAAATAAGGGTGGGAACCAATTTTTATCTATGTGTAATAATTCTTAGTTATTGATAGTATGGTGAGAGTCGCATAGGATTGTTATGTGTTGCTTCCTATTTTGTATTTCGGAGCGTCTTGTTTTATCTTGTTTCGTTTTTGCGTCGCTTTGATATGTTGGTTTTTAGTTTTATTTAATAATAGGCAAATTAATGCCATGGCTCCTGCCAGGTGGAAGCAGCCAAAAGTTCATTTGGGTTTTGAAAAACACTTTAACAAAGTGTTCAACAGTACAGAGGTTTCCTGCAACCTATCTAAATGGTAAATTACATATCTATATATGTATATATATATATATATATATGTAATTTACCATTTAGGTAGGTTGCAGGAAACCTCTATACTGTTGAACACTTTGTTAAAGTGTGTATATATATATATATGTATATGTATATATATATACACACACACACACAATATATATATATATATATACACATACATACACACACACACATACATACGTACATACACATACATACATATATATCAATTTGGAGGAAATTTGCTAGTATTTTAGCTTATATCTATCCACTGAGAGGTTGGAAGTCAAACCAGTCTTTACCCCGTATCGTGGTGGGTAGATTTAATTGTCAGGTGTAGTTTACTTTAATGCTTAATTTTGAATATGTGTTTCCTTTTTGTGAGTTACATTATATATCCCTATTTGTTGTTTCATACATCTTTTTTATTTTATTAAATAAGAAAAACAACATAATCCAAACGTACAAAACAATACACCCATGCAAACATTAACAAACGTCTACACCTATCTAAAACAAATACTAACAAACGGAACTGGCCATTTCCACAGTAGACTGTTATAGTGCGATTATCCCACTTGCAACATCCTATGGAATCCTGGGGTTTGGCCCCTCCCGGAACTGCAAACCCCAGGATTCCATAGGATGTTGCAAGTGGAATAATCGCACTATAACAATCTAGTGCGGAAATGGCCTAAAAAAACTGGTTCCCGCCCTTGTTGCACACCGTTCCTATTACTTGAACAGTTACAACCTAATTACTGAGTCATACATTAATTTAATCCCATAATTATTAATTGCTGCTTATCACTTCTCATTTCAATTATTTATTTATTTAATTTCAGAGATTCATAGGTCATTGTTAACTTATTCTAAATTATTTTATATTAATGATCAATCATTGAAAGATAATAATCAATATATTTACATTTTTTTGTGTTTAAAAATTAAAAAAAAAAAGGAAATGGCCATTCCAGTATGGGCAACTTGCCTTTTTCTTTTTGGCCAGAAAAGGGACGCTCCAGGCAGCCGGGGGCAAGGACCACAAAACCGCCGTATGGGCACCTCGATTTTGCCCACTCCTTTAAGGGCAGCCAAGAAACCTCTTTATAAGAGAGGGCACAAAGCAGTTATAAAAACAGTTCCTCGTCTTGGCTTGTCCCTTTTCACTCATTGCTCCATAGCCTTGGAATTGCCTCTCCAAAATTTGCAAACGGCTCTTTCTTTATTTTTAAAGCTCCATCGAAAACTTTTTTTGTTTTCCAAAGCTTCTGGAATTTGAGCTTAATATTATTTTACGATCTTGTATATTTTGATTAGATGCATGTGTCAGTTTGCTTTATATTATATTGTAGATTTAATATTTTACCTGGATAACTTGTTTTGCAATTGTATGGTTTGTTATTCCTTCCTTCCCTCTGCGTGCATGTTTACACAGTGGACCCTACGGGTCTGGAGTGGTTCAGTTCCAGAAGCTGCTGCAGAAGCCAAAAAACACAAATGACTGCATCCTGTATTATTTAATGGCGGCAACACACACAGGGATGCTTCAATACATCTGCATTGACGTCACTTCCATTTTATCTACAGGACATGACAATCCACGGTCAGTGGAAACTGCAGATCAAGAGGATCCACGGTACATACAGATTGCACACTTTTGGCAAGATCCAATGTTTTTGGCTGCTTTACTTGTAAAGGGAAATGTATGTGGACGGTGCTATCCTACTACCAATAAAACAAAAAGTCAGCAAGAAGCAAAGTCAGCCGCTTTTAGCTTTTTCAGATCTGAGCAAAGGAACACTTTTGGAATATCGAAAGAACTAGATATCCCTACACAAAACTGCGTGATGTGTTAATGTTCTTGGGGAGACAGAGCTTTCTCCCAGGGCTTTTCCGCACTACACTGTTATAATGCTATTATTCCACTTCCAACATCCTATGGAATTCTGGGGTTTGTAGTTTATTCTCTGGCTCAGAATTCCAAATGCCCCTCCCTAAATTGCAAACCCCAGGATTCCATAGGAGGTTGAAAGTGGAATAACAGCACTATAACAGTGTAGTGCGGAAAAGCCCTCCGTTCCACTACCATCACAAGTACGTCCAGGGAAGACCCAGGACACAGCTTTCTTGGTGGCTGATCCCAGCCGGTGGAACTCCCTGCCACAGAAGGTCCACTTGGTCCCATCCCTGCTCTCATTCCTCCTGCAAGCAAAGACCTTCTTATTTAAACAGGCTTTCAGGCTTTAACTGGTCGGTGTCGTACAATGGGTGTGCTGGTTCTGAATATGAATATATAGTGCTGTCTATATAATATTTCCAAATCTCACTAATTATGCACTAAGATACTATAGTTAATTCACTCTATCATCAAGGCCATTTCTGCACTAGACTGTTATAGCGCTATGATTCCACTTTCAACCTCCTATGAAAAAGGTTTTAATGTGTTTAATCATTGCAAGTGGACTGTTTAATGCCTTAATTTGTGGAACTCCCTTCCATGGGAGCTCCAGTTGGCCCTTTCCTTGCTTCCTCTGTGCCGGCAGATAAAGACATTTTTATTCAGGCAGTAATAATATAATAATATTTATTTATTTGTATCCCGCCTCTCCACATGGATCAAGTCGGTGGACAACATGAAATACATTATACATTACAAATAGCATGTATTTCTATACCGCTTATCAGCTAAGTGCTCTCTATGCGGTTTACAATGTGTTTTAGCTAATCGCCCCCAACAAGCTGGGTACTCATTTTACCGACCTGCGGAAGGATGGGAGGCTGAGTCAACCTGGAGCCCGGCAGGATCGAACTCACAACCTTGTGGCTGCAGCACCGGCATTTTTAAATCGTTATTGGAAATTATGCTTTAAATATGATTTAAGTGCTTTTAAATCATTGTTTTGACCCAAATGTGGTTTAGGCAATGGAAAGGGGTTTATACAGGATGAGATAAGTTTTACATGTTATATAGAGATATATATGAAGATATATTTGTTATCTATCTATCTATCTATCTATACGTAATATATATAATGTATTATAATTATAAATGTATTTAATATTGAGAATAGTTATGCGTTATAAGATTTGGGAAGGTGGCTAGTTCAGTTGGGAGATTTCTTAGCTTAACTTTTTTCTTATATTTTGTTAACCTGGTTTTCTCTTCGAGTATTGATCTTTTTTCCTTTCTTTGTTTTGTAATAATATTTGATTAATAAAAGGAAAAAAAATAAATCATGGTTTTGAACAATATTAATTCTTTTATTTTTAAGTTTTGAAAATTAATGTTTTAGCTTTATCTTCTCAAATTACTGAAAGTCGCTTTGAATCCTAGCTTGGGAGAGAAAGGCAGAATATAAATTCAATAATAAAAACATAAATAAATTCTGTGAATAATTTTTATGTTACAGATTGGTTTAGCTATTTCATTTTAACATAAAAGTAAGCCTGATTGGTTTAGCTGTTTCATTTTAACATAAAATGTAAGTCCCATTGGGTCCCACGTGGGAGAAAAGCAGGATATAAGTCAAAGGCCATTTCTGCACTACACTCTTATAACGCGATTATTCCACTTTCAACATCCTATGGAATCCTGGGGTTTGCAGTTTCGGCCCCTCCCGAAACTGCAAACCCCAGGATTCCATAAGATGCTGAAAGTGGAATAATCGCGCTATAACAGTGTAGTGCGGAAACTTCAAAAGAAAATAAATACAATTTGTGGGAACTACAATTCCAGTGTGATTTAGTGATTTGAGTGTTGGAGTACAACCCTGGAAACCAGCATTTAATTCTCCAATTGGTCATGGAAAACTACTGGGTGACCTTGGGCAAGTCACACACTCTCAACCCCAGAAAATCCCATGATCGGGTTACCCTACGGTCACCATAAGTTGGAAATGACTTGAAGGCACCCCACAAGAACTACCTCTCCAAATCCCCAGCCAATGATCCCTACATTAAGAGATGACTTTTGCAAGCCCACTTGTTTTAAAACACAACATAACCTATTCTACAACAATTTTATATTATATCACATTTGCATGCGGGTTTTTTTTCCCCTTCCGTTTGCTTCCTTGTTCCCTCGTCTGCCTGTCCTGCACTTTCTCTTTCCTCCGTGGAAATGCACAGAACCATTACGAAATTCCTCCAACAAAAATGGGGCAATTTAATTATCAAATAAACTAAACAAGCCACATTTTATGCTAGAAACGTTAAAATTCGGGGAAATGTAGTAATTCCTGTTTTGTCTAGAATTTTGTTGCGTATTGATGTTCTTGCAGAACGGACAAGAGAATTTTGAATACTTATAAGTACAGCAGACAATTAATCAGACAAGTAAATAAGGAGGAATCAGATCAGGTAGCACAGAGAAGACAAAGAAGGTTATACAGTAAAAGGAATTATAGTTTCCCAATGAGGGGTAGAGTGTGAAAAAAAGGAAGTCGAGATAGAATATATGATTTTTCAAAACCTTTTTGCTTTCATTTCTTTTTTTTACTGAGAAGATGCAAAGATTTTGTAAAATTAATTACTGCAATTTAAGAAGGTTTTTCTTCTTTTTAACTTTATTTTTCTAAAATCTTATATAACACTTTGTTTATATTTGTACATTGGGTTATTTAACATATTTATACATAACAATAATAATAAAATCACATCAACTCTATTATATAACCTTATTGCTTCAAATATATACAATTCTCCTAACTTCGTCCACCATTCTCCCAGAATCTTTTCAACAATCTTTAATATTTCGAAATTCCCTAGTCCCATTCATACTAATACTCAGCATTTCTCTATCATTTCCAATTTTTTTTTCCTAACACCCCCAGTCGGTTTTACTTTATAATATAATCAAATACTTTTTCCATATCTAACTCTGTCAAGTATTGGAAGTTACTCGTGGAAGGTAAGCAAGCAATGACACCATGTAATGTTATTCTTGCTTTATTTCCTTTATTCTTTTAATAAAAGATATTTAAAAAGAAGAAAATGCACAGGCTAAACTAAACAAGAAGAAGAGAATGGAAGAACTCATCCCATGCTGGATACAACCTCCTTCTGGACCTTTAACCCTTAATTGAAAATCAGAATGGCTAGAATCATAAAATCATAGAAATGTAGAGTTGGAAGAGACCCCAGAGGCCATCCAGTCCAACCCCCTGCCATGCAGGAACACCCTCAAAGCACACCTGACCGACGGCCATCCAGCCTCTGCTTAAAAACCTCCAAAAAAAGACTCCACCGCACTCCACGGAGGCAGCAGATTCCACTGCCGGACAGCCCTGACTGTCAGGAAGTTCTTCCTGAGGTTCAGGTGGAATCTCCTTTCCTGCAGCTTGAATCCATTGCCCCTTATCCTAGTCTCTGGAGCAGCAGAAAACAAGCCCTCTCCTTCCTCTACATGGCATCCCTTCAAATATTTAAACACGGCTATCATGTCCCCTCTTGACCTCCTCTTCTGCAGACTAAACATACCCAGCTCTCTAAGTCCATCCTCATAGGGCTTCATGGCTTCCAGGCCCCTCACCATTTTGGTCGCCCTCCTCTGGACTTTCTCCAGCTTGTCAATATCCTTCTTGAATTGGGGTGCCCAGAACTGGACACAGTATTCAAGAGGAGGTCTAACCAAAGCAGAGTAGAGTGGTACCAATACCTCCCTCGATCTAGACACCATACTCCTATTGATGCAGCCGAGAATTGCATTGGCTTTCGTGGCTGCCGCATCACACTGCTGACTCGTGCATTTTTTCCTGAAGGTTCAGGTTTATTCCCTTAGAACTGGGAAGTCATTATTGGCTTTATTGACGAGCTAAAATGGAGTGATTTTTGTGGCTGCAATCTTAGTCTGTAACACAGCATTTGGGAAGCCTTTGACAAAATTCACTGGCCCCCAACCACGGTGAAAGCGAACCCCAACCATGGGCAAACAGTGACCCCATATCTGTAGCCTTGAGTTGCAGATATGAGTTATTCTCCAATGGCTTTTGCACCGACGGCAGTGAGTAAACAAACCAATGCAGAAATAAGTAATCCAATTTCCCGCAGAACCTCATGGCGTCGCTTTAAACAAAGCCAGTCAATGGCTAAACCGTCTAGCAAGTGGCAACAGGTTGTGGATTCATCACTCCTTTTTTTTCCTTGCTAAGCCAAGAAAAATATTAAAGCATCCAGTTGCTCAGGAGCTGTGTGAACACATTGTCTTTATTTTTTTCCTATCCTTGTTTGAGCCGGCAGAAAACACTTGGGGGAAAAAAAAAATCCAGTGCAAACTAGTCCGGAGACACATTAGCAATTGTCACCAAACAGGTTAATGGCTTGGGACAATTTTGAAAGCTAACATTTCCCTCTTAAGTTACAGGCCGTTTCACAATGATTAGTACCTGGAGAAACTATAAATGCAGAGCACACGCAAATCTTGCCCAAGGCATGGTATACGCATTGAAAAGTTACTCTGATAGGGAGCTCTGGATTTTTTTTTTTTTAAAAGCCTACCTATCAGCCTTTAATAATATAAAAAGTAAAGAGCCATACATTTAAGTCCTTATTAAAAGCAAGCAAATACACACACCGGGCAGCAAGCACACAGTTTGGCGGTTTTTCACACGGATTATGTTCCTTGTGCTATGCACACAACCTGACTGTGCGGATTGCGTTGCCACAAGCCACGTGTTCCAAGAGCATGCTGGAAAGTATTCTAAGAGCACCCTAATGTCTGCAATTTATTTATTTATTTTTATATATATATATATATATATATATATATATATATATATAATTTTTATTGAAAGTTTGTCTCAAACTCCCCCACTTCCATGCTTAAATCTTCCAGCTGAAATTGCTTTTTTTCCATTCCATTACAAACATAATTTCCATCTTACAGAGAGAAGAACAGTTGCATTATTTCTTCTTTGATTTCTTATGCATTTATATCCTTACCCAATCCAATACTCTTTCCCATTCTTTCTCAAAGTTCTGGATAGATTTGTTCTTCAACGAAAATGCTGATTTTTCCATCTCTATCCTATCCAGGACTTTTAACTTCCATTCTTCTATATCAGTATGTTTCTTTTCTTTCCAGTGCTGCGCATAGGTCAACCTTGCCGCAGTTATTAGATATAATAATATCTTTTTTTTAAATTTTTATTTATTAAAACCAGCCGTATCCAACTGAACATCATTATGACATATTCCTTACTTCCATTATAAAAATAAAAGAGAAAGCTTATATTTCAAGTTGTATATATATATATATAGATATATAGATATACATATATACACATATATATTCATATTTAGGATATCTTACTTGTTTACCTATTACAATATACATTCTTCTATCTTCTATTTCCTACCATCTAGCTATTATCTATCTTCCATTATCCCATTCTTTAAAACTTCCTCCCTCCCCCAGTTTGAACAGCTCTTTATCAATTTCATCAATAAATCTCTTAGATTTTTATTTATTTATTTATTTGTATCCGCCTCTCCATATGGATCGAGGCGGTGAACAATTTAGAAATAGCATGTATTTCGGTACATTTTTCTATACATGCCCCCAACAAGCTGGGTACTCATTTTACCGACCTGCGGAAGGATGGAAGGCTGAGTCAACCTTGGAGCCCGGCAGGATCGAACTCACAACCTTGTGGCTTGCAGTACTGGCATTTAACCACTGCGCCACCAGGGCTCCCTTATATAATATATAATAAAATATATAATATATGATATATTATATAATATATAATAAAAAGATATAATAATATCTTCTAATGACTTCTGATTTCCCTTTGTTGCCCTAGCGTATTTAACAAATAAAGCTCCAGTAATGTCTGAAATTTTAATGCAATAATATTTGGTTGCAACTAAGGATGTAAAGGTCTGGAAAGATAAGGAAACGTTCCGAGGGAAAAAACTCTTGTGAGTCTTTTGTTGTTGTTTTTGGAGGGGGGAACCTTCTCTCCAACACCAGGGAATCACAGATCTAGAATTTGCTTTTTGTTGTTTGTCTTCTAAGTTGACTTTGACTTACGGCACCCCACCGTAGGGTCTTCTTGGTAAGATCTCCAAAGAGGAGGTCTGCTGCCATTTCTTTTCTCTAAGGCTGAGAGAGTGTGACATGTGCAAAGTCACCCACTAAGTTTCCATGGCTGAGTGGGGAATTCGAACCCGGACCCTCCGCAGTCATCATTCAACAACCAAACCACTATAGCACACTTATTTTCTTAGTTCCTTCAAGCTGACTCTTTTTTTCTTTCTTTTTTTTAATTTTATTGAATTACCAAATTATACAAGCAATCAGAAAAAAGAAAACAGACATAAGTTACACAGTATTAATTATAACATGTCCATCTAAGTGGAATCATATAAAAAAGAGTGATAAAGATATGAAAAGAAAGCAAAAGACATGAAAAATAATAGAGAGGAAAAAAAGAGAATAAAAGAACACCTACTCAATACATAAAATATACCATATCTATCCTGAGAATAAATTTAATATGTATCTATAAATTTAATATTTATCTATCTATTAGTAAAATCTCAATACTACTTATATCCATCATCCTTAACTTCCAAGGTTATGACAATATTTAACCAGAAGTATCTATAGTAAAGGGTGTATTATCTTTATCATTACTATTAAATCCTCATACAATAAAAATATCCTTCCAATTATCTTTCCATAATTTATCCATTGGAGCCCATTCCTTTACAGTCTTATTTCTATCCATCTTCTCATTTAACGTGGCGGTTAGCAGATCCATTTGGAACATTTCATTAGCCAATCCTGTTTCGTGGGAATTTCTGTATTTTTCCATTTTGAGGCATACAGAATTCTTGCTGCCGTTACCATATACAATAATAACCTCCCCTATTCCTTTTGATATTTTACATTCACTACCGTAAACATATTTAATAAATATAACTCCGGATTACCTAACAAATGTATTCCTAATATTTGATTAATTTGATTATGAATAACATTCCAGTATTCTTTAGCCTTTTTACATTGCCACCATACATGGAAAAATGTCCCTGATTTCTCTCCACATTTCCAACACTTATTGGGGTAATTTTTAGATGTTTTAGCAATTAATTGAGGTGTAATATACCATCTGAATTGCATTTTAAGCTGACTCTTGACTCATGGTAACTAACCCTGACATGGAGTTTTCTTGGAAAAAAATTATTCGGAAAGAGTTTGCCTTTGCCTTTTTCCAAGGCTGAGAGAGTGTCTCACCCAGTGGATTTCCATGGCTGAGCAGGGATTCAAACCTCCTTTATACTGTTATTTATATCAATATATATATTTATTTATTTATTTATTTATATCAATATATTTCCCCAGAACTGGGACTAAAGCAGCTTATGCAAATACTAACCACATTATACGTAAAAACACATAGAAATCAAAAGGAACCTTTATTCATAGAATCATAGAATCATAGAAATGTAGAGTTGGAAGAGACCCCAGGGGCCATCCAGTCCAACCCCCTGCCATGCAGGAACACCCTCAAAGCACTCCCCACAGATGACTTTATGACATGGCCGAGGCGGATATAGTACATGAATCATTAAAAGACAATAGGAGAAGTAACACATGAGAAGCATGGAAAATGGTATTCCCGCCGTGGGAAGCTTGCTGGGGAAAGAAGGCGATAATGTTTGCTAGATAGTAGTAAGATATATAAGCCACAAGGTTGTGAGTTCGATCCTGCCGGGCTCCAGGGTTGACTCAGCCTTCCATCCTTCCGCAGGTCGGTAAAATGAGTACCCAGCTTGTTGGGGGCATGTATAGAAATGTTTTGAAATACATGCTATCTGTAAGTTGTTCGCCGCCTCGATCCATATGGAGAGGCGGGATACAAATAAATAATTAAATAAAAAATAAATAAAATAAAATAAAATAAATATCTGTAATTTGATTTATGTAAAGGCTTGATGGAACATAACTTATTAGGAAGAGAATCAGAACATTTAGAATGTCTTAGAGACAAGGAAATAGTATTAAATTGTTATAAAAAAATGTAATAACGGTCATTTCAAGAAAGGATGGAAAGAAAGGTGTTTTTATTTGAAAATTATAATCCGTTGAATGAAGGAAAATATAGATAAGTGAGCATCGATTTCCTGAGTTTCGGAAGGGGAAAAATATTAAGGGGAGGTAGAAGGGTGAGGGGAAGGGATTCAGTAGATGGGGGGGAGTAAGTTTAGGGGGGGAATGGGGAAAAATAGGGGGCACGGGGTGGGGGTAAATGGTTTTTCTTTATGGGGTTTTTGTTTTGTGTGTGTTCTGTCTGTTTTGTATTGTAGAATGTTATGTGAACTGCATGAATATGTATTTCAGAAAGGTATCTGTTTTTGTATTTGTAAAAAATAAAAATTTATTAAAAAAAAACCAAGAAATCAAAAGGAACCTAGTGATACCTTTAAGACTAACTCGTTTATCTTAGCAGGAGCTTCTGTGGATTTCCATCACCATCTTTAGATGCTTTTCCTTTCTATACTGAAACAGACCAAACACCTATTGTTTTGAAAACATATAAAAAGTTGCTGTTGAAATCCTATTAAACTATCTGTAGAATTGAAAACCATTTAAAGTAAGTCCATGAAGAAAGGGACAAAAGCAATATACTACACAAGGCACCAAAGCCCATCTCGTCTTGGATGCTAAGCAGGGTCCACCCTGTTTAGTCCTTGGGTGGGAGAGCGCCAATGAATAAGCAATGCAATAGGATATATTTCGGAGGAAAGAACTGGCAAAGCCACCTCTGAGCATTTCTTGCTTAAGAAAAGCCTATGAAATTTATGAGGTCACCATAAGGGGACAGGCAACACGAAGGTGCACGTGCGCACACATGCACACCATTATGAGGTCTTTCCCATAAACACTCCTTTTATTAGCTCCCTAAAATCCTGTTGCTCAGTTCCCAGTTAGAATCATAGAAAAAAAAGGACTTGGAAGGGGTCCCATGGACCATTAAATTAGACCCCTTGCCCAAGGCAGGATTTCCAGCTAAAGCTTCCCCAGCAGGTTAGCTGTCCAGCCTCTTTTCTGAAGATGTCCAAAGAAGGAGAGCAAGTCACACTGTCTCAGCCCAAGAAGAAGGCAACGAGAAACCTGCTCTTTTTTTAAAAAAAAAAATCATTTTTTATTCATAAAATAAATAAAATTACAATCCTCTTTACATTGCTATACATGTTTTCATCGTCAAATAATCCCCTAAATTTCCATCGGTTGTCTCAAATTGCTAATATAATTACATGCATAGAGCAATAACAAAACTTCTATGCATTTATATAAATTTACAAGTATTATTTCCTTGTCCTATCACTAACCTCTCTTTCCACGCATAATATACACGTTACATTGGAATTTCCTACTATCTCATTCTTTCTTCTAGTTTGTTGCACATTTTGTTTTATTTCGCCAACACTGTCTAACTATTACAGATCTCTTCTTACATCGGTTTCCTCCACATTTCTTAAATCTATAGTTTACTATCCATCTTATCCCCAACATTTCCTGCTTTAATTAGACTTTGATTTTCCATCTGTGACTAAGGTAGCTAAAGAAACCTGCTCTGACTACAGCTTGATATAAAAACCTTAGGAGAGAGTTACCATAATTTAAATGGACTCAGGAGTGCTTTGAGGGTGTTCCTGCATGGCAGGGGGTTGGACTGGATGGCCCCTGGGGTCTCTTCCAACTCTACATTTCTATGATTCTATGAAAGCACCTAAGAACAAGGAAATACAGAGAAAAGGGAGAAAAACTAGCTTAAAAATAAAAAACAGCCCTGCAAACAACCCAAAGCCACTGGTCATCCATGCAGATGTATTTGTGCATGCAGCAGGTTAACAGACGGTATGTCAACAAGACGAATCAAGTGGATATTTCCTTTATTGTTATTATATATTGTACTATCTTATGTTTTATGTTTTATATTCTGTAATATGTTTCTGTTTTGTTATAGAATCATAGAAATGTAGAGTTGGAAGAGACCCCCAGGGGCCATCCAGTCCAACCCTCTGCCATGCAGGAACACCCTCAAAGCACTCCCGACAGATGGCCATCCAGCCTCCGCTTAAAAACCTCCAAGGAAGGAGACTCCACTACACTCCGAGGCAGCAGATTCCACTGCCGGACAGCCCTGACCGTCAGGTGGAATCTCCTTTCCTGCAGCTTGAATCTGTTGCTCCTTGTCCTGGTCTCTGGAGCAGCAGAAAACAAGCCCTCTCCTTCCTCTACGTGGCATCCCTTCAAATATTTAAACATGGCTCTCATGTCCCCTCTTAACCTTCTCTTCTTCAGACTAAACATACCCAGCTCTCTGAGTCTATCCTCATAGGGCTTCATGGCTTCCAGGCCTCTCACCCTTTTGGTCGCCCTCCTCTGGACTTGCTCCAGCTTGTCCATATCCTTCTTGAATTGGGGTGCCCAGAACTGGACACAGGATTCAAGATGGGGTCTAACCAAAGCAGAGTAGAGTGGTACCAGTACCTCCCTCGATCTAGACACCAGACTCCTACTGATGCAGCCGAGAATTGCATTGGCTTTCTTGGCTGCCGCATCACACTGCTGACTCACGTTCAGCTTGTGGTCTATGAAGACTCCTAGATCCCTTTCACACATACTGCTATCCAGCCATGTGTCCCCCATCCTATATTTCTGTATTCCATTTTTTCTACCTAAGTGTAGGACCTTACACTTCTCTCTGTTGAATTTCATTTTGTTTGCCTTGGCCCAGCTCTCCAATCTATCCAGGTCAATTTGAATTTGAATTATATTTAAGATTCCTAAGATATGTGTTTTAACGGTTGGAAATATGGTTGGAAAACGGTTGGAAAAAATTAATAATAAAAAAATTAATAATAAAAAAAAATCTTCGCAGAAAACGTAGATGAAAGTCTCGGTGTTTTATAAAAGTTTTTTTTTTCCAACCAGCCTGGCTTTAACCCCAGGAGACAGGTATGAAGCACTCTGGTTGGAAGCAGAATTGATATGCTTGGTGGAGAGAACATTGCAAGAGGACATGCTCCAGGGCTCTCTTTCCACCGGGCATCACCCACCCTCCAGCCTCATGGGCAGCGCAGTGGAAGACCGCAGGATCGCCAAGTCGCCAAATCCAGAAAAACGTCCTCTTGGAAAGCCTATTGTCAAGTCTACGTGTTTTTCTGGCCTGGGCTTGGTTATTAGCAGACGCGAAGAGCTGCCAAAAACCCAGTCGTCATACAGCCCGCAGGGTGGGAAGAGAAAAAAGAAAAAGAAAAAAGAAATAACAACTCCAGCATAAAACATTAGCCCAGCCTGGCTTGGAGAGAGATCAGAGGCGGCACAGGGAGGACCGGAGGGGTTTTCACTTTTAAAAGTATGATTAACTCCGAGGACGCACCAGCCTGGGAAAGGACGGGTTGTGCCGCATGTTAACCACTTCTATGGCTGCCTTTGGAACAGTTGGCCTCCTCTTTTCTACAGTGTTATGGGAGGGGAAAAAAAATTGGACTACAATTCCCAGAATCCCCTCGGGGGGTTCTGGGAGTTGTAGTCCAAAAATAACTTTCCTGATCCTCTACCCAGACTCCCCTGCAACTCCTCTAAACTTCTTTTTTGGACATCTCTACACATTCCTGCCGTAACCACCAGACACAAACATACAGTTAGGTATGTGCTTAATTATCACGTGCTTAATTATTTAAGTTTTTATTACTCATTTTAATTCTTTGATAGCTGAATGAACTTTCAGCTTCTGTACTTTGTGTATTTCTAACCATGTCATTTTTTTTAACAATCTACTGTAAGCCATCATGAGTCCTAAACTGGGAAAAACAGTGAGATGATGATGATGATGATGATAATAATAATTAATAATTGCTCGAAATTTCATAGAATCAAAGAAATGTAGAGTTGGAAGAGACCCCAGGGGCCATCCAGTCCAACCCCCTGCCATGCAGGAACACCCTCAAAGCACTCCTGACAGATGGCCATCCAGCCTCTGCTTAAAAACCTCCAAGGAAGGAGACTCTACCACACTCCAAGGCAGCATATTCCACCATTTAATCATAGAGTCATAGAAATGTAGAGTTGGAAGAGACCCCAGAGGCCATCCAGTCCAACCCCCTACCATGCAGGAACACCCTCAAAGCACTCCTGACAGATGGCCATCCAGCCTCTACTTAAAAACCTCCAAGGAAGGACTCTACCACACTCCAAGGCAGCATATTCCACCATTGAATCATAGAGTCATAGAAATGTAGAGCTGGAAGAGACCCTAGAGGCCATCCAGTCCAACCCCCTGCCATGCAGGAACACCCTCAAAGCCCTCCGAACAGATGGCCATCCAACCTCTGCTTAAAAACCTCCAAGGAAGGAGACTCCACCACACTCCGAGGCAGCAGATTCCACTGCCGGACAGCCCTGACTGTCACTTTCACACACTCCAGTTGCAATGTGGTGTGAGAAGAACCCTGCCAGAACCCGAATGGCATACCACCGCTCCAAATCCCACTCTCGGATGCAAACACAGCGAAATAATCACAATAGTAATAATGCCACTCCCAGTTTCCACCACCCACCGCCATTCATAATTTAACAATAATAATAAAATAATAAAAATATATTTTTTTGTTCCCTGTCTCTCCCCAAGTAAGACACCCTTGGCAAGAACAATGTTCACCTCATCCCTGGGTGGCATCATCCCCACCCCATCATCCCTCCTTTGGCCTCACCTTCCGCATGCTGCCGCTCTCAGAGGGCTGCAACAGGAGGGGGACCCCGGTGCCATCGCTGTCCCCGTCTCCTTCTCGGCCGGGGGGCTCTCTTCTTCTGGGATCATCCTCGCTGGCGCAGGAGGGGCATTGGCCGGACAGCCGCAGCTCTAGGACAGGACTGTGGTCCGGACTGAAGGCAGGGAGGGCAGGGGCTGGCTCTCTGTCTGAGTCCCTGGACACCCTCTCTCGCACAGGCACGCCCCAAATCCTGGCTCCCCAGAGCGGAACCCCAAATACTCCCCCCAAAGGTCCCACTGCTGCCCCCACTCTTTAGAGGGCGGAGATCCTGAGCAACTTGAGATTCTGACCAACCCGAGATCCTGAGCAACCCCCAAATCCTGGCTCCCCCAGAGTGGAACCCTAAATATTCAAGGATCCCACTGCTGCCCCCACTCCTTCGAGGGCTGAGATCCTGAACACCCAACCTGCAGGACCCCTGGATGCCAGGGCTCCTAAATTTGGGAAGCAGACTTCTAGGAACTTCTCTCACCTACCTGTCTGATCTTTATCTGGGATCCTGGCTCTAGAAGGACCCTTACCTGGATCCTGGATCTAGAAGGACTCTTACCTGGATCCTGGATCTAGAAGGACCCTTACCTGGGATCCTGGATCTAGAAGGACCCTTACCTGGGATCCTGGATCTAGAAGGGTCCTTACCTGGGATCCTGGATCTAGAAGGACCCTTACATGGGATCCTGGATCTAGAAGGGTCCTTACCTGGGATCCTGGATCTAGAAGGGTCCTTACCTGGGATCCTGGATCTGGAAGGACCTTTACCTGGGATCCTGGATCTAGAAGGGTCCTTACCTGGGATCCTGGATCTGGAAGGACCCTTACCTGGATCCTGGATCTAGAAGGGTCCTTACCTGGGATCCTGGATCTAGAAGGGTCCTTACCCGGATCCTGGATCTAGAAGGGTCCTTACCTGGATCCTGGATCTAGAAAGACCCTTACCTGGATCCTGGATCTAGAAGGATCCTTACCTGGGATCCTGGATCTAGAAGGATCCTTACCTGGATCTAGAGGGATCCTTACCTGGATCCTGGATCTAGAAGGACCCTTACCTGGGATCCTGGATCTAGAAGGACCCTAACCTGGATCCTGGATCTGGAAGGATCCTTACCTGGATCCTGGATCTAGAAGGATCCTTACCTGGATCCTGGATCTGCTAGGATCCTTACCTGGATCCTAATACAGAGGCGAGCCTGCATTTGGCACAGATCCTCACCTGGCCCTGCTCTAACTTACCTGGCCCTGCCCCCCCACCCCTCCTTAGGGTACCCCAACCCGTCCTGCTGGGGATTCTCCCCTCCCGGGCCCCTCAAAACCTGCTCAGCCTCAGGACCGGCTCTCTAGCGATCCGCCCACCAACCTCTCCCGCACCCAGAGCCTCGCATCCAAGCCCACCTCACCCCCAGCAACCGCTCAGACCTCGATGAGGACTAGGAGCTTGGGGAGGCTGAGAGCCGGTTCCTCCTGTCCCCGGGGCCCCAAACCTCTCCTCCACAGGTGTCTGTCCCGGAAAGCAAGGGGAGGGCGCGGACCCGGCTGCTGCTCTGGGCTCCCGACGGACAATAGCCGCCCGCGGGCTTCGGGCGAGCAGAGCCGCGGCAGCGAGGGAGACAGAGCCAGCCAGGAGGGGCGCGGGGGGGGGAAGAGGGAGGAGGCGCCTCAGCCAATAGAGAAGCGCCGGCCCCTCGAAGGGCAGCGCCCCCGCCCAATAGGAGGACGGAGAGTTATGCAAACCAAGTGGGCGGGGAAAGCCCGCCTCCCCTCTGGCTGAAGGAGTGGAACGGAGGGGGGCGGAGTAATGAGAGAGGAGGGGGAAGAGCCGAGCCGGCTGGTCTCCCGTGGCAACCGTGGGAATTAGAACGCGGGTGACGTCATGGCGGGGAGGAGGGGGAGGGGGGCTCGGTCCGGCGGGGGTCACGTGCGGAGCCGTCGGGGCGCGTGTGCAAAATTGGGGCGCCCCCTCCCCGTCGCCCCACTTTTCCTCCATTGGGGGGGTGTTGTTGTTCTTTTGCAATAATGCAACTTTCTTTCTCTTCCCTGACTTTCCCACAGGTCTAAAGCTGATGGTGGTGGCAGTAGTAATAATAGTAATTAATAATAATAATAATAATATCCTTTATCTAATATACTATTATCAAAGTTTCTCTATGTTAGGGAAAGACCTCATAGAATTGGCTGCCTGAGAAGATTCTGTGGAATCCTGGGGTTGGCAGTTTAGGGAGGGGCCTCCAGAATGCTTAGCCTCCCTGGCTCTTTTGGGCCTGGACAGTTGCTATGGAGATGAGGCCTAGCAGCAAGGAGGAGGGCCGGCCCCTCCCGAAACTGCAAACCCCAGGATTCCAGCGGGTGTTGAAAGTGGAATAATGGCACTATACCTTGCTAGTGCGGAAATGGCCTGAGACTGGAATTTGGGTCCCCCCCTCTCTTCCCCCCCCACCCGCCCGCCCATCAGTGTTCAACTCTCTTGCCTCTTCTCCCCTTGCAGGACAGGAGCGGATGCTCTAGAGCTTGCTTCCAGGTAAACCTATCCGGCGTAAGGCGGTAGCGGTGGAGAGATTTGCAAAGTGTTCAGACTCTCGTTAGGGAAAATCTTCCCCTTGCAAAAGAAAACTACTTCGAAGCAAGCAGGAATTCAACAGGTAACGCCCAGGAAGATGTCTTCCCACAAGTTCTCTGCTGTTGCATTTGCTGAATTTCCACCTGCAGGTTGCAGCCATTTTATCGAAGGCCATTTCCACACTACACTGTGATAGTGCTATTATTCCACTTTCTGCATCTTGTGGAATTCTGGGGTTTGTAGTTTCCTGAGGCCAAAGAGCACCTGGCTGAGAATTCTAAATGTCCCTCCCTAAACTGCAAACCCCAGGATTCCACAGGGTGGTGGAAGTGGAATAATAGCACTTTAACAGTGTAGTGCAGAAATGGCCATAGACAGGAGGGACTGTGTATTTACTTAATTATTTTATTTATTTTTCCGCAGCTTAACTCCTGACAAAAACCAGATCTTTGAAAAATATCAATCAGTAAAAGCCACCCCGATCGTGGCGTTTTTAAAAGAGCCACCAAATAGCATCGCCCCCCCACCCCAACTTTCCTTGATGAGGTCCAGAGGTATGAATCATAGAATCATAGAAATGAAGAGTTGGAAGAGACCCCAGGGGCCATCCAGTCCAACCCCCTGCCATGCAGGAACACCCTCAAAGCACTCCCGACAGATGGCCATCCAGCCTCTGCTTAAAAACCTCCAAGGAAGGAGACTCCACCACACTCCGAGGCAGCAGATTCCACTGCCGGACAGCCCTGACTGTCAGGAAGTTCTTCCTGAGGTTCAGGTGGAATCTCCTTTCCTGCAGCTTGGATCCATTGCTCCTTGTCCTGGTCTCTGGAGCAGCAGAAAACAAGCCTTCTCCTTCCTCTACATGGCATCCCTTCAAATATTGCTATGGATGCCAATACCAAGCACCCCTGCTAAATGGAAGCAGCTTCAAGGCATATTTCCATATCTTCTCAGAATTAAGTCCCCATTGAAGTCAGTAGGACTCACTTCTAAGTCAGTGAATTACTGTCTTAAAGGTCGGGACAGAGAAATAGCCGCCCAGATTCCCTTTGGGTGACATCAGGTTAGAGTGAAATAGGGAAGAAGGAACATGCTGCCTGTTTAATTACTTACTGGATTATTATTATTATTATTATTATTATTATTATTATTATTATTATTATTATCGGAGTGTAGTGGAGTCTCCTTCCTTGGAGGTTTTTAAGCAGGGGCTGGATGGCCATCTGTCGGGATTGATTTGAGGGTGTTCCTGCATGGCAGGGGGTTGGACTGGATGGCCCCTGGGTCTCTTCCAACTCTACATTTCTATGATTCTATGATTCTATGATTATTATGTCGAAGCCATTTATTGCAAGTTCTCCATCCTTCTAGCATAGAGGTGGGCACTGTACTGGAGAGATGCAAATATCCAAGGCCTTGCTCAGTCCTTGAACAAAACAAAAAACCCAAAATGCAGAAAGACAAACTTAACAAATATGTGCAAAGATAATTACGACCCAAAAGAGTCCCAAGGTTTGTTGTAATTAAACGGGACTAACTGGCAATCATCAGCCTAGAGCCCAACATTGTAGATTGTCCACTATCCAGAACTTGGCCATTTCAGGTTTCTCCCCTTCTTTTTTCTCCCCATCTTCTGCAGCCAGACACTGCCAAGAACTTCAATTTCTGATGTACGGAGGTGAGGACAAGTTGCCAGCCGAGACCTGCAATAGCCCATTTCCTCCAGGGATCTGAATGGCCGAGTGCAAAACCCGGGAATTCATTTCTTCTTCCCAGCGGCTGCCAGCTCAGTTCCTCTTGCTTCAGCCTCTTACTGAATTTTTTTTTTAAAGGGCCCACAAAATAGATATCTCTGGAGCATCTGCAGAGTTCTTGCAACGCAGTATCATATTAACATGATAGCAATGAAAACGGACTGTGTGGTCTGAGTGTCGGACAAGGGCTCCAGGAGAACAGGGTTTCAAATCCCTGCTCCGTCCTGGAATCCCACAAGGTGACTCTCACTGAGAGAGTGTGAGAGTCACACTCTCTCAGCCTCGGAGAAGGCAATCGCTAACCTGCTCTGAATAAATCATGTTAAGAAAAAACTTATGGGAGGGCTGCCATCCCAGAGCCAGCCTGGTCTAAGAGTTTTGATTATTAGGACGGGACTTTGGAAGATTAGGGTAAAAATGCCTGCTCAGTCCTGGGAAGCCACTGGTGGTTCTTGGGCAGGTCACACTCTCTCAGCCTCAGGAGAAGGCAATCGCTAACCTGCTCTGAATAAATCATGTTAAGAAAAAACTTATGGGAGGGCTGCCATCCCAGAGCCAGCCTGGTCTAAGAGTTTTGATTATTAGGACGGGACTTTGGAAGATTAGGGTAAAAATGCCTGCTCAGTCCTGGGAAGCCACTGGTGGTTCTTGGGCAGGTCACACTCTCTCAGCCTCAGGAGAAGGCAATTGCTAACCTGCTCTGAATAAATAATGTTAAGAAAAAACTTATGGGAGGGCTGCCATCCCAGAGCCAGCCTGGTCTAAGAGTTTTGATTATTAGGACGGGACTTTGGAAGATTAGGGTAAAAATGCCTGCTCAGTCCTGGGAAGCCACTGGTGGTTCTTGGGCAGGTCACACTCTCTCAGCCTCAGGAGAAGGCAATCGCTAACCTGCTCTGAATAAATAATGTTAAGAAAAAACTTATGGGAGGGCTGCCATCCCAGAGCCAGCCTGGTCTAAGAGTTTTGATTATTAGGACGGGACTTTGGGAGATTAGGGTAAAAATGCCTGCTCAGTCCTGGGAAGCCACTGGTGGTTCTTGGGCAGGTCACACTCTCTAGCCTCAGGAGAAGGCAATCGCTAACCTGCCCTGAATAAATCATGTTAAGAAAAAACTTATGGGAGGGCTGCCATCCCAGAGCCAGCCTGGTCTAAGAGTTTTGATTATTAGGACGGGACTTTGGGAGATTAGGGTAAAAATGCCTGCTCAGTCCTGGAAGGCCACTGATGGGTCTTGGGCAAGTCACACTCTCTCAGCCTCAGGAGAAGGCAATCGCTAACCTGCCCTGAATAAATCATGTTAAGAAAAAACTTATGGGAGGGCTGCCATCCCAGAGCCAGCCTGGTCTAAGAGTTTTGATTATTAGGACGGGACTTTGGGAGATTAGGGTAAAAATGCCTGCTCAATCCTGGAAAGCCACTGGTGGTTCTTGGGCAGGTCACACTCTCTCAGCCTCAGGAGAAGGCAATTGCTAACCTGCTCTGAATAAATCATGTTCAGAAAAAACTTACGGGAGGGCTGCCATCCCAGAGCCAGCCTGGTCTAAGAGTTTTGGTTATTAGGACGGGACTTTGGGAGATTAGGGTAAAAACGCCTGCTCAGTCCTGGAAAGCCACTGGTGGTTCTTGGGCAAGTCACACTCTCTCAGATTTTCAGTAAAGCTATGGCAAGCCTTCTCTGAATATATCTTGCCAAGAAAACCCCAGGATACAGTTACTATCAGTCAGAGTTGACTTGAAGGCACTAGCTGGATAGCAGTACGTGTGAAAGGGATCTAGGAGTCTTCATAGACCACAAACTGAACATGAGTCAGCAGTGTGATGCGGCAGCCAAGAAAGCCAATGCAATTCTCGGCTGCATCAAGAGGAGTATGGTGTCTAGATCGAGGGAGGTGCTGGTACCACTCTGCTTTGGTTAGACCTCCTCTTGAATACTGTGTCCAGTTCTGGACACCCTAATTCAAGAAGAACATGGTCAAGCTGGAGCAAGTCCAGAGGAGGGCGACCAAAAGGGTGAGAGGCCTGGAAGCCATGAAGCCCTAGGAGGATAGACTTAGAGAGCTGGGTATGTTTAGTCTACAGAAGAGAAGGTTGAGAGGGGACATGAGAGCCATGTTTAAATATTTGAAGGGATGCCACATAGAGGAAGGAGAGGGCTTGTTTTCTGCTGCTCCAGAGACCAGGACAAGGAGCAATGGATTCAAGCTGCAGGAAAGGAGATTCCACCTGAACCTCAGGAAGAACTTCCTGACGGTCAGGGCTGTCCAGCAGTGGAAGATGCTGCCTTAAGTGTAGTGGAGTCTCTTTCCTTGGAGGTTTTTAAGTAGAGGCTGGATGGCCATCTGTGGGGAGTGCTTTGAGGGTGTTCCTGCATGGCAGGGGGTTGGACTGGATGGCCCCTGGGGTCTCCTCCAACTCTACATTTCTATGATTCTAAGAAAATCAATGAAGTGTTAAATATACTAGGCCAACATAGACAGATAAGAAGTTATCAGAAGATACTGTTATACTTGATAACAGCAGCAAGGTTGTTGTATGCACAACATTGGAAAGAAAATAAAGATATAAATCTGGAAGAGTGGAAGTTGAAAGTTTTAGAGATGGTAGAAACAGAAAAATTAGCATCCTCTTTGAAAAATAAACCAATACAGAAAGGGAAATGGAAAGGAGTATTGGATTGCGTAAAGACATAGATTTATAAGACGTAGAGATACGGAAACAAGATAAAGGGTAATTGTTTTTATTGGTAATAGAAATGTAATTGCTCTTTTTTTGTGTAAACAGAAATAATGTGGGTTCAACTAGAGAAATATAAGCGGAAGTGGGGGAGGTGGGATACATTTAAAGAAGATGTGACCCACTTGTTCCTTTTTTATTTGGTAACTAAACTTTAATAAAAACATTACAATAATAATAATAATAATAATAATAATAATAATAATAATAATAATAATAAAATTTATTTGTATCCCGCCTCTCCACATGGATCGAGGCGACGAACAACATGAAATACATTATACATTAAAAGACATTAAAAACATACCCAATCCTCCCCACCCACCAACCCACCTAAACCAACCCCTTAAAATACACAGCAATTAACAATCCATCAATTACTATTAGCAAAGCAGCAAGGCAATAGATGGGAGGCGATGGAAATGCTAGTCTGGGAACTGACTGGGTGGCCTTGGGCAAGTCACACTCAGCCTCAGAGGAAAGCAAAGACAAACCTCTTCTGCACAAATCTTGCAAAGAGTACCTTAAGGTGGGACCATCATAAGCTAGAATCCAGTTTAAGAGGAGAGGTAGTGTGGCATAGTGGTCTGAGTGTTGCACCAGGGCTCAGGGAACCCCAAGGGTCAAATTCCTGCTCGGCTGTGGGAACCCACTGGCTAACCGTGGGCAAACTCTGCAACAGAATTGCCCTAAGATGGAGCCAACTTGAAGCTGTAGAACAACTGTAGGAATGTAACAGGACAATGTTTCCCTGATTTCTGGGGTCCCTTGGGGGACACCTCAATGTGCTCCACATGATGGGGAATGGAAACTAGCCAGAGCACGAGCAATAGCAATGCAAGAGGCAGGGTAACCTAGCGGGGTCTTTTTACCCAGAAACTAATTGGCAGCCAGTGGAGTGATTTTAATATCGGTGTGATATACTCACTCCTTGATGTACCTGTGACCAATCTGCCTGCCGTATTTTGGACCAATTGGAGTTTCCAAACTTGGTACAAAAGTAGCCCAATGTAGAGCACATTGCAGAAGTCCAACTTTGACGTTACCAATGCATGCATCACCATCTTTAGGTCTTCCAAAAGATTCCATATGATAGCCATATCCATATTTGTAGGGATTCTAAGATTCCATAGGACAGAGCCAAAGCGGTTACAGTGGTGCAAAGCTGCTTTAACTGTGCAATGCGTGCTTACTTATGAGTAAGTCCCAATGCATTTGATCAGTTTTACTCACTTGGGTTAACCTGTGTAGAGCTGCAGGCTGAATTAGTCTGTAAGGTGGCTTTAAGAATAATGAATAAAAAAAAATCCTCAAATATATGATGCATATCTTTATTACCTGATTTTTTCAAAATCTGCATTTACTTCAATTTTTTAAAAAAGTATTTCCAAGCCTCTCTTCCTCTAACCTCACCCTCAACTCAATATTCCTCCCCAGAATTCTTTTAGGCATGCCCCTCCTCTTCACCCCATATCCAATCAGAGGTAACCAGCATAATTAAAGTAACTTCTTTGAAGGCAGGGTTTGCCCTTAAGGAGGAAGAGTTGGAGAGGAGGTTGTTTGCAGAAGGTCTCTCTGGTCCTTTGCAGTATCTGCTTTAGCAGGTTGGTGCAAGCTGATTTTGCAAAAAAAAGCAAATCTTTAAAACTGCCTGACCTTATTTTAACAGTTGGCAAGCTCTTGACTTTTTGGCTTGGTGTATTAGTTGATGACCTCCCCCCAAAAAAACAATTTTAAGGGGGAAAAAGGTTGGCCTATGTTGGAAATATTCTATTTTGATCCTTAAAAGAGGTATAGTGACCAGGAAAGCTTGGAAGAGGTCATGTTCAGTTACAACTTCCAAAACTTCCCCCAGGATTCTGGGATTTGTAGTAAGAAAGAAAAGGAACTTTTGCAAGCTCTAGAGGGGAGAAGTTTGTTTAGGCTGATTGAAAATATCTTCTAGAGGGGCGCACTGTGAAACAAGCAGTACAGCTTGAATTTGGTGATGGAGTTGGGAGCCCTTCACACTGTGTAATTATAGTGCGGTGATTCCGGTGTAATTGCCGTGGCTGCTTCCTACAGAATCCTGCAATTTGCAGTTTGTTGTGGTGGTTGTGTACCTTAGTTTCCCAATTATGGCAATTCTAAGGCAAACCTATCATGGGGTTTTTTGGGGCCTGAGAATGTGTGATGTGCCAAAGATCACCCAGCGGGTTTCCCTGGCCAAGCGGGAATTAAACATTGCTCTCCAGGATCACAGTCCAAGGCTCAAACCGCGACAGCCGTCCTGGCCCTCATTTGCAGTTTAGTTGGAGGCATTTCGAATTCTCAACCAAGGGGCTCTGGAGCACCACCACCAACCTGTCCCAGGATTCCCCGGCACGGAACCATAGAATCATAGAAATGTAGAGTTGGAAGGGACCCCAGGGGCCATCCAGTCCAACCCCCTGCCATGCAGGAACACCCTCAAAGCACTCCTGACAGACGGCCATCAAGCTTCTGCTTAAAAACCTCCAAGGAAGGAGACTCCACCACACTCCAAGGCAGCATAGAATAATAGAATCATAGAAATGTAGAGTTGGAAGAGACCCCAGGAGCCATCCAGTCCAACCCCCTGCCATGCAGGAACACCCTCAAAGCACTCCCGACAGATGGCCATCCAGCCTTTGCTTAAAAACCTCCAAGGAAGGAGACTCCACCACACTCCAAGGCAGCATCTTCCATTGCTGGACAGCCCTGACTGTCAGGAAGTTCTTCCTGAGGTTCAGGTGGAATCTCCTTTCCTGCAGCTTGAATCCATTGCTCCTTGTCCTAGTCTCTGGAGCAGCAGAAAACAAGCCCTCCCCCTCCTCTACATGACCTCCCTTCAAATATTTAAAAATGGCTCTCATGTCCCCTCTTAACCTTCTCTTCTGCAGACTAAACATACCCAGCTCCCTAAGTCTATCCCCATAGGGCATGGCTTCCAGGCCTCTCACCATTTTGCTCTCCCTCGTCTGGACTTGCTCCAGCTTGACCATGTCCTTCTTGAATTGGGGTGCCCAGAACTGGACACAGTATTCAAGATGAGGTCTAACCAAAGCAGAGTAGAGTGGTACCAGTATCTCCCTCGATCTAGACACAATAGTCATATTGATGCAATTGAGAATTGCATTGGCTTTCTTGGCTGCCGCATCACACTGCTGACTCATGTTCAGCTTGTGGTCTATGAAGACTCCCAGATCCCTTTCACACGTCCTGCTATCTAGCCATGTGTCCCCCATCCTATATTTCTGTATTCCATTTTTTCAACCTATGTGTATTAAAGTGGAATCATAGTGTTATAATTGTATAGTACGGCAGGGCTCCAGAAAGCCAACACAGCGGAGTGGTTTGAACACGGGACGCAAGGGTTCGATTTCCTGCTTGGCCATGGAAACCCACTGGGTGACCTTGAGTGCATCACACACTCTCAGCCCCAGCAAACCCTCTGCTAGACTCGCCTTAGGGTTGCCATAAGTTGGAAAGAACTTGAAAGCACACAACTATAACAAGGACAGGGGTCGAGGGTAAAACCTTGGAGCTCTTGTCTAGAGGACCACACCATAGAATAAGTTGGAAGGACCCCGAATGCAGTTATATGGCTATATTTGGAAGAAAACGAAGTGCGAAAGAGAGGGAGCATCCATAAGATGATTAGATCTAGAGTCCAAAATGACTTCGCTGCACCATTACCATGACCTATTTGATAGGATGAGGATGAGTTGGTTCACATTTGTTGGTTCATAATTTGCTGACCTGTAGGTCCTGTCTCCATGTACTTCAGTGACAAAGCTGCTGTGGGTTTGTTGTGTGGTCTTGGTTGTTGGCGTCTTTGGGTTGTTGTTTTGATAACAGAAATTAAGCGTGTTACTGTGTTTCAGCCAGAAGAGAAAAACATGTGGTACTTTAAGGACTAACACATTTTGATATACCATAAGGTTTTTTTTTCCCGCTGTCATTTTTATTTAAAAAAAATTCAAATACAACAATAAAAGAAATAAAAATATACATTAAACAGTTAGATTACATTCAAGCTTTTACATACTTACTCCTTATTCTTCAATCTCGCCAACTCTCTTGATTCTAACCATTTCTTTATAGCATTATAAATACCTTATACGTTATAATACTTACTACCTACTCCCTACTTATCTTTGGTCAGTTTATTTTATATGGAAATGTAGAGTTGGAAGAGACCACAGGGGCCATACAGTCCAACCCCCTGCCATGCAGGAACACCCGATATATACATTTTTTAAAAAATGTCACTGCAGTATGAGTGGTTCAAGGTTCTGGGAGTCCAGAGTTCGAATCCCTGCTTGGGCTTAGAAACCCCCTGGGCGACCCCAGGCATGTCACACTCTCACAGCCCTAGAAGATGGCTATCATAGCATTATACATGTTACCTCTTTATTTTCCACCCCCTTCCAGTATTATCACTCCTCCCCATCACTCTTCTTTTATTATAATATTTCTAACCTTATTTGACTTTGTCTCTTTACTATCTTATTGTTGGATCATTCAGGCAAACCATACTTTCCCTTTCCCAAAATACATTCCTCTTTTGGGTTCGTGTTGTTATCTTTTAATCTGGTACACAGCTGAATTCTTAACACTTTATATAAATATTACATCATCATATCTTTTTTTAAGATACTTTTCTATCGGCATCCATGTTGTCTCATAAATAGATCCTTTTTCTTCTTTCAGTAATTTAGTCAAGTAATCACAATTCTTCATTTCATATAACAAGGTAAGCCACTCCTCAACATCTGGAATTTGCTGATTTTGATATAGCATAAAGTTTTGAGGACCCCGGCACGCCACATCGTGAGAGGCATGGAGTGTTGACTGGGTTGGAGACGGACGAATGCAGATCGAGGAGAGAGGAAATGCAAAAATAAAATGGCTTTCAATTACCCGAACATTGTGACCATTCAGAAATAATTGTTGGATGATAGTCACACTGGCATCCTTACCAAAGTGGGCCGATTAATACATGTATAATTTAAAAAAAAAATCTGTTGTTCCAGTTCAGGCTGCAAGACAGAGACTCAAAGCTCTTGATTGGTTCTTGTGGCGCAGTTTCAATTTGTAATCTGTCTTTCATAGTATTTTCTTCAACAGTGGCCCTGGACTGATTATGCTGGCAATATCAAAGAAATCTGTTTGTCTCCTATTAAGCAGATAATTATACGGAAGCAGATAATTATTACAGTCGGCCCTCTGTGTTTGCAGGTTTGACTTCCACAGATTTGATTATTGCTGAATTTCTCCAGCTCCCCCATTTCACACACCTTTTTTTCAGGGGGAACCTTCCCCCTGGGTGGATCCAATCAGGGTGTGCAGCCCTTTGAAAACCCACCTAGAGTCATAGAATCCTAAAGTTGGAAGAGACCCCAGGGGCCATCAAGTCCAACCCCTTGCTATGCAGGAACACCCATCAAAGCATTCCCAAGAGATGGCCATCCGGCCTCTGCTTAAAAATCTCCAAAGAAGGAGGAGACTCAACCACACTCCCAGGCAGTAGATTCCACTGCCGGACAGCCCTGACCGCCAGGAAGTTCTTCCTGTGGTCCAGGTGGAATCTCCTTTCCTGCAGCTTGAATCCATTGCTCCTTGTCCTGGTCTCTGGAGCAGCAGAGAACAAGTCCGCTCCCTCCTCAACCTTCTCTTCTGCAGACTGAACATCCCCAGCTCCCTAAGGTGTTCTTCATAGGGCTTCATGGCTTCCAGACCCTTCACCATCTTGGTTGCCCTCCTCTGGACACGTTCCAGCTTGTCGACATCCTTCTTGAAATTATTTAAGCTTTCTGGGTGGGAGGGTAGAAGAGCAAACTCTTAAGGTTGAGTGGCCCCACTGGATCACTGTGGGTTGCCTTAGGTCACAGTGACTTAGTTGGGAGAGCCAAAGTGGTTGGTTGAGCTGCTTGCTGGTGTCACAGAGCTGTCCACTTGCCTTTGAGATTGGCCGGCTGAGTTTTGGCAGAGTCAATAACATCTCTAGAGTGGGAGGAAAGGAAAATCAGGTTTCTCAGCTTCAGTGACTCCAAAACGTGAGTATATTTCCCAACAAGGAGAAGCTATTGGCATATGGTAATCCTTGGTGCCAGCTTTGACTGGACCACCTTTTGCAGCAATTCCTGCAAAAGGGATAACCTGTTCTTGTTGCTAACTGCCCTCAATGAACTTTGACTTAGGCCGTTTCTGCACTAGTCTGTTATAGCGCGATGATTCCACTTTCAACATCCTCTGGAATCCTGGAGTTTGCACTTTTGGGAGGGGCCGGTTGGCCCCTCCCGAAAGTGCAAACCGCAGGATTCCAGAGGATGTTGAAAGTGGAATCATCGTGCTATAACAGGCTAGTGCGGAAATGGCCTTAGAATTGTAGCATTGCAAGAGACCACAAGGATAACCCAGTCCAACCCCAAAAGTGGTACAATTTTAAAACTATACCAAAACATCAATAACAAGTAATATTTTTTGTAGTAATTTTTATTAAAAGTTTAATCTCAAAAATAACTCCCCCATACTTCCATACTTAAATCTTCCAGTTGAGATTGCTTATTTCCATTCCACACAAACATAATTTCCATCTTACAGAGAGAAGAACAATTATATTATTACATTATTGATGTAGGAGAACAATTACATTATTTCTTCTTTGATTTCTTATACATTTATATCCTTACCCAATCCAATACTCCTTTCCATTCTTTCTCAAAGTTCTGGATAGATTTGTTTTTCAAAGAAGATGCTAATTTTTCCATCTCTATCATATCCAGGACTTTTAACTTCCATTCTTCTATACCAATATATTTCTTTTCTTTCCAGTGTTGCAATAACAAGTAATTTTTAAAGCAAACAATTAATAAAGTTAGAATCATAGACTTATACAGCTGGAAGAGACTCCCAAAGGCCATCAAGTCCAACCCCCTGCTGTGCAGGAAAACACCATCAAAGCATTCCTTACAGATGGCCATCCAACCTCTGTTTAAAAACCTCCAAAGAAGGAGACTCCATCATACTCCCGGGCAGCAGAGTAATTCCACTGTCAAACTGCTCTTGCAATCTAGATATTCTTCCTAATGTTTAAGTGAAATCTCTTTTCCTGAAGTTTGAAGACATTGCTTTCCACATCCTAGTCTCCAGAGCAGCAGAAAACAAACTTGCTCCCTCCTCCCCATGACATCCTTCCAATATTTAAACATGGGTTACCATATCCCATCTTCACCTCTTCTTCTCTGGGCTAAACATACCCAGCTCCATAAGCTTGTTCCTCATAGGGCTTCATGGTTTCCAGTAGGGATGGGATGAATCCAGAATTTCCCGAATCCAGATCTGAATCCCTGGAAGGTTCTGGGAATCCATGAATCTCACGAATCTTGAATCTCTCGAATCCTTTTTTTAAAAAGGGGTTTAAAAAGCAAGGGAAAGAATGATAATCTTGGGCAAGACACACTCTCTCAGCCTTAGCAAAAGCCTAGGCAAAGGCAAACCTCCCTCTGAAGAAATCTGGCCAGGACAGTTGTCCTAGTTTTGGCTCAGGATCTCCCCAGGTTGAAAATGACATGAAGGCCCTTTCTACAGAGGCAGGAAAATGTGGATTAATCCCACATTTTCCTACCTGTGTAAAGAGGGCCATATACTACAGTACAGAGATAATCCAGGTCCAAACTGGCTTTTCTTTGCATAGCTCCTTCTGGCATCCTGGAGTTTGTAGTTTGATGATGCTCAAGTACACTTTGGCAGAGAAGGCTGTGACACCTTGTAAAACTCCAAACCCCAGAGTTGTGTCTGAAAGAGCTTTGCAAGGGAGCCGTGCAAAAGAATCTTTCAGCTGTCCTGGAAATCTCAAGGCTGTGCCTTCCAGTCAACTGTTGAATTTAAATATTAAATGTTCAATTTAAATATGTTAGAATACAACCCCAGATGTAATTTCTGAAATTGTTAGCAAAGGCCATTATTACTCCAAGGGAAAAATTCACCTATTTACTATGTTCTCTTGTATGTCTGGTCTCCCAGGTTTTCAGGCATCCCGGTCTCCAACAATCTATTTGGTTGGCACATTGGAAAGATTCAGTTTCCCTGTTTTGGTACAGAGATTCAGATTTGGAAATCTTGAATCCTTACCCAGGATTTGAGGATTCGGTTGGCCCATCTCTAGTTTCTGGGCATTCAAATTCAGCAAAGGTCAAACCCGCGAATGTGAAAGGGGGACCATAATTGCTTATACTTATATACCTCTTTTTGCTCCTGTGATACAGAGTGGAAATCAGTGGGATGTAGTGATTTGAGTGTTAGACTATGGCCGTGGAAACCAGAGTTAGGTTTTCTTCTTGACCATGGAAACCCTCTGGGTGACCTTGGGCATCTCACACTCTCTCAGCCTCAGAAAGCCCATGATAGGTTTCCTTAGGGTTGCCATAAGTTGGAAACAACTTGAAGGTACACAACAACAAAGGAACCATTTTTAGAGAACCAGCACAGTGTATTGATTTGAGTGTTTGACTATGACCCTGGAAACCAGAGTACCGATCTCCACTTGGCCATGGAAATGCACTGGGTGACCTTGGGCAAGTCACATTCTCTCAGCCTCAGTGGAAGGCAAAGGCAAACCCCCTCTGAACAAAGCTTGCCAAGAAAACCCCGCGATAAGTTTGCCTCAAGGTTGCTGTAAATTGAAAATGACTTGAAAGTATACAGCAATGTAAATATTTTAATAAATTGAATAAATATGATCTGATTGCGCGAGTACAGCATTTGGGAAGCAAAGATGAATGTGGGTGGTGGAACCTGAATGCACGAAATTAAATAATCTCCTTTTTCTTGCAGATGTAAGTTTGCAAAATGACCAGTTGGGAAGCACAAACGGTACAGACAATGGGGGAAGTTAAAGACCCTTTGCTGTTGAAAATACCAGATGCAGAGAATGGCGTCAGGTGATGCTCTCAGCTGGTGGCACTGAAATTCGGCTTTCTGACTATCCTGAATGTGTCCGTTTGAGAAAGAAGAATCCACCATCATCATAGGAACACCAGGATCAGCTCAGAGAAGGATTATATAAACTGTTTGAGCTCTTGATGGACAAAAAGATGGGAAGCACCTTATATATAGCTAGACCATTCAAAGGCCTATTAAAAACTTTCTCCTAAATCTAGTTTAGATTTGGAGTTATAGTCTTTGTGCCGGAGTCAAGGACTGAAGATTGGGATAGTAAGGGCATATTCACACTGCACAATCACAGGACTGTTATTACACTTTAACTGCCATGGTTCCATGCTATGATATGGGATCTGTAGTTGGCAGTTAAAGTGGAATAATAGCGCTATAGTTGTACAGTGTGAATGGGCTCTAAATGCCATGGAGTAGTTCAGGGGTGGGCAACGATGGAACTATGAAACATTAGAGGACTGTTCCCATCCCCAAAAATATTTTTTGCCCTCAAATACCCTCCAGAGGACATGTTTAACAACTGGAAGTGAAGAGAAGTTACTTCCTGTTTCAAAAAAAGCCATATCTTGGGCATAAATTGGGCCCTAAATGTGGTGGAAATGCTCCCACGGTGCCTAGAGGGCATTTTGGGGCAAAAAATGTTTGCACTTTGCTCACTCTTGGAGTAGGTGTATCGAACACCCAGCTGCCATCAAACTGAGCCATTGGCTCAGTTTGATGGTTTTGGAAGGTGGAAACTGGTTTTGGAAGGTGGAACTGGTTTTGGAAGGTGGAAACTGACAAATGGTGTCAGACTTGAACATTAGCTCTTAAAATGTCCTTTAAAAGTAACTTGACTAGAAAATGTTACTCAATGCACCAGTAGAGTGGCTTCATTCTCACTTGTTATCTCCCTGGAGTGTAACTTTGGGTTTTTGGTAATGTCATCATTACCTAAAAAAGGTTACTCCTTTCAGGTTATATAAGTGAAGTTGAGCATTCCTTATCTGAAATCTGAAATGCACCAAAATCCAAAACTTTTGAAAAGCAGAAACCAGTCTTCTTCCTGTAGGGAACATGACACAGGAGAAGAACTGGTGAAAGAGCAGACCTACCATTAGAAAAAAAATGGCATATAATTTCATCATATACATGGAAATCTTCCAAAATTCCCCCCAAATGCAAGCCACTTCTGGTCCCAATTATTTTGGATAAGTGATGCTTATAATAATAAATAATGTATATGATGAGATTATATGCCATTATGGATAGAATCAACAGATTTGTCCAGAAACCCACGTGGGGCAGGGGTAGGGATTGTGCAGCCCTCCTGACGTTGCTGGATTGCAGTTCCCAGCATTCCTCGGCTAAGTTGGCTATAGCCACTGGGACATGCTATCCAGCATGTGGGCCATTGTGTTTCCTGCCCCTGACATAATGATGAAGCAAAATGATTTAGGTCACTATGCTATATCATGGTTGTCAGTTTTTTTCTGTATGCTAAAGATAAATTGTAGAGGGGATCAAGGGTGAATTGACTTGAGTGAAATGGATAGAAGTCTCAGTGGATGTGAAAGTGATTATATTGTTATTTTGGGGGAGGGGATGGATGGTCCCATCAACCTTCCACCCTCCAGATCCAAGGAGTGGTGTGTTTTGGACTTGCTTATCTAAATCATATTCTTCCTTTTTCAAGAAATAAGAAACAGCTACATATACCACCAGTGCCCAAAAGGCCAAAGAAACCAAGGGAAGAAGCTCCCACCAATGGGCATCAACAAATCCAATGTGATGATAAGGTGTGTTAGATGGACAGGCTGATGCCTAGATTGATATGTTTCTTTTGTATGTATGTACAGTGTTCCAGTTCTGATGAAAATATCTGATTCCTTAGGATTTTAAATGCCCCAGAGTACTGGCTAGGTTTGAGTGTTGTTGTTGTTTTTTAATTATTAAGAGGTCTTCAAAATGCTATTAAAAATATAGGTATTTTCAAGGAAGGCAAGAGAAGAAAGAAAGAAGGAAAAGAATAGAAAGAGAAAAAGATATAAAGATATATAAGATATAAAAAGAAATATAGACAAAAAAGAAAAGCAGTATCAAAAAGTAATAGGAAAGAAAAAAATACAACATAATACAAAGCCCTGGTGGCGCAGTGGTTAAATGCTAGTACTGCAACCACAAGGTTGTGAGTTTGATCCTGCCCGGCTCCAAGGTTGACTCAGCCTTCCATCCTTCCGCAGGTCGGTAAAATGAGTACCCAGCTTGTTGGGGGCAATTAGCTAAAATACATTGTAAACCGCTTAGATAACACTCAGTTGATAAGCGGTATAGAAATAAATGCTATATATATTTGTTATAGCCAGAGACCGGCATAAGGAAGGTGGAGTGCAGTCAGTTAAAAATATAGATGATAAACTATGTACACATGCACGCACACAAACATTTTATATAAATGAAAGTAGGAGCATTAGATGGGTATAGGGAAGCGCTGAGGATAATAAGTGAAAAACCAGATGCGTCAATTTGCAGAATACTCCAGTATAACAAACTAGATGTTCGTTTGGTCTTGTCTGTGGCACAGGTCATCATCCAACAAAATTTAAGCACTGCTGCAGAGAACCTGGCAACATTACATACTGTGTCAGGGTTAATATCTGAAAGCAGCATGGAATCATAGAGCTGGAAGAGGCCCCCAAGGGGCATCCAGCCCAACCCCGTTCTGCCTGGCTGGATGGCCCATGCTCGAAGACACAAGCAAAGCATTCCCGACAGATGGCCATCCAGCCTCTGTTTAAAAAACCCCAAAGTAGGAGAAAAAGAAGAAGAAGAAAAATCTTCCTTGGGTTTAAAATGTTATGGCTCATTCTGAAAATTCAAGAAGAATAGACTGAGACAGGAGTTACATCATTTGGATAAAAATCCCAATACCCACAGGTGCAATTCTTGTCCAGTCCTCTTCAGTCCAATATGGACGAGCCCATTGGAAGCTGCTTTATATCAAGCCATCTGTTACCCTGATTTCTGGGGGTCCCGTGAGGGACACCTAAGTGCGCTCCAAATTACAAAGGTGGGAATTAGTTAAAAGAGCACAAGCTAGCAATATGAGAGGCAGGGCAACGGAGCGAGATCTTTTACCCAATGTCTACGGGGTCAGACCGAGTCAAGGAGCAAACAGAAGTAAATAATAATTGTTGATTTTGTTAAAATATAGTCGAACAAGTGTATGCAACACAGTCACACAGATAACTATAGAAATAAAAGGTTGGAGTGGGATAGAGGGGTTTTTAGAGGAGGTTTTTTGTATGGGTAATACTACAGTTGTCCTGAAGCCCGGGTAGTCTGAAGATAGAGTTCATGGGTATGAAGTTCTCAGTACATGGGACTGACGGGAAGGCTCGCCAAGCAAAGCGGCAGCAAGGCAGGATGGAAGTCAGGAGCGATCTGAGCAATCCAAAGAAGTGCTCAGAGTCAGGGGTTCTTATAGGGGAAAATGTGGCCGTAGGCTAGTCCGTTCTTGGGGACAACAATGAGTTTTGGCCTGGAGACAAAGCCTCCGAAGGGTCAGAATTTTACATGATTAAGTCCGAATTGTCAATAGCATAGTCAGTATGCAAATGCAGAGTGCTTGACAGATGAGTATTCGTCTCATCAAGTTGCTTGCTTGGGGCAGGGAGTTCTTTGTAAGTAGCGTGCATACATAATAGAGCACTTGCCTTTGAGGTCTCCTGAAGCGGCGGGTGGGCTATTTCTGGCCTGCCCGTATTTGTGTGGAATATTACAGCGATTAGCGGCCGTGCCTGTCTGCAAGTTTGTCTGGGGGCCCCGCAAGCACATGGAGAGGAATAGGTAAAGAAGGCCAAATTATTGATATCAAAGTGATATCTAACATCCCTCAAGTCCGGGCAAGAAACTGCGGTAATGCATCTACCCTAGCATCATGATCTCTCATTGGCAGCAGTGATTCTCCAGGGCCTCTTTTCCTAGACCTACCTGGAATTCCCTATCATTCCCTCCTGGAGGTCTTTCATCCAAGGACTTAACCTGTCTTGATCTTGGTTAGCTTCTAAAAGCAGGTGTGAATGGGTGTGTTCAGAGTCTTGCAGTGGCTCACAGAATCCTTCGCCATTGGCCATTTTGCTGTTTCACTGTTATCTTTGGCTAGGAAAATGGCAATCCAGGGAGTTTGGGGGAATTGAGTGCTGCAGAAATTGGCCGCAGGGGCCATGTATAGCCCTGTGGCCACATTTCTTCACCCCTGTGTTAAAGAGAAGAAGCATTTTAACAACCACCATCAGAAAACCCTAACAAAGAATCATTTACTCACATAAACTTTTTCTTTGTGTGTCATTTTTGTTGAAAGTTTGTCTCAAAAATAAACCCCCCTCACACTTCCGTGCTTAAATCTTCCAGTTGAAATTGCTTATTTCCATTCTATTACAAACATAATTTCCGTCTTACAGAGACAAGAACAGTTGCATTATTTCTTCTTTGATTTCTTATACATTTATATCCTTACCCAGTCCAATACTCTTTTCCATTCTTTCTCAAAGTTCTGGATAGATTTATTCTTCAAAGAAAATGCTAACTTTTCCATCTCTATCCTATCCAGAACTTTTAACTTCCATTCTTCTATATCAATATATTTCTTTTCTTTCCAGTGCTGCACATAGGTCGACCTTGCCGCAGTTACTAAATATAATAGTATCTTCTGATGACTTCGTATTTCCCTTTGTTACTCAAATAAACTTTACAGTGTATAAAAGCAGAGAGCATGACTGAAGTATTGAGAGGTAGAATGGAAGAGGGCAGGAAATTAGAATTATACACAGAGCCAAATAAATGCAGCGTTTGAGGGCTGAACACAAGGGAGAATAAAGACCACTGGGAGGGGTGGGGATTGCCCTAATCCTTATTGGTGCTTGTATCTGTCTGTTCCCTTCATTATTTTTCATGTACCTCTTTTGCAGTCTGCTTTAAAAGGTAAAAACAAGAAGCATCTGTCGAAGGAGAAGCCACTACAGGAAAACACCATTTCCAGGTAATGCATGTCCTATCTGTAACATGGTATATCTTGGATTCTTTTGTGTGTTCTTCATTTATAAGAATGCTTGATTATGATCTTCAAGCTACATTTATTAAAAAGGGGAATGAGATCTGTTGGCCTTACAGATATTTTGGACTCCGTTTCCCAGAAGCCCCAGCCAGCACAAGGTGTGATAAGGAATTCTGGGGTATGTCATTCAAAACATCTTCAGGGGGAAAGCCCTACCATTTATTAAGCTTTTCAGTTTAATGATCCGACAACCGAAGATATGTTACCTTAACTGTGGGCTTTACTGCTGAAACGTTGGAAATGCCTTTCATGCTTCCTTAATTATTTGTTGCTGTGTGAATTGCAAGTTGTTTCTGACTTACCCCTATCATGGGGCTTTCTTAGCAACATTTGATCAAAGGGGGTTTGCCTCTGAGGCTGAGAGAGAGTGACTTGCCCATAGTTACCTGGTGGGTTTGGCAGGCTGTATCCCCCTGCATGAGCCAGCCCAGGCCCTGTGATCATTAGGAGAGGCCCTTCTCTTAGTCCCACCACCAACTTTGAGAGTAAGGCGGGATATTGCTGCTACTACTATTACTAATATGGGTTGAGATTCCCATATGCAAAATGCTTGGGACCAGAAGTGTTTCATAATTTGGATTTTTGAGGGTTCCAGAAAACCTGTATTTCCATATATAGAAAAGATCAGGGAGTCCATGAATGAATGAGCAGGAGTGTTGCAGCCACCGTCTTGAAGGTGGAAGTGGGCAGCTGGGAGCAAAAAGTTTCATTTTTTGGAAGATTTCAGATTTCCAGATCAGAGATACTCAGCTTGTAATAACAATTAATATGCACTTGTGAAATGAACCCATCAGGGAAGCCTTGCAGAAATAAAGAAACACATTTTGAAGCTTCTAAAGACACTTGAATGTTTCTTCCAAAATGCATCTAGTGATGACTTTTTTTTTCATTATTGGGGATCAGGGAGCCTCATTGGTCCTTGAAGTAGAGTTGCCAGAATGAAAACTGAAGATGGTGTTTGTACCTTTAATAATTGTGTAGAAGAGGCAATTTCATCAGGGATTGCTTGTGAGGCAGCCAGGTAACAAACGATACCTGCTGAAATTCCCTGTTCTGCACAATTATTCAAAATACAAAAGCCATTTCCACATTTCAGTGGAGAGCCATTTTTCAATCTAGCAATCCTAACCTTCGACCACAGCTACTGCACCTCTGGTCTTTTCCGTTCTGCTGTCATTCACCTGGGCTGGCTTAGTTCTAATGGGCCAACAGGATTCCATATGTAATGTTTTTTATTTCCGTTCAGTTTGTAACATATCCTGAAATACAGCCCATACTTACAAGCCTCTCACATCATTTCATGACTTACAGAGTTACTGGTGCATTTATCATTTGCTCAGCAGCCAACCCAAAATATACCCAAGCATCCAGAGTGTTCATCTTCTCCCAACCCTGGAGTACTGTTTTCTTTCCAATTAGTAAGACAGGATTACAGAGTGGAAACAGTTGTGTGCATTACTGGTAATGATTTTTGTGCTGTCAGTCTTAAAAGGGTGTCTGGAACAGGGAGCCAGGGGAGTGTTTTCTTTCCTAAATAACGGGAAATGGTTGAGCAACGTCCAAGCTTTGTAGCATACATTTCCAGCTTTGCTTGATACACAAGGGATTGCCTTTTCTGTCTCTTTGGCCTCCATTTACTGGAATAAGCAGGTGCAAAGAGCCGTTGGAACATGCTAGTGCAGGAGGCCCTGAAAGGGAGAAACTTTGCATGCCATTTTCTGGAACGGGATGACAACATGTTGTCCATTGTTGAAAAGAAGTAGCAAAGATCCCAAACCACGTGGCACTCTTTCCCAGCAGTTCATTTCAGAGTGTATTCCAAAAGCCGCAGAAGTGGCCAAGGGGGGTGGGGGAAGACAGTAGCTGTCAAGCTTTTTTCTGAATGAGGAATTAAAAGATTCAGTCACATTCTTCAAACAGAGATTCCTCCTAAACATTAGGAAAAATTTTGATGTTAAGAGGAGTTTGACAGTGGAATCTGCTGCTGCCTCTGTAGAGTGTGGTGGAGTCTCTTTCTTTGCAGGTTTTTAAGCAGAGGCTGGATGGACGTCTGTCCAAGGGAGTGCTTTGATTTTGTCTTGCTCCGTGGTAGAAGGTGGTTGGACTGGATGGCCCTTGGAATTTCTTCAAATGCTATGACGCTACTTTGTTCTTTTAACGGGAGACATCAGGGATGTCTGCCAACTTCTCCATGTACAGTATACCTTTTACCACCAAGCTTTGACCCTCCTAGTAAATCCATAAAAAGCTTCCTTGGAAACATTTGTGCTGAGTCTTGAAGGTTCATCTTAGGCCATTTCTGCACTACACTCTTATAGCACGATTATTCCACTTTCAACATCCTATGGAATCCTGGGGTTTGCAGTTTCAGAGGGGCCAACTGGCCCCTCCCGAAACTGCAAACCCCAGGATTCCATAGGATGTTGCAAGTGGAATGATAGCGCTATAGCAGTCTAGTGCAGAAATGGCCTTAGATGCTGAAGCTTCATACCATCGTCCAAAGCAGGCTTCCCCAACCAGGAGCCCTTCAGATGTGCTGGACTACAGCCTGTATCATCCCCAACCATTATGGCATGGGTCCTTTTTTTAAAGTGTAGTTGAACAGAAAATGGATTACAGGGCAAAAAGGTACTGTTTGAAAGCTGGTGGATACGTAGTTGGAAGAACTGGTTAGTGTAATAGACACGTATTATTCATTGGTATTAGTGCTGACAGGTTTTTGAAATAGCTGTAAGGAACAGCCAAAATTAATAATGCGCAGGTTTGACAATCAAGAATTATGTATTAACAAGTTTGTATTCTACCTAAATAGCAAATGAAATTATGGACTGTGTATTTCTCTGTAAAATCAACATATTGTCCACGTTCATAAATTATGAGATGCCTTTTAGAAGGGCTCACATTCAAAAATATGGGGGGAGTGAGTGGTTTGGCATTTTGTTCAGTCTATATAAAAAGAAAGGCTTTCCAGCTCTCAAATAGGGGATACCTGCCAGTCCTATAAGGGACAAGCTTTTCTGTCCCTCAAATAGGAGGATACCCCTTATAATAAGGGACACTTGGCAACCTGGCCAATGTGGTGGTTGAGTATTGGACTAGAACTTGGAGAGAACAGGGTTTGAATCCCTATCCAGCCATGCAAACTCAGGGGAAAGCCTTGGGCAGGTCACATTCTCTCAGCCTTAGAGGAAAGCAGTGTCAAATCTCCTCTGAATATATTTTGTTGAGAAAACCCAAGGATGGGGTCACCATAAGTCAGAGTTGACTCAAAGGCACACGGTAACAACCACAACTCTAGAAGTTGGGAGAAAATAATTCTAGTCCCCCAGATCAGATAGCTTGAGAAGCACTGGTCCAAAAGACTGACACAAAGGATTCTTGGTTTTGTAGTACTGAATACACCACCCAGACTCTGGAGGTCCCTCTACAGGGAACAATATAATGGGTTACTAATGTACTTAACTCACTCTTATGCATATCCCCTGACTAACAGTACACTCTGGAGGTGTCCCATTTAACAATAAGCCATCACACAGGCCAACTGTAACACATGCAGATTGCTCCCTCCCACTTGGGGACTACACAAGTATATATACTCTGTCTCACTTCCATGCCACCAGATCCTCTGAAGATGCCAGCCACAGATGCAGGCAAAACGTCAGGAGAAAATACTAATAAAACATGGCCTCAAAGCCGGAAAACCCACAACAGCCTATGGATTCCGGCCATGAAGGCTAGTCTTTAATGTTTGTTGGGAATCTTAGTGTAAGCAATGTAGGCCCAATTAGCAACACAAGATGGATCAGGGAGAGAAACAAGAGACAATAGTTTGGCATCACATTCACTTTCCCATCTGTCCAATCTCTCTGTCTACTTGTTTTGCCAAGAAGCTCTCTAAAGTCAAAGGAGTCTGGAAGGATCAAAGTCACAAACAGAAAGGCAGAAGATGGAAACAGTGTTGTGAAGACAGGAAAGACCAAACACCATCAGGTAGGTAATCCAAGGGGAGGTGGGATGCTGAGGAAGTGCCAGTTGCAGTCTCAGAGGAAGAGGAATCATGATCCCTGTGCCCAAGTGACTGGCCAACGTGTGCAGAGATCCTTTATGTGATGGGCAGTGCAGTCATGTTTATCACCCTGAGGAATATGACAGAGAAATCAGAGCTAGAAAGACCTCTAGCTCCAGATGGCAACCTCTGCCACCCCCAAATCTGGGCAGGTAGTGACGATACAGCTGTTGAAGACCTTCAGCAAGAGGGGCTGGGGGGCACTGAGGAGAGAGTCCCATCATCTGCATCACTTTAGTAGGAACTGGAGCAGCATCAGTAGAGTCAATGTCTCTTGTGGAAGCTTAAATGAGAAATGCTGAGCAATGAGCCATTTGGTGTCACAAGGTCAAGTGGCTATAAATATCCCATCAACTAGTGGGAATTAGTGGGAGTTCTTGTTGTATTCAAGATTTCATGTTAAAATGCACTTGTGCTCTGGGCTTTATTTGAATTCTTGACTCTTGTACTACATTCAGTGGTATATCTCATTGTCCTTCCCTTTTGGCTTTTGCTTATCATGCCTCTTGACTACGTATAATGGATTCTGGAATGTTAGAAACCTTGCTTTTGCACCTCCCTTCATATCTGGTCAACTCCCTGGATTATCTGTGCATGAACTAGACTGGCTTGACTCCCTTATAACTCCAGTCGCCACCTCTAGGCTCTGGACAGTGCCTGTTATGGGTCAAAATGCTGCACAAGTTTACTTCTTTGTGGGCAGCTGGATAGCATGTTGCCTGCACACTTTCCCTTGTGTTTGCTGAATCAGGTGGACTCCAATCATAACCTGTGAACAAATGGAAATTGAAAATGCAGGCAGGAAGTCTGGAATTTCTCCAAGGACCCAAGTATCTTCATGCCCTCCTGTAGTTATGAGGGTGTTGCTGAAATAAGATGTTTTGGGTCTCCTTCCTGGATCTTTCTGGAATGCTGACATGGTCCTTTAATTTTTCAGGGTAAGACTGAATCTGCCCGGTCCAAAACACCAGAAGAGCAGAGTTCATCCAGGTGAGTATCTGGTTAAGTTTGTTCTTGGGATTCTTGGCCTAAGAAGCATGATATATTGAATAATGGAAGTTGGGGCTTGTAGGCTATCTAATCCAATCTCAAGCCAATGCAGAAAGTTTAGAGCTTAGTGTTACCCTGTTCTCTGGGGGTCCTGGGAGGGGCGCCCAAATAACAAAAACACAATTCTGGGGAGAATTAGCTGGAGCACTCACTAAAGCTAATGAGAGGCAGGGTAACTTAGCAGGGATCTTGCAACCCAGTGTCTACATGATCAGGTCAGTCAAGCAGTCAGACAGTTTTAAAATAGCAAGAATGATGTTTTTATTAAAAGACAAACAGTAAAGACACCACAATCACACAGCTAACGGAGGAATAAGAAATAAGGATTTTCGGGGGAAATGGGTGATACGACACCTTTCTCGTAGTCCTGAAGAAGCTTGGAGATTGAGTTCGTGGATATGGAGTCTCAGTACATAGGACTGAGGGGACGGCTCGCCAGACACAGTGGCAGCAAGGCTGGATGGAACTCAGGAGTGATCCGAGGTGTTCTCAGAATCAGGGGGTTTATATAGGGTGAATTGTGACTGCAGGCCATGCCTTACTCAGTGAGAACAATGCGAGTTTGGAGCGGGACAAAGCTTTGGAAAAGGTCAAGTTTAACATGATCGGCTTAGCGCAGAATCAACAATAGTGTAGCCGGTATGCAAATGCAAGGTGCTTAGCTTGGCTTTGCAAGACTATCGGCTCAGAGCCGGGCGCCTTTGTTAGAGTCGCGCTTAAGCAAAAGGGTGTTTGCAGGAGAGGTCCCTGAAGCAACGGAGTGGCTCTGTTCTGCCTGCCTGGGTGGAGAATGGAATGTCCAGCAATTACCGGCCGCGCCTGCTTATGTGCTTGTCCGGAGGCCTCGCAAACACGTGGAGCGGGGTGGCAGAGGAAGGCCGAATGGTATTGATATCAAAAGCAATATCGAGTGCTATCACCGGGTAGGCCTGGGCCAAAGTAACATTAGCATTGTATGTCTCCTTACTACTTAAATGGGGAGCCAACCAAGCCATAGGTAATTGGCACCATCAAGAAATTGTGCTTACAGTTTAGTTTCTAGCAGTGTTCAACCAAAACCCTTCCTCCAAAAATTTAAACCTGATGTATCTAGTCTTATATTTTGGCAATGCAGGGGACAGACCTTTGCTTTCTTCAATGCATCAGCACTTTCGATAATAGTGAGCTGTGATGCTGTCATCCTCACCTCATTCTCCTCCCTGTACTTAACAAAACTAAATTCTTCAAACTTTGTTCTAAATATTATTGAGCCATCTTCTTCCCTGTTCTCTGAAACTCTTCCAACATGTCTTTTCCTTCAACATGTCTGGAACTGGGCATAGAACTCCAGACAAGGTTAGACTAGTAGAAAATAAAGTGAAATTGTTACATCCTGGGACTGAGTAAATTTGGGGTGTGTGTGTGTAGCATGGGAACAACTTTGCCACAGTTTTTGGCTTCCACATGGCCATTTTAAGCCAAAGAAAGTCTTTAAAAAAAAAAAAACAGGAAGGGGACCAGTAGTCAAATATTGGTTCACTTCTGGTTTTTCAAAAGCTGCCCCTGGATCTAAAATGGCCGGTAGGTGCCAAGAATAGTGGCAAAATTGGAAATATTTGTATTCCACACATTCTTGGGGAGAATACCGGGGGTTCCCAGAGCCCCCCACTGAAAACAGCCTAAGGGTGTCTACAGCTCATAGGCTACATTTTCACCTTACCTGTTGTAACCCAGATTTGGGTAAGGTCCAGAGGTTGGAGGATTTTCAACTCATCTGGACTCTCAAGAGGCTACACCAATGTGCCTGTGTGGTCATTTTACTTTTACTTCCAGTTGCTTTCAGATGTTTCTTTTTTATTGTTCAGGGATTAAGGGGACCATGAATCATTGTCAGATAGTTTTTTTTTTTCTAAATGCAAAGTTTGGGAGGCTGAGGGCTACATATACCTCATAGGGTGCAAATTTCTACCCCTAGGTAGTCTTTTTATCTCGAGGACTTTTCTCCAGGCAGATTTTGTTTCTGCTGTCTTTGCTCTCTTAAGGGCAGGGGTGTTAAGAATGACTCTAGAGCTGCACATTTCCATCATGGATGTTTTTGTGACCCTTGGCACCTCCAGAATCCCCAGACCAGCCTTTTCCTGTCTTAAAAAATAGGGTGAATTACTGTTTTTGGAAGCCTCTTGATGCAACAACTTACATTTTTAATAGGACCTAAATACCATAAAGGCACCAGATCCCATCTAATCTTAGAAGCTAAGCAGGGTCAGTCCTGGTTAGTACTTAGGTCCACTTCTGAGAATCCCTTGCCTATGAAAACTCTGTGAAATTCATGGGGTCTCCATAGGTGGATGAGCGTCTTGAAGATACATACACACACAAAGCTTCCATGTATTGTTGAACGTAAAAAGTGCCCATTTTTGAGAACCAGAAGTGGACTCCGGCCATGCTGGGGTTTTCATTTTATTTTTCTGTAGTGCATGTGGCCCACAGAGAGTTCAGTAGTCTAAAAGTGGCCTCCATGCCTGCTACCATTGCCAACCCATGATTTAGGCAAAAATCACCTGGAGAGAGTGAGAAAAGAGACATGGAGGGTGCAGGTTCACAGAAGAATAAGGGAGGAGAATTTATCAGACTTTTGCTCTAAAATTTTTCCTCTCCTATCCCCTGTTTCATACATGATCTGTTCAAACCCAGGTTTGAGCAAACAATATCTGCTGTAGCTACTTTGGCTCTTAATTAATGCATTAAGAGATTCATGTTCACGCATAACAGTAAGCCAGATTATGGTTTGATGTATTCTTAATTATGTCCAAGTCTTAATAGTAGATCCCTAGCTTCAGACCAACTGGTTGTTTGTTCATGCCTGAGAATCCTTATCATTGAGAAAATTGTTATTGTTATTACTATATTTATTTGTATCCTGCCTTTCTCCCAAAATTTATCCAGTGAAAACGGTCCAATGAATGTACTGATCAAACTGGAATTACATTTTGCAGAGCTGATACATAGAGCTCGGTACATTCTGAGGCATTTGTTTTTCAGTGAAAAGATTGGTGGTTCAAACCACATCTAACAAAGCTCTAACCACAACGGCATCCATCAAATGACCAGCTTCAGTCATAGTCCATGTTGTACATTCAGGCATAGAATGCAAATGACCCCTGCAAAGATTTTTCTTAGAAATAGTTATTGCAAAAAAAGTACTAAGCCAAGAGTATTTATATATTTCTCCTTCTTTGGAAGTTTTTAACCAGAGGCTGGATGGACATCTGTTGGGAGTGCTTTGATGTGGGTTCCTACGTGGCCAAAGGGGGTTGGATTGGATGGCCCCTGGGGTCTTTTCCAACTCTATGGCTGGCCCCTCCCGAAACTGCAAACCCCAGGATTCCATAGAATGTTGAAAGTGGAATAATAGCGCTATAACAGTTATTACCCTGTTTTCTGGAGGTCCCGGGAGGGACACCTAAATGTGCTCTCAGTTATATAAGCTGAGGAAATTAGCCAAGAGCACAAGCTAGCAATGCGAGAGGCAGGGCAACGCAGCGAGATCTTTTACCCAATGTCTACAGGGTCAGGCCGAGTCAAGGAGCAAACCGGATTGAAATAATAAATGTGATCTTTATTAAAATACAATCAATCAGTGTATGCAACACACTCACGCGGAGAACTAAAGAAATAAAGGTTGGAGTGGGATAGAGGGATTTTGAGAGGAGTTGTTGGTTTGGGTGATACTACACCTGTCCTGAAGTCTGCAGCAGAAGTTCGGAGATATGGAGTCTCAGTACGTGGGACTGAGGGGAAGGCTCGCCAAGCAAAGCAGCAGCAAGGCAGGATGGAAGTTGGGAGCAATCCTAAGAAGCTCTCAAAGTCAGGGGTTTTTATAGGGAGAAATGTAGCTGTAGGCTGGTCCGTACTTGAGGAAAACAATGAGTTTCGGGCTGGAGACAAAGCCTCCGAAAGGTCAGAATTTAGCATGATTGAGTTAAGTCCGAATTATCAATAGAGTAGCCGGTATGTAAACACAGAGTGCTTGACAGATGAGGATTCTCCTATTCAAGCTGCCTGCTCGGGGCAGGGTGTGAGTAGTGTGCATACATAATAGAGTACTTGCCTTTGAGGTCTCCTGAAGCGGCGGGACGGCTATTTCTGGCCAGCCTGTATTGTGTTGGAATATTACAGCGATTAGCGGCCATGCCTGTCTGCGAGCTTGTCCGGGGGTCCTCGCAGACACATGGAGAGGAATAGGAAAAGGAAGTCAAATTATTGATATCAAAGTGATATCTAATATCCCACAAATCTGGGCTAGCAACTGCAGTAACACAGTCTAGTGCGGAAATGGCCTACGATTCTATGAAATAAGTACTTAGCAATCATAACTGAGCCATTGATTGTTGCTTTTGCTGTGCACCTTCAAGTTGTTTCCCACTTACGGTGACCCTGGGGGCTGAGAGTATGTGACACGTCCAAGGTCACCCGGTGGCTTTCCATGGCTGAGCCAAGAATCAAACGCTGGTCTCCAGGATTGTAATCCAGCGCTCAAACCATCACAGAATGCTGGCTCTCGGGCCATTGATATAGAAGGTTTTGCTTGAACTTAATCTCATTAGAAGAATTTGGATTTTTGTTTGTTCATTGGAACTGATGGCTAATTTACCAGATTAGTTTAGCTAGGCACTTCCAGACTAACTGGAAAAAAAACAAACAAATCTAGAAAGTCCTAAATTTTGTTCCTGTCCTTTTTGATTTTATTTTGGAGATTTATGTGATATTTTGGTCACCCTAGTATATTTCCTCTCAGCTTCTGGTATGATCAGAGACCTTTATACCAGCTCCCCAGTCAGTTTATTTTAATCCGGCACAACCTCTAAGAAGAAAAGGGAGGAATGAACAAAATAAAGAAACATCCGTGTGGATCTGAGGTCCTGGGAAAAAGAGCTACTTGGAATCAGGAAACCTGAGATATCTCAAAAAAATGAGCAATGATAAGCAGGTGCAATTGAAACAAAAAGTCCTGAAAACTCTCAGTACTTCAGCCAGTCTGGAGAGGCCCTTTTGGGGTGACGAGGCAGTGATGCCTCTTTCTACCAGAAGAGTTTTTCTTTCTGACCAGTAAGTGACCAAGCATTAATCCTCAAATCTGTGTCATGCATCTTGTCTTCCTCCACTTAGGGGAACCCAGCGTGCTTCTTGCATGTCAACATCTGTCGTGTTAATTAGCCCAGATTGCTGATAGCCTCCTGCTAAGATAGGGCTATTTTTGGACTGTGCTATAGGACCAGGATGTTACCAGAGATACCCTTGTGCTTACAGTGAGCATGAAAAGGTACCTTCAGGATCAGACCAAAGGTCTGTTTAGTTTCTTACCCTCTTTCTCTGGTGGCTACTCAGATTTCTTCACGTATCCCAACAAGTATGACAGGAAGCCGATAACGTTCTTCCACTGTTTTCCCAAGGAACTAAGTGGTTTTTGGAAGCATACTCCTTCTGACTCACACCACCCATGGTTTTCCATTTGCCTGGTTTTTTCTTTCCCCTCTGAGTGTATATTTTGTGGCTATTTGCCTGCCCCTTGGTCTGTTTTTTAAAAATATATATTTTAGCCCTTTAGATCTTCCTGATAGTAAGATCAATATGACAGTGGAATAAACTGCTGCTTGAGAGTTTGGTGGAGTCTCCTTCTTTAGAAGTTTTTAAAGAGAGGCTAGATGGCTATCTGTTGGGAGTACTCTTTTTCCTGAACATTTTTTGGTGCCTTCTCTGCTGCATGTCAGACTCTGACCTGAAAAACCTGTAGCAACTCAGGAACCTAGAAAACCATAGAACTGTAGAGTTAGAAAGAATCCTGGGAAGATCTAGTCCAATCTTCAACCAATACAAGCTGTTGATGTTATTTTCATGTGCCTTTCTCTTGGCTGTGACCTATGGGTCCTGGGGCTTTCTTGGCAAGATTTATCATTCAGAGGAAATTTGCCGTTTCCTTCCTCTAAAGCTGAGAGAGTGTGACTTTGCCCAAGGTCACTCAGAGAAGGCAGTGGATGATAAACCCCAGGACAGGGTCACTGTAGGTCGGAGCCAGGGCTGAGTGGGAAGTTGGGATGCTCCCAAAGTCCTGGAATGATACTGGAGCAAGCTTGTTTCCTGCTGCTTCAAAGGCAGGGACATGGAGCCGTGGCTTCAAACTACAGGAAAAGAGACATGAGGAGTAACTTTCTGATGGTAAGAGCAGTTCAGCAGTGGAATCTGCTGCCTGGGAGTGTGGTGGAGTCTCCTCCTTTGGAGGCTTTTAAACAGAGGCTGGTCGGCCATTTGTCGGGATTGTTGTGAGTGTGTACTCCTGCATGACAGAATGGGGTTGGACTGGATGGCCATTGTGGTCTCTTCCAATTCTAGGATTCTGTGCAAGTAACACCCAATTTTTTTGTTCATAGGAAGCATGACAGTTTCTTCCCTGGTCGCATTTAGGTGATCCTCAATTCTAAAAATCATGAGATGACTTACTCACGCTTATGCATGGAATTTGTCCTAGTCAATGAAATGCTAGGAGGGTCTTGAACCATTATGTAGAGTATTGTACTTGTGGCATCTAATCAGCCTGGAGCCAGTGTAGTGTAATGGTCTGAGTGTTGGACTAGGATTTTGATAGAGCAGAAATTGAATCCCTGCACAGCCTTGGAAATTAACTGGATGACCTTGGGAAGTTCACATTCTCTCAGCCTCAGTGAAATGCAGAAGCAAACCTTCACTGGACAAGCCTCGCCAAGAAATTTCTGTTACGTTCATCTTAGGGCTGCCGTAAGTCAGAAATAATTTGAATCGTAGAATCATAAAGTTGGAAGAGACCCCAGGGGTCATCAAGTTCAACCCCCTGCTATACAGGAACACCCATCAAAGCATTCCCAAGAGATGGCCATCCAGCCTCTGGTTAAGAACCTCCAAAGAAGGAGATTCCACCACACTCCATGGAGGCAGCAGATTCTATTGCTGGACAGCTCTGACCATCAGGAAGTTCTTCCTGAGGTTCAGGTGGAATCTCCTTTCCTGCAGCTTGAATCCATTGCTCCTTGTCCCGGTCTCTGGAGCAGCAGAAAACAAGCCCTCTCCCTCCTCTACATGGCATTCCTTCAAATATTTAAACATGGCTATCATGTCCCCTCTTAACCTTCTCTTCTGCAGACTAAACATACCCAGCTCCCTAAGGCATAGGGCTTCATGGCTTCCAGACCCTTCACCATTTTGGTCACCCTCCTCTGGACATGTTCCAGCTTGTCAACATCCTTCTTGAATTGAGGTGCCCAGAACTGGACACAGTATTCCAAAGGCATGCAACAAGGCATGCAACAACCATCTATTCAACTGGAAAACTCAGGAAGAAATTCATTGAGAAATAATCTGAAAAATCTCAGAAGACCACTTACTGGGTTTCTTTTTGCAAAGTAATGGTTGTAGGTTTTTCTCCTCGTGGATTAGCCTGATAAACCCAGATAGATAATCTTATTACTTGTTGAACATTTCTGAAGCACAGAAGCTGCTTGGAGAGCAGGTACTTTGACAAATTAGGTATTTAACTACATGTTGCAGGGAATATGTGTTCCCTGCAGTTAACTTGTATTTTGTCCCATGACAGGGTTTCCTCAAAGATAACACACCTTAGCAATCAGACTTGCAAAATAATCCCATTGAATGCAAATTAAGAGTTCACTGCCCAATCGCAAAAAAAAATATACTAAATACAAGATATGTAGGTGGATCAAAGAATGTGCCTTGACAAACAGAAACTTTTTACCACTTAAGGGAGCACCTATGTTTAATGTAATTGGATCCTAAGAGGGGCTGTGGGACTATTTGCAGACAGAGATATAAATAGATTGTTCCTTAAAAGATTTCAAACACCTTTCTGTTCACGTGGTCAAGATAGCGGACATTTTGATGTATATGAACTTACAATGATGATGGAGTAAGTAGCAATCAGCTGCAGAATCTGTGATCACAAAAGCCTTCCAATTGTTAGGGATAAAACAAAAATAGGTGTTTTTATTTTTGCACAAGCACCTTGCATAGAGTTTCCTTACGTAAGATCCAGATAGTGTGTTTAAAGGGTAAGTTACACATTTAATGGATTTTGAGACTTGTGTCTAAAAGTTTGGGAGGAAGTTTCCAGTCTGTGTTGGCAACTGTGAGGACAGACCCAAGGGCTGCGATTTATTCCAGATTAATTGAACTTCAGTTTTTAATTAAATCGTTTAATCAGTTCTGAAAGCCTCTTTTCTAGTTTCCGGAGTTAGACCTCTGTTAATTGACCCATTTTTAGGCGGTTGGGCAAAAGAGGTCAGCGTTTTGTTTTTTTGCTGCTAAATTGGCAGGAAAAACTCATGGAGTCCTCATGGGACAGTTTAGACATTCTGGATGATGGGTGTCTGCTAGTAGGGGTATTCTTTTCTTTCTTTCCACCATTATATTCTTTGTTTTCTTTTTAGTCGTATCCAGCCCTTCCTCCCAAGGAGCACAAGACAACTAGCAACTTCAATAAAACACACTCAAAAACTACTAAACTCATAATTCTAAAATCAATGATGAATAATAAAAGAAAAACGAAACACATTCTGCATCTATCTTGGCCCAGACCAAGCAGTTTTATGTAGTGTGTATTGGTGCATTTGTGGAACAGATTTTTTGCTGCTTCATCTTCCCACTGAGCCATGAAATTCACTGACTGCTCTCTTTTAAATCAGCTGTCCTTGCAGGGTTAGGTAAGGATAAACTAGGATGGAAGAGACCCATGTGGGTCATTGGTGAAAAGGATGCAACACAGTTGGCTCTCCATGTTTGTGGATTCTGCATCCATGCCTTGAACCCACCACGGTTTGAAAACATCCCAAGGGGCAAAAAAATACAAAAAGCAAACTTTGATTTTGCTGTTTTATGTATGAGATGCTATTTTACTGCACTGTTGTAGATAATGGGACTTGAGCATCCACAAATGTTGGTATCCAAGGGAGGTTCTGGAACCAAATCCTAGCAGATACTGTATAAATTAAATATGTCTGTGCCATTACTTTCAGGGCACTGGTGTTCATACTGTGGTGTTAGCAGAGCCCAGGTTCATAGGCTCAGAGCCCCACGATGGTGTGATATCCGTGGCTGCCACTCCTTTGAAATCCCCCGTTCCTTCTGAGTTTAACTGCAATCTCTCCTGTGTCTGGAGGGGAAATGGATGTTTTATTTTAATAATAATAATAATAATAATAATAATAATAATAATAATAATAATATCAGTTATTTATATCTCCCCCCATGGATCGAGGCGGTACTACAACAATACATTAAATACATTAAAAGCATTAAAAGTATCGACATCCATAAAAAAAGGAAGAAAGAAAGAAAGAATGAAGGGAAAAAGAAAAAAATGTAATGCAAAAAGTTGAGTACAAACATTTCTGGCGCAATGACATACTTTGCAAAATTACATTGTTTTTTTAACTTAACGCTGATACATTTTTTTAAATCTCTTTCTTTCTTTCTTTCTTTCTTTCTTTCTTTCTTTCTTTCTTTCTTCTTTTTCTCTTTTCCTTTTTCTTTCTCTCCTTTCTTTTCTCTTCTGTCTTTTCCTCCTCTGTCCTTTCTCTTCTTTTACTAATAAAAATAATTAAAGAAGAAGAAGAAGATGTAGTCCAAAACATGAGAAGGGCTTCAGGGTTTTTGGAAGGTGGTCGAATTCAACACAGCCACCTTCATGGTTGCATTTTTCTTGTGAGAATTGCTACAAGCGCTGTCGTGCAGAAGGCCTGAGCGTAAAATATTTACCACTAGAGAGCTAGTGTGGTAGATAGTGGTTTGGACTACAACCCTGGAGTGTGTCCGGAGGAGGGTGACCAAAATGGTGAAGGGTCTGGAAGCCATGAAGCAATATGGGGAACGCCTTAGGGAGCTGGGGATGTTTAGTCTGCAGAAGAGAAGGCTAAGAGGGGACATGGTAGCCATGTTTAAATATTTGAAGGGATGTCATGTTGAGGAGGGTGCAGGCTTGTTCTCTACCGCTCCAGAGACTAGGACAAGGAGCAATGGATTCAAGCTGCAGGAAAGGAGATTCCACCTGAACCTCAGGGAGAACTTCCTGACAGTACGAGTTGTTTGGCGGTGGAAACTGCTGCCTCCATGGAGTGTGGTGGAGTCTCCTTCTTTGGAGGTTTTTAAGCAGAGGCTGGATGGCCATCTGTTGGGAATGCTTTGATAGGTGTCCTGCATAGCCGGGGGTTGGACTGGATGGCCCCTGGGGTCTCTTCCAACTCTAGGATTCTATGACCAGGGTTCGATTCTCTGCTTGGCCATGGAAACCCACTGGGTGACCTTGGGCATGTCACACACTCTCAGCCCCAGAAGACCTCGCGATAGGTTCAGTAGGTTGGAAACAACTTGAAGGCACATAACAAGATCCTTGTGTTTGAGTTGTATCTCTTTTGGACTCAAAATCAGGCCAGATTCTATTTAATGGAAGGAAGGATGGACGTGATGAACCTGCTAGGCCCAAAGAGTAGAGAAGTGTGAGGGTGGTTGCTTAGCAACCAGCGTCTTTGTCTTCCTCTACCATTCCTCTGGTCATAGACGGGCATCAGTTCTGCTGCGCGTTTCTTACAAAAATAGTGCCAATTCTCATGCATTGGGAGGTATCACAACGGGATGGTTCGAACTGGATGGCCCTGCTAGATTTTGTGTTGTTCTCAGTCCAAAATAACTGGAGTCTGATGTGACCCAGATCTAACATGGAATCTTAGTTTGTCTCCAAATCTTTCTGTTTTGGACTGTAGATTCCATAGTGCCACAAGGGCATACTTTACCTCCTGGCATCTTGTTTTATTTACCAGAAGACAAACTGATTTCTTCTCTTTTCCAGAGGTATAGAGAGTACCATGGATTTCGCAGACTATAGCTGCCATGGCGTTTCTCATCTGAGGTAAATTCAGGATTAGGAACTCTGTGGGAAAGAAAATACAGAATTTTGCACAGGGAGTCATCCCATGCTAGTAGTATGATAACCAAATTAAGTATTTATAAAGAGGGCTAGGGAGATATTTTATAAAATGAAACCCCCGAGCAAAAGAGAGGGGAAATCAAAGATGGTAGGAAAAATATCTTTATTAAAATGAATGGAAGTTCTCAAAGTAGAACGTGTGAGATGTATAGAAATCTTCCATGAATATGCTTGCCTTGAAAATAAGGGTGAAATCAAACAGAGGGCATTGTATTAAGCCCATTGTTTAAAATAGCAATGAGGCAAAAGCTATAGACCAGTGATTCTTAATCTTTTCTTTACTGGGGACCCCCGTAAATATAATTTGTTTGCTGTGTACCCCCGAGTGTTAAAGCAAGATTTAAATATTTGAATTTAAATATTCAAATATTTCTTAATTAAAGATTTCTGGAGATTAGGATTCAAATCCCCACTCAGACACTGGGTGAGCTTTGGACAGGTCACATTCTCTCAGCCTCAGAGGAGGGCAAAGGCTAAACAAATCTTGCAAAAAAAACCCCTGTGAAACAGACTTATGGTGATCTTAAGGTGACCCTGTCATGGGGTTTTTCTTGCCAAGATTTGTTGTCTTTGCTTTTCTCTGAGGCTGAGAGAATGTGACTAGCCTGAGGTCACCCAGGAGTTTCCATGACTGAGAGGGGATTCGAACTCTGGTCTCCAGGGTCATAGGCCATTTCTGCACTAGACTGTTATAGTGCTATTATTCCACTTTCAACATCCTATGGAATCCTGGGGTTTAGGCCCCTCCCTAAACTGCAAACCCCAGGATTCCATAGGATGTCGAAAGTGGAATAATAGCACTATAACAGTCTAGTGCGGAAATGGCTGTAGTTTGAGTAAATGTACATTCCTGCTGCCATTTCCCTTTGATCAGGGATGCATAGTTGTGGGGTGCTGGTGCTGAAACTGCTCTCTTATTGAAATTGGTCCTTTGGCATCCCACCCGTTACCTTGTCCCTGTTGCTGCTGCTGCTGGTCTCCAGCAGCAAGGCTTCGTGGACCCCCTGTGAGGGCTCCATGGACCCCCAGATTAACTGCTATAGATTATTTAAACCTAATTCTTGTTTTTTTCCCCCTTTTTTAAAATCCTCCTCTCTCTTTTGCATCTTGTATTATTTTAAACCTTGCTATAGACTATTTAGATGTTACCTTTTAAGGAGGCTTATGACCCACTGGGAAATGACTGATGAAAAGTCATGGTATAAATAATTGTAATGGGCCTAGTTGTCCAGTACCAAATTGGGAACATCACAAGGAGATAATAGCAAAACTTTTTATACACCTGTGTGAACATTCCTTATGCTGTGTTTGTGTTTTAGAATAGAGCCTGTAAGAAAGAGGATCAGGCTGGAAGCAGAAGAGGGGGCGTGCACAAGCAGAGATAAAAACAAGGCAGTAAGTATGGCGCAATTTCATACAGAATATAGCATATTATAAATTGTACGACAGAATTTGTATAATAGCCTGACTTAGAATGGGGTGGGAATCATGGGACCAGACAGAAACTTTTGGACCACAGCTCCCAGAAGCACTAGCCAACATCACTGATGAGGAATCTTGCGTCCAGGTTGTCTTGGGTGAAGTCAGTCACCAGAGCTCAGAAAAGTTATTTTTTAGATTATCAAGTCCTAGAATCCTGCAGCCATGCATAGCTCCGAAGCCCAATCTGTTTTCACAGGGATAAATGCTAAGTGAGAGCCAGTGTCGTGTAGTAATTTGAGCATTGGCTTATGAAGTTCAAATGCCTGCTTGGCCATGGAACCCGACTGGGTGACCACAAGCAGGTCACACTCTCTCGGCCACAGAGGAAGGCAAAGCAAACTCCCTTTGAACAAATCTTGCCAAGAAACTCCGTAATAGGTTTGCCTTAGAATCACCATAGGTAAAAAAACAACATGAAGGCACACAGCAACAACATTTTCTTAATGAAATGAGGATATCAGTTTGGTCATTTTTCCTGTTCTTTTGAAAGGCTGGCCTAGCACAGTTGCAATGCACTGTTTAGGGGTTATGGTAAACCTACCACATCATTCCCAATTTTTTTCTGGCAGGTTGGCAGACAACAGGTAAAGAAAGAGTCCCTTTCTTTAGAAACAGACAACAGAGCAGTGGAGGAGAGAATTAAGGAAAAGAAAGTTTCCGATGCCAAGCATGAAGGACAGGAGGAGAGACTAGAAGACTGTGGAAAAGCAAGGATTGCTGAGGAGGAGGAGGAGGAAGAACGGAAAGAAACAAAGGAACAGAATAATAAAGAAAAGTGGTTGAAGGAGAAGAAAAGCAAAAGAGAGGAGGGAGAAGATGCAGTGGAAATGAGGAAGAAAAGTGAAGTGAAAGAAGAGTCAGAAAAAGAGAGCGGGCTGGAAAGCGAGGAGGAAATGGCCAGCAGAGCATCTAGGAGGGAGCAAGAGGAGTTTGTGGAAGGCAGGTGTGAGTTTGGGCTGCCCTTGGAAATTGAGAGGGAAGGCAGCTCTGAAGAGCAGAAGCCTGCCAAGCGAAAGAAGAGCAAAACCAAAGGGGCCCCGGAGGATGGCAGGGGAGCCAAAGCGAAGAGAAGCAAGAGCAAGAGGGCCATCCCAAAACCAGGGGCTGTGGGAGGTTCCCGGAAGAGGAAAGCGGAGGAAGAGGAGGGAGCCCTGAAGAAGAAAAAGAAGAAGAAGAAGAGGGAAGAAAGTGAGAAGGAAAAAGGAAACGTTAAGGAGGAGAAGTGGAAGTGGTAAGTGTTGCATTTGGATTGGTATTTTAAATGGAACAAATACAGATAGGTATGTGTTCAAAGAAGGCTTCTGATCTGAGACTCCTACCAGGAATGCTTGAGCTGTGATTCCTCCACTGACAAGCGGTTTGATTAGATGTCATTTGCCTTTTGGTTTACACAGGCCTTTGGTTCATAGAATCATAGAGTTGGAAGAGATCACAAGGGCCGTCGAGTCCAACCCCCTTCTTAATTTACTGTCATAGAAGGCTTCTTAACTGGGATGCGTCATGCTTTGTCTTCACTGTTTAGTTTGAAAATGGTTCTAAATTCATGTTTTAACTTGCTTCTTTAATTTTTTTTTTAATTTGTACCTTACACTGTTAGTTCTATTTTGTTTTAATGTATATTGTAAACCACTTGGGTCTCACATGGAGAGAAAAGCAGGATATAAATAAAATGAAATAGATAAATCTCTTCCAACTAGGATGTTCCTCTCCTCACTAAACAGTGGAGTTGTGAGTCATAGAATCATAGCATCATAGAACTGTAGAGATGGAAGAGCCCCCAGGGGCCATCCAGTCCAACCCTCTGCCATGCAGGAACACCCACAAAGCCCTCCCGACAGATGGCCATCCAGCCTCTACTTAAAAACCTCCAAGGAAGGAGCCTCCACCACACTCCCAGGCATCACATTCCACTGCCGGACAGCCTGACTGCCAGGAAGTTCTTCCTGAGGTTCAGGTGGAATCTCCTTTCCTGCAGCTTGAATCCATTGCTCCTTGTCCTGGTCTCTGGAGCAGCAGAAAACAAGCCCTCTCCTTCCTCTACATGGCATCCCTTCAAATATTTAAACATGGCTATCATGCCCCCTCTTAACCTTCTCTTCTGCAGACTAAACATCCCCAGCTCTCTCAGTCTATCCTCATAGGGCATGGCTTCCAGGCCTCTCACCATTTTGGTCGCCCTCCTCTGGACTTGCTCCAGCTTGACCATGTCCTTCTTGAATTGGGGTGCCCAGAACTGGATACAGTATTCAAGATGAGGTCTAACCAAAGCAGAGTAGAGTTGTACCAGTACCTCCTTCGATCTAGACACCATACTCCTATTGATGCAGCCAAGAATTGCATTGGCTTTCTTGGCTGCTGCATTACACTGCTGACTCATGTTCAGCTTGTGATCTATGAAGACTCCTAGATCCCTTTCACACGTACTGCTATCCAGCCATTTAAAAATAGTTGTGGTTGCAAATGGCTGTAAATATTAAGTTCTTCCTTGAGCATTAAGCACATTGTGATTGTTCTGACAGTCAGTTGCTTGTGATCTTAGAAATTACACTCATTTTCTATATCAGATTGCATGGGTGATAGTAGATGGACGAATAGGTAGTGAGAATGTTTTCTGTGTTATGTTCTACATATGGACATCTGTGCCATGGGGCAGGGGCCAATTTTCCACCACTGTCATGCTGGAAGGGTGCATTTTTGCTGCCCTGGAAGGGACATGATGTCTCTTTTGGCCTGTTTTCCACAGTTTTATGGGATGGATATCATGACAGAAGCAAAAATGGAACAGTTAGGGACAGTTTTTGAGCTGTTTTGAGGATACTTTGGGTGAAAAATAGCCCATAGCTTGAGAGTAATAGGCAGAAGGGATACGGGCAGTCTTGGGAGGCCAGAAGAAAGGGAGATGAGAAGATGCATTTCTTTATCCCTGCTCTAAAATCATACCTGTCCATCCCACTGGTTTTCTGATATATAGAGTAGGGGAGGGGGCACAGTGTGATCCACATGCTTCATTCAGCCCCTGGACCCTACTTTCATACTCTCCAGCATTTCACAGATGAAGAGCAGGACACACATACCCAAGCAACATCAGAGTGTGGATAAAATGACAAAAATTATTAATGAGGAAGAACAGACAAACTGGGAGAGGCTGCAGCAGTTAGCTTTTGCCTGAGCCTACTGGGAAGGGCAAAATTCCTCTCCCTCCTCTCTTTGCTGCTGAGTTACTTGAGTACAAACTACTTCTGCATTTTGAAGTCAATTTGCAGCAAGGGAAATAAGTTGAGGATGTTGTGGGGGAGTATAAGGAGGACGGGAAACTGCGACATTGAAAAATTGGAAAGGCAAAGGATTAGTTGGGACTCTCCTTGCCAAATTGGGACAGTTGGAAGGCACGGGACACCCTGTTTTTTAATAGTTAGTTGACTGTAGTAATGTGTTTTAGGGGGTTGGTTTTAGATGGGTTGGTGGGTGGGGAGGATTGGTTATGTTTTAATGCTTTTAATGTATTTAATGTATTGTAGTACCGCCTCGATCCATGGGGAGAGGCGGGATATAAATAAATTTTATTATTATTATTATTACAGAGGGGTTTCATTCCAAGAACTCTCCTAAAACAAAAACTGTGAGTGTCACGTCCCATTGCAAGCAGTGGACGCAACATGCATGTGTCTGCAACAGTGCAGGTGGGCGCCCGTTGCATCCATTGACTATAACAGGATGCAACACCTTGTGTGACCTCTCATTTGTGCATGTGGAGGTCACACCAAAAGAGAGGTCCCTGGATGCACTTGTGGGGCCCCTGCAGTCTCTCTAAAAATGGTGACAAGAAAGTGATGCAATGGCACTTCACGGCACCCTTTTGAGAGGATCTGCAGCAGAAAATGGAGGTATTTGAACTTGCTGTGGGGGGAGGATAAAGCTGGGGGAGATACTCCTGGCCTGGCCCCCTAGCTCCTGGCCCCCAGGCTTTGGCTCACCCCTGGCTTAAAGGGATTTGAACCCAGCACTAGAAAGAGAGGTTCTAAGAATACAGTTAGTTTCTGTGCGTTTTAGATGTGTGCCATTAACATTGTTTGCATGAATGCACTAATTGCTTGGCTGCCAGGTGAAAAAAGCTGCTGCTGTTGTTGTTGTTATATTTATTTATATCCTGCTTTTTCCCAAAATTGGGAAAAGTGTGCCTCACAATTTGAAAGAACAATACTGTAGTAATAATACTAATACTAATGTTTATTTCTATCCTGCCCCTCCACATGGATCGAGGCGGCGAACAACATGAAATATATTATACATTGAAATACATTAAAAGACCTTAAAAACATACCCAATCCTCCCCAAAAAGTGAATATTAAAATAGAATTAAATTATTTACAACATGAAAACAGTTAGACTTCAGTAAAGGAACAACATGCAGTTTTAAAAACTCTTAAAAAAAACCACAATTGTTCATTGCTTGTTATATACTTTATGCTTTTATTTCTTAAATTCTTAATCAGGATACCACAGGCTGTTGAGTTGGACTTAATATACACACACATATTTTTTGTGTTATGAAGAAAATATTGATGCGAATAATTGTATTGTCACTTTTTCCAAATGCAGGAAAAGGTGTCTGGTGGGGAAAAAAAATTAAAGCAGTCAAAGGCACTTACAAAGATTTAAGTAGAAACCTGCAAAAAATTATTATGAAAATGCCATTATTAATAATAAATAATAATAATAAAATTTATTTGTATCCCGCCTCTCCACATGGATTAACTATACATAACAATAGCATTTAAAGCAAATTAGAAAACTATCCAAGGATGGGGTTTTTTTTTTGGTCAATTCCTCAATTGAGGAATTTAAAGGTTTAAATTTAAACGCTTTAAAGGCTCCTGTGTCTTTAAATGGTTTTAGTTGAGGTTGCCTGGCTACCAGTTCGTTTGCATCACGTGGCCAGAGAGGCGGAAGCAGAGGACCGGACTACGTTTCCCATATTTCCCCGGGGCTGAGGCATTGTGGGTAGTGGGCTCTTTGTGGCTGTTTTGTAAGCAAGCTCCAGGCAAATTCATTTTAATCTTAATTCAGGGGTTGAGGGGGAGGGATGAGAGGGAAGGAATTCCGGGTGAAAGGTTAAAGCCTAGACTGGCACGAGTCTTGCCATGCGGCTGAGAGCCAGCAGTTCCCTACCTGTCCGTTGCTGAGCTGCAGTCGGAACTGTCTCCCGTTGGCCATGCCTGGAGCCCTGGAATGCTTAAGCCTCGGTGGACGCTGGCCGTGTGTGCCGTCCACCCCTTTTGGGTTCGGCCCAGCCCTGCCTCGCCCTCCCACCTCCTGACACTCGCTTTCAGGCGCTTTTATGCAGGGTGCAAACACCTGAGGAAGATCCGTAAAGCCAGGTATGAGAGATGCCACGGAGAAGAGGGAGAGGGCTTGTTTTCTCCTGCTCCAGAGACGGGGGCCTTTCTGCACTACACTTTTATAGTGCTATTATTCCACTTTCAATCTCCTATGGAATCCTGGGGTTTGCAGTCTAGGGAGGGGCCTTTAGAAGTCTCAGCCAGAGAGCTCTTTGGCCTCAGGAAACTACAAACCTCAAAATTCCACAGGAGATTGAAAGTGGAATCATAGCACTATAACAGGGTAGTGCAGAAAGACCCCAGGACAAGGAGCAATGGACTCAAGCTGCAGGAAAGGAGATTCCACCTGAACCTCAGGAAGAACTTCCTGACAGTCAGGGCTGTCTGGCAGTGGAAGATGCTGCCTCGGAGTGTGGTGGTGTAGTGACTCCATTTCCAGAAACCAGAGACTCATAGAATCATAGAATGTAGACTTGGAAGAGACCCCAGGGACCATCCAGTCCAACCCCCTGCCATGCAGGAACACCCTCAAAACACTCCCGACAGATGGCCATCAAGCCTCTGCTTAAAAACCTCCAAGGAAGGAGACTTCACTACACTCCGAGGCAGACATTCCACTGCCGGACAGCCCTGACTGTCAGGAAGTTCTTCCTGAGGTTCAGGTGGAATCTCCTTTCCTGCAGCTTGAATCCATTGCTCCTTGTCCTGGTCTCTGGAGCAGCAGAAAACAAGCCCTCTCCTTCTTCTACGTGGCATCCCTTCAAATATTTAAGCATGGCTATCATGTCCCCTCTTAACCTTCTCTTCTGCAGACTAAACATACCCAGCTCTCTAAGTCTACCCCCATAGGGCATGGTTTCTGAGATTGGAAAGCAAGAGTTTGGCGCCCGGGCCCTCTGGTGGAATCTCTTCCCAAAGACCAGCGAAGCCCTGAACATTCATCTCTCTAAGGTTTTATACTTTTACACAGACCATTGCAACATTGCCAGCTCGACATTTCTTGGTCATGTCCCCTTTATGACGCTCTTCTGATTGTTCCCAAACACTGAACAAAACATCCTAAACAGACATGCTGAACCAGCATCCAGCTAAGCTGATATACGTACACATGATTACCCAAGCAGCTGTTCATGAACTTGTAGTTTTCTTTTCCCAATCTCTCACAGTGGAGTCTCCTTCTTTGGAGGTTTTTAAGCAGAGGCTGGATGGCCATCTGTTGGGAATGCTTTGATGGGTGTTCCTGCATGGCACGGGGTTGGACTGGATGCCCCCTGGGGTCTCTTCCAACTCTAGGATTCTATGATTTGCAAGGAGAGCACTGTGCCTTTGCAGGAGGAAGGCTGCTGAAATACCTGGCAGTCATTCTGCTGACCTTTTTTTAGGCATCAGCGAAGAGAGAGAGATTCTCAAGTGTTAGTCTGAGCCATCTTATAGTTCGCAGGGATCCACTAAGGTCATGTAGCCTAGCCTTCTTGTATAAGAAATTAATATGAGGATTACAGGAATCTAATCTGGGAGCTACCAGTGCAAGGACTTTTGTGGCCTCGTTATCCCTGCCCAATCAAACTTGTAGCCTGGAAGCCACAGAATGTGCTTGGGCTTCTAATATCAAATAGGGATCCAGGAGTACATCAGAACAGTCTAAAATGCTCACCAAATCAGTTACCCCAGTGGTTTGAATGAAATATTTTATTGTGTTTTACTCTTTCTTTACTTGATTTCGTTGTCTTTTGTGGTTTTTGATATTGCAGCATCGTAAACACCTCTGAGGTTTTTGAAATGAAAAACTATATAGAAATTCCTAAATAAATAAAAAGAGTTAGAAAGGCTTTGCGTAGGATTATGCGAGATATGTAATCAACCATTATAGACAACACAATTTTCTAGTAAAATCAGCATAGCAAAGACAGGAAGATTGTGTTGTTTCTGGCAATTACTGATTTTCCAAATGGTCACTGTGTCAATCTTGTATGCATTTGGGGTTTGCATAGAAATGACACAGGCTGTTCCTCTGGCATTTCTTGCCCTCTTGGTCTCACTGTTCAGCCAAATCCTGGAATCATATAAATGTATCTGAAAAATGAAAATATATTTCACTGAATCATACAGTTGGAAGAGACCCCAGGGGCCATCAAGTCCAACTACCTGCTATACAGGAACACCCATCAAAGCATTCCCAATAGAATTTAGGAATTTTGTTGCTACAAGACCACCAAGACCTAACTCAAGATTTAAAACCATGACCCTTTATGTATCCAGGGAAGTGAGCTCTTAATCTGTGGAAGCATCTTCCGTAATCAGTGTATTTCTTTGTTGTTTATTTATTTATTTATTAAAATATTTAAATATTTTTAGGAATATTTATTAAAGTACTGAACCCTGCCCTGTATCAAAAGGATTCACATTTTATGATATCACAAGACTTTTTGTTGTGTTTGCCACAATGGAGTAACACAGCTACCTGTCTGGAGTGGGTAACAACCTTTTAGACAATTGTTGTATGGCAGCGGTGGACAAAGTACAGCCCAGTGGCCATAAATTAACAAGTCCCTTGTGAGTGACATAGGCATCCTTGGCTGAAGTGTGACACTTGTTCCTCTTCTCAATTTCATCTCATAAGGTGGGAAGAGGAGAAGCGTGACGATGGGGTGAAATGGCACCAGCTGGAGCACAAGGGTCCATACTTCACACCACCGTATGAACCTCTGCCGGATGGTGTCAACTTCTATTACAATGGTGAGGGGTTTTTTATTTCTTGTAAAAGCTAAAAGGGTCTGCGCCCATTAGGTCCCAATGGATAGGCAGGTTCTCTTGATGTGGAACAAGCCAATGTCCTGTCTTAATTCAGTTGCGGGGGAAGCTATAAACAATATAGAGGCATAACATAATGATTTTTCAACAGGAGGCACAGAAGAAACTCACTAGACATTGCATATTATTTTCCTCAAGTAAGATTACCAGAGTTAATATGAAATCTTTGGTTCATAGGTTCACAGCATGAGAAGATAATAATACATTTACCATTCAACTAAAGTATCTCTCTATCAGACCAAATGTGATTGTGGAGAAGGTGGAAACTCACTGCTGTCATTGATGAAATTGATAAAAGGAAATCATGTTAAAAAGAAGCTTAATTCTGACTGCTCATTTATATTACCTTGTACTATAGATGTCAGCTTTTCCATAAGTGCTATTTCCCTTTTTTTTAAAAAATGCCAGGCTTCAATTGAGCTGTGGTCCAGTTTTTTCAAATTCTGAGCTACTATCAGTATTGCAAGGAAAGAAAGTGTAATCAGGTCTTTATGATTTAATGCCTCACATCTGTCACAACATATGGAGAGAAGTCCTATTTTTGGGTCAACAGGAACTGCTTGGTTTGTAATTTGACTTATTTAAAATATCTTTCTTCCAAAATCCACAAATACTGAGACACTCCCACTGTATATGGATATATGTACCCAGTAATTCACTGTGCTTCTGGCATTTGTTAGGTGAGTATTTATATATATTTCATTTTTACTCGGATTAGATACCAACACTATATTGTTTTTAAAGTATGTTCTTTCACATGGGCTTTATTGGAAGACTTTTCCATAATATTTTCCATTTAACATTTGCACATTTGCAGACAAATCAGTATCCCATGCCTTCTTGAAGCCCTCAGGGCTTGGATATGTTGGTTTGCTCAATAATGATAGATTTTTACACCAAACCTTTAATGTTTATTTGTGATTTTTTGCATTAATGTTTTACATTTGCTTAGAGGAGGGGGAGGAAATTATTGACGTGTTGTGACAGAAGTCCACTGATGACTAGAAAATGATTGTTTCTTTTAGGCAAACCTGTGAAGCTTAGTTCAGCCACTGAGGAGATAGCTACATTCTTTGCAAAGATGCTGGATCACGAGTACACGGCCAAGACAGTCTTTCAGAACAACTTTTTCAATGACTGGACAAAGGTATTTAACTATGCTTAGGTGTGCATACACATGCCCTGCTAGTTGATGTCTATTAAATGCCTCTATGATCATCAGATTATTATTGGGACTTAAGGTAGTTTAGAACAGTTAAAACAAACATAATCAAAAACAGCTTACAAGAATTAAAAAGCAATTAAATCATCATAAACATGAAACAACAACAAATAAAAGTCAAACATATTACACGCAGGGCCTCTTTCCCCTGAAAAACCAATTCTCAAAGGCATGTTGGAATAAAAAGGGTTTTTACCTGCTTGTGGAAAGGTAATAAAGAGAGTTTTCAGTCTAACTGTTCTGGGAAGAACTAAAGGGATGCATCACTTTTAGGCTGCAACAATCAGATTGTGGGTATGAGACCAGAGAACTGTTGAGTGGTTTTAGGAGCTTCACAGGTCAATGGGACCCCTATTTGCATTAGACTGACATTATGGCCATGTATTTTTGGTTATCCTAGGCTTATTTTCTGAAGGCATTTTAAAGCCCTGAGACATCTATAAGAGATTCCACCTAAGATGCTCATTTTAGGAACCAAAACAATCCTTGAGGCTGGTTTAAGGTAGTTGAGTTGCTGGGACAGTTCTAAAAACAAGGCTTGTTTCTGCACAAGTCTTTCCTGTTCTGAGAGTATCCAGATAGAAATAATCAGTCAGTATCAATGATAAATAAAATACAAAGTGTGGTAGATATCAGCAAAAAATCCTCATGTGTGAACTCATTTTCATCCCTAACAACTTAAGGGAGACCAACAGCCTTATCCCACATAGAATCATAGAATTATAGAGTTGAAAGAGACTAGAAGGGCCATCCAGACTAACCCCATTCTGCCATGCAGGAATACACCTTCAAAGCACTCCCAATAGATGGCCATCCAGCCACTGTTTAAAAACTTCCAAAGAAAGAGACTCCATCACACTGCCAGGCAGCAGAGTAATTCCACTGTTGCTCTTACCATCAGCAAGTTCTTTTACTCAGTTGCTCAAGTAACACACAAAATTTTGAGGCTATGAGAAAACGTTGGGAGGTCGAGAAAGTGACGGGGGAAGAAGAAGAAAGACACTACCTTTTTCCTTTCAGCATTGAGCCCCTAACCTGTCAGGAGGCTGGAATATTTGTTCCAGCTGAAGCACTGATAATCTGATCCTGGTGAGCCTACTGGATCATTTGGTTTCTAGCACCAGTCAGCCAAATGCCTCTGAGAAACTCACAGCCAGAGAGTAAAGGTGATGTCCAGACCTTATGGTTCAGCATCTGATGCTCAAAGATACACTTCTTGTGCCATGGCAGTGCCCACTACCAGTCTCTAGGAAGAACTAAGCTAGACATGGTCCTTCCCTCTCAGGTAGCGTAAGGGAGAGATCTAGATAGTTCTTTTATGGCTGCTTATGCCCACAGGAGGCCTTCTTCTTTCTTCATAATGTCTTATTTTCCAGTGTGGAAGCTGTTTTAGATCTGAAGTATCTGCCTCCTTCTTTTCCCATAGGAGATGACACCAGAGGAGAGGAAGAAAATCAGAGATCTGCAGAAGTGTGATTTCAGAGAGATCCATCGGTATTTTGTGGATAAACATGAGGCCCAGAAGGCTCTGCCCAAGGAGGAAAAACAGGTTTGATTACCAGTACTTGTTGATAGAGTTTAAAGTCTCCTTGACTGCTGAACTGTGGCTAAATTTCTAGAATGCCTTGTAAGAAACTCTTGGTTTTTTGTTGCTACTCTTACTTCACAATGTTGAAGGGCAGGCTACTGAAAAGGCATTCAACATGGGGTCACTTGTAACAGGCAGTTGAAGGCTAAACAGTTAGTTCGCTCCCTGTGGAACAATGTATGGCCTCAAACCACTGTGTCAGTGCTTGTGTTACCTTCTTGTTCACTTTCACAGAATCATAGAGTTGGAAGGGACCCCAAGGGCTACTCAATCCAACTCTGTTCTGCCAGGCAGGACGACACAATCAAAGCACTTCCTTTGACAGATGGCCATCAGTTGTTTTAGTTGGTTTTAAACTGTGCTCTTTTAACCTGTCATATGGTTTAACACATTTTTAACCTATTTATATTGCCCTTTACTGTGTCAAATTGTTTCAAACTGTTGAAATTGATTTCTTTATACTGTGCCCTGGGAACTTCAGATAGCATGTGGGATATAAATATTTTATTAAAATAAAAACCTATAAAATTAAAAAAAAACTGAAATAGGTGTTAAATATTTTAGTATAAATATAAGGCTTTATTTATTTTAAAAATTTAGAAATTGAAAGCAGAGGGGGAAAAAATCCAGGAGGAATATGGTTACTGCATCATTGATGGACACCGGGAGAAGATTGGCAACTTCAAGACTGAGCCTCCAGGTCTCTTCCGAGGGCGCGGAGACCACCCTAAAATGGGGATGCTCAAAAAGAGGATAATGCCTGAAGATGTCATCATCAACTGTAGCAAGTAGGTAAAAGAGGGGTGATTATGGATCTGTGGTACTTACATAGTGGGTGGAAAGACAATGTCGTGTTGAGGATCAAAGAGAGATGTGGTGGAGAATTGGACAGAAAATGTGAGGGTGGGGAGTCTGGGGTTCTTTCTTTTTCAGTGGTGTGTAGAATCATAGAGGTGGAGAGGGACATCTGGTTCATTGTCCTGCCATGCAGAAATACACAACTAAAGCACTTGTGAAAGATGCTCCAGAACAGTCCATTGCACTGTTGAACGGCTCATACAGGCAGGACATTCTTCCTAATGTTCAGGTGGAATTTCTTTTCTTGTAATTTGAATCCATTGGTTCATGTTCTAGTCTCTGGTGTAGTTATTAGTGCGCTGGGAGGAGGCATTGTCCCTGGACTGTCAGGTGTGGGTCATTTGCCTTACCCTTCTGTCTCCTTTCAGAACTGGGTGCAGTTCCAGGCCTCCTCAAGAGGTTTTTTAAGTGTTGATCACTGTCACATGTTGTTGCTATGGTGTCAGCTTTATTGATGGTCAGTGATGCAGCAGATGTCACACAGCAGAGGAGCATTCTAATCCTTTCGCTGATGGGTCCAGCACTCCTTTCAGCCAGTGGTAGAGTTGGACCCCCAGATAAATTCTGCCCAGACTGCTGCTTGGCCGGCAGTCACATTCCCCATTGCTGGATATACAAGGAGCCCTTGGAGGTGGGTGCACCCCCCCCCCGAGGAAAGACCCATGAAAAATGGATTCTCAAGAGTTACATAGGATGTCCAAAAATTATCTTTACATGTTCAGTTGTATATACAATTGAAATTGTTAAGAAAATTTCAGGCACCCTGTATAGTGTAGAAGCAAACAAAGGAAATCAAAGTATATCCCCTCTCTCCCCTGATAGCTATGAGAATTGTGCTACCAGATTAACAACAGAGAAAACCCTAGGTCACATCATCTGGTTACCTGGATAACAAAGGTATCTATAGCCATGTAAATAACACAGGAGCCAGGTGAGACTTTAGGTGAGAAAGGAGAAGGCTTTGTCATGCAAAGGAAAACAAAACTCTATGCTACCTAAGTCCCACTTGCCCTAGAACAAGGGGAAGGGGAGAGAATGCTGGAATTTTCCAAAACATATGATAATTTCTGCTTTTAATATTCTGTAAAGCCTACTTGAGTCCCAGTGTTAGGGAAAAGGTGAGCTATAGATCAGTAGTGGTAATATAAAGATTAGCTTTTGTTGTCCCACTAATATTTTTAAAAACGTAATCATATTCCCTTCTTTCCCTGCCAGGGATTCGAAGATCCCGTGTCCACCTCCAGGCCACAAATGGAAAGAAGTGAGATGTGACAATACTGTCACTTGGTTGGCATCATGGACAGAGAATATCCAGGGGGCCATAAAATACATTATGTTGAACCCCAGTTCAAAGTTGAAGGTGGGGAGGTGTCTTCCCTATGGGAAGTATTTTCTGAAAACCCTTTATTTGACCCTGACCAGGAGTGGTGTCACCTCTGACTGTTCGTGCACCAGGAGAGTTGCATTTTGTTGCAGAATCCACACACAGCCCTAGACATGCAGTGCCTTATGGTCCCCTGCACAGTTGGAAACCATAACCCCAAATTTCAGCCACTAGCGGTGTACAGTTTTTTTTTTAAGATGCAAAGAAACAGCAGGGACAAAAAATGTTGCAGCAACTTCATTGCTTTTTTGCCACTGTAGTAACTTTTTGCCTCTGCCATTGTTTTGGGGGTAAATTTGCACTGCACAATTGTAGCAGTCTGATCCCACTTTTAACTCTCACAGCTTTATCCTATGGAATCCTGGGATTGGTAATGTGGTGAGGTACTTGGAATTTTCTGCCACAGAGCTCCAGTGCTGGAGTTCAAGGGAGTGCATTAGAGAATTTGATGAGATACGTAGTTTGGTGTGGCACTTAGAGTTCTCTAGTGCACTTCCTTGAACTATGGCATAAGAGATCTGTCAGAGATAATTCTAAGTGTCTTACAAAACTACAGATCCCAGGATTTTCTAGAATGGAACGAAGGCAGTTAAAGTGGCATCAAAGCACTGTAACTGTGTTGTGTACATACACACTTCATATTTATGTTAATATTATTTGCTAGATACCTTTTACTTTGAAAAATAGAAAGTCTTGCTGTCTTAGCATTCAGCTGAGAAGGACCAGTCCTCTACAGCCAATTTCAAATGGATGGTTGTATTTCTGATTTAAATTGGTATTTTCATTTTCCATTATGTGATTTCAAAAGAAAACCCACTTGGGGTGAAATACATATTTAATTTTTTAACTGTCTTCCTTTCTCTTTCTACAACCAATGTAGTACAATGATTTGCGTGTTGGACTAGGACTTTGGAGACAGGGTTTAAAGCCCTGCTCAGCCAAGTAAACCCACTGGGTGACCATGGGAAAGTCATCCTTTCTCAGTGTCACAGGAAGGCAGAGGCAAACCCCCTCTGAACAAATCTTGTCAAGAAAATCCTGTGATCGCCTTAGGGTCGCCATAAGTAAACAGCAATAACTTGGGAGGCATACAACAACAGTTTTCTCTTACTGTCTTGGATAAAAGTCATTTGTCATGAATCTCATTCCTTTCTGGCTACGCTTTTGGATCTTCTTTCTGTCTTAGATTTCTAAAAATGCTAATGCCTGACTTTAGAAAATCTGAAAAGGCTCATAAATGTTAATGGCAACTAAAGATGCAGTTTAGCAGCTTCCATGAGGATCCATGAATTCCAAAAGCATCCAATAAGATTGTGGGCTTTTTCCCTTTCCTGTTGGGAAAGATAATCTGGGGTAGCAGTGGCTGCTATTACAAGAGAAATCACACCTCCTGCTGCTCTTTCCAGGGTGAGAAGGACTGGCAGAAATATGAAGTGGCTCGCCGCTTGAAAGGGGTTGTTGACAGGATCCGTTCTCAGTACCGAGCAGACTGGAAATCCAAGGAGATGAAGAAACGACAGAGATCTGTGGCACTCTACTTCATCGACAGGGTAAGGGGCTGCTGTTCATGGTTGGATTCTGACTCTCCAAGTAACTTGTAGCTTTCCTTGCTGTGTTTCTCATCTCTTGGTGAGAAATTACTAAGACAGCCTTGCCACAAAAACAGGAAGAGCAAACTTAGTTGGCCATATGCAAGGGCTGGGATACATGTCTATGCCACACTGCACTCATCCCTCCACATTTGTGGGAGTTAGGGGTGCAGGACCCCCACAAAAATGGAAAAACCATGGATATCTCTGGGCCCCTGAAACCATATTTAGCACACACAATAAAGTGCAGTCTGCAGATTCAACATGCAATGGATTCGCGTGTACAGTACACAATAATTTTGAATCCATGGGGAGGAGCACACCAGCTATCTGGTTCTGCCTTCGGGGTGGTGGGGTTTCTTTACAAGGCAGAAACAGGCAGCTGGTGGGTCTTGCTGCCACCTCCGCTGCTGCCCTGTTCCATTTTTGATAGGGATTCAGAAGCCATGCCTTGCATTCTTAGTCTCTCAGTCTCTTGAGGCTTACGGAGAGACTGTGCACCTGTGGTGAAATTTATAAGCACCTATTAAAAGTGAAATAAGACAGCTGTGGGCGTAGAGACAAATAATTCGTGAATAATCAAATCAGTGAAAGTGAAATGTGCAAATGTGGAGGGATGGCTGTATGTCCTTGTACACAGGGGACGATTCTAGACTGTTTAAAGAAGCATGAGTTCTTGTGATCCAGCATACTGAGTTTTTGCCAGTTGTCGACCCTGTGTCCTCTCATTGGTTTCTTTTGGAGGTCTGTTTTAGTGATTTCTTGGATCTGCACTAGAATTCTTCGAAAGGCTTTTTAAAAAACTGGGATATAGTTTGCTGAGATGTTCTTATGTTCTGAAGGACAAATTTTGTCCTCTCTTATTTTTTAAAAATAGTTCTTAAGAGTTATTAGCATTATAGTCCAAAAGTGCTGTTTCACTGATGCACTGTAGCACTATAACACATTCATTCATTCGTTCATTTAATGGGAAGAAGGGAGGAGAAGAGGGGAAACTTTTTCTTTCAGCTTATCTTGGAACATGAGTGTGGGGAGAAAATTTTGCAGCAGGTGCCAAGAATTGGCAGAAAATAGGCTGGGACAACAGAAATGTCATTTGGATTTAAAAACAAATAAACAAAACAAAAAACAGAACTACAGCAACAAATACCACAACTTCCAGAAACCTGCTAACCATTTGCCCCATTTGAAGGAAACCACAGGTATAAGTTGTTTTTCTAAACTACATCTCCCAGAACTGGATATGGTGGCCTGGAGATTCTGGGAACCATAGTCCAAAAAAAAAAAAAAGTTTCCTAAGCTGTTGTCAGAACATAAAAAAATCTGGTCACATCAAACCACCATATGTTTCCCCACAGTGCCACTCCTTTTGGAAAAACCAAAAAAAACAAGGAGATCATTCCCTTTTGTTTGGCAAGTGCCTGACTGTTTTTTTCATTCTGTGTTTTGTTCTAGCTGGCCTTGAGAGCAGGGAATGAGAAAGAGGAGGGCGAGACGGCAGACACAGTGGGCTGCTGCTCCCTGCGTGTGGAGCACATCACTCTGCACCCTCGGCTGGATGGAAAGGAGAATGTGGTGGAGTTTGACTTCCTGGGGAAGGACTGCATCCGCTACTATAACAAAGTGCCTGTGGAGAAACAGGTGAGAGAACTCATCTGTGCAGAGCTAGCCAAATTCAGTAGGTTATATAGTAATCCCCCCTTATTTGGATACTACGAAACTTCTCTATGGGCCCTGTGATGCTATCGGGCTACTTCTGTTGATATCAGAGCCATTTCTAGCTTCACAGTGACCATAAAGAAGTTTCATACTATCTGGTAATATGAAGCCTCTCTGCGGTTCCTGCAAAGCTAGAGGGTTTGGTACTATCCATGATCTCAAGTATCCACGCAGAGTCTTGGAACATATCCCCCAGGGATAAGGGTGAATTACTTTAAAGACAAAGCTTGGGGAAACTCCCAGAATCCTCCAAGCTCTGGTTCTAAGCTGGCTTCATTATCAGTGTTGTGGGATTTTGACCAGTCATGTCAATCAGGGAAGGAGTTGTTTTGGTTAACCGTCAAATGGGATGTTAGCAAATGCCTAGCTGAAATGTTACAGCTTATAAGGTACTGCAAATCCAGTGCTTCTTTAGTCTTGGCAACACCAAGGTGTGCTGTTGTTTCTTCAGTGTTCCTGAATAAAGCTTTTGAAACCTCCAAGCCTAATTCCAGAAACTTGGAGCTAGCCTGTACATCACAACAGTGCAGCTGGGAAAAGCTCAGCATAGCAAACATAATTCTACCAAATGTTGTCTAGAACCAGATACAAAGAGAACACCAGCATTTATTTTTGCTGGAAGCAGTAAATTCATTTCCTCCCCAGCACCTTGTTGCTGGTTGCAACTCTGTTGTTGCTCACTCTGGTAGTCTCATTTCCTCTCTTGCGTATGTTAATTCAGAAAAAAAAATCCAAAGGTTTTGTTTTTCTTGTGTGCCTTCAGGTTGTTTCTGATTTATGGTGACTCTAAAGCAAACGTATCATGGGGTATTCTTGGTGAGATTTATTCCAAGGAGGTTTGCTATGAGGCTGAGAGAGTGTGACTTGCCCAAGGTCACTCTGTGGCTTTTCATAGCTGAGCAGGGATTCAGACCCTGGTCTCCCACAGTCTTAGTCCTGCACTCAAACTACTACATTATCTCAGAGTTTTCTCAGCAAGATTTCTTCAGGGGAGATTTACCATTGCCTTCTTCTGAGGCTGAGACAGTGCGACTTTCACAAGCTCATTCTACATTTCCATGGCTGAACAGGGATCTGTACTCAGGTCTCCCAGACTCCTGGTCCAACACTTAAATCACTAACTACACCATACTCTCTCTGACATTATCAAACATTATTTGGTCTCTGATCGTACAGTTCTTACACAAATCTGTTGTGCATGTACAGTTGTAGTACTCTGGACAGTTCTTGTCAGCATACTTCAAAAAGGATCTAGTAGAGCTAGAACCGGTGCTCTACAAGACAGCCAAAGTAACCAAGAGACTGAGGAAAGATTACAGTGTCTGGGGCTGTCTAACTTAGAACAAACACGAGGCTTTGTGGGCTAACATTTTAATAACAGTATTTCTGGTAAGGTATTGCTGCAGATTGTTGAGAGGACTTTGTCATTGATGCTACCTTCTTGGTTGATGCAGGTCTTCAAGAACGTGCAGTTATTCATGGAGAACAAAGAACCTGGAGATTCCTTATTTGATAGGTTGTCTGTAAGTTGGAGGTCCAACTGGGTTGGGATCTTGGGTGGGGATCCAATTGGCCTTCCTGAATTTTTCATTCTCATGTATCTAAACATGGCTGGTTTCTTCCGGTAGTAGAAATTTTCAGTCTCAGTGTGGCTCTTTGATTCGGTTCAAGGAAAAATACTTGGACTTCCCTCTTTAATGGAGCAGGAGAAGGTTCGGGAGCACCACCTTGACTGTGGCATGGTCTGAAGGCACCTGAAATTAAACAAGGCTGGGTCTGCTGAGTATGTAGATGAGGAAACTACCTAGGAATATTGTGGGGTGTTCTCCTTTTTGGCAACACTGCCATCAACTGTGGGGTTTCCACCTTTTATGTGAGGGTCCCATCCTTTATCTCATTGCTATGGTCACCAAATGTGGGGGTTTTCCAATCGTTATCCCACCAACTGTGGGGTTAACACTTGGGCAGTGCCACCAACTGTGAGGATTCCTCTCAGGCAATCCCAACATTGTGGCAAAATGTGAGATTTCTACCCACCAACTGTGAAGATGTCTGTGGTGCTCACTGCAGTTACAAAAAGTGAGGTCTTTCCCTGATCCCCAGCTATGTGACACCAACTTTGGGGACCATCTAAATGCCTTCAAGGTACCTTTGTGAATTTGTACAACTTCTGTCTTCAGTGGATACCACCCCTCTATGCTGAATGGTGCCACCATAGATAACTTGTCTTAATCCAGACTCTCAGATAGATAGTGTTTCCAGAGACCAAAAGTGTATAAAAACAAAAGCAAAACTTTATTTACAGATGTTAAAACATAACACAGCAGATTAGTTATTTATTACATTTAAAATGGCATACCAAATCCCTAACCAAAACTCTCTTGTCTCCTCCAACCCTAGTCTAACTCAAATACCCTTTTCTTTTCTAACTGCACTCTATTCAAACCCTAGGCTAACAGGGTTCAAACCCTAGGCTATCCATCAATCAGGATCCACTCCAACCTTCCCCTCTCCCCCTCACAACATATTTCCTCATATTCTAATACACAATCAATAAATCAAACAGCATTTTCATGATATCACAAATACCGTTTCTGGTACTGTGAGTTCTGTAACAGAAGAAAGGTGGGGTTCGATTTCTAAAAATTGGGATACTGCACCACCTACCCTATAGCTTGCTTTTTCCTGGACCCATGAGAATGGGATGATTCTTGAAATACAGTTGGCTCTCCACTTAGGGTCACAGGACCCCCTCAAAGTGGAAAAACCACAAATATCTATAGGCCCTTCAAACTGTATTTAACAGGCATAAAAAAATTACTTGTATTAGCAAGGTGGCTGCACAGCCACATGTGCATTCCCTCACTCACATGGATGCAAGGGAAGAGCAGAAGGAGGTAGAAAGGAGACACCAGTCCCATCCTCTTCTCCTTCACTGCTCATGCAAGTGAATAATTGAGCGAATGTGCATACCCTCCCTCCTTCGGTTCCATCCCCTTTGCTCCTCCCACCTGTTGAATGAGGAGGGGAACATGTGTGTGACTAGGCCCAGCCCTCCACCCCAGTTTGAATTCCTCCCAGTGATACTGGTGTTATCAAAATCCCTATTAATAATGGTGTAGGGCAGCAGCAGAGGTGAATATAGTAATCTGTGAATAATAAAACCTGTGAATGCTTAACTCACAAATGTGAAGGGCTGACTAGATGAGTTCTGTCAGATGCAATAGTCATGGATGCTTAGCAGGAGGGAAGATTGGCTTGAGAGGGATAAGGGAGGCAAGTACCTCAGAATTCAGGTTTCCATCTGTGGCCTCCTGAAATCTGGGGCTAGTTCTCAGCTGACATATGATGGGTTTTCTCTCCTTTTGTTCTAAAACTCCATCCCGTCTCCCCCCGCCATTTTCCAGACAAGCTCCTTGAATAAACATCTCCAAGACCTGATGGATGGCTTGACAGCCAAGGTCTTCAGAACATACAATGCTTCCATCACGCTACAGGAGCAACTAGAAGCGCTGACAAATGGTATGTGATTTGACAACACCACCCAAGCAGGCTGTTCCTGTTACTTTACTTGTACCCTGTTTTCCCTCCAAAGCTGGACCCAGGTTATTTCCAGCAAGGCTTTGTAGTATCTGTGTAACAATTTCAAGGGCACATGTTTGGGGATTGGCATTAGAGGATTCAGCTTCTGTTGACAATAGAGGATGCAGTTGTTTGTCTTGAAGTCCAGAGTACCACAAAGGTGAACATGAAGTGGTCTCTGGATACCATTATTCTTTGCCCCCCTCCCCCCAGTCATCTGCCACCTCATTCCAGCTGAAACAATGTATGCTGTGGTGGGATGATGTTAAGAACAGAAGATAGCGGAGGGGGATCAAAGAGAAACCCCTTCCCCAGGGAATCATAGATTTGGAAAACACCTCAAGGACCGTGCAGTCCAAACCCATTCTGCCATGCATGAGGAGAAATAAAGGATTCCCAACAGATGGCCATCCAGCCTTTCTTTAAAAATCTTCAAAGAAGGAGACTCCATCACCCTCCCAGGCAGTGTATTCAAAGTTGAACTGCTCTTGCTGTGCCAGGAGGATGGCCCTTGTGATCTGTTCCACCTCTGTGATTATGTGTTCAAGAAAGTTGAGGAGGCAGACAATTTGTGAAATCATCTCTTCTGGAATTACTGGGCCACTTTCGTGGATTTTTGGTTCTCTTATTTTTTCCTTTTGTACCAACAGAGGAAGACAGTGTTGCTGCCAAGCTACTTTCCTACAACCGAGCCAACCGTGCAGTTGCCATCTTGTGCAACCATCAGCGGGCAACACCAAAGACCTTCGAGAAGTCTATGCAGAACCTCCAGGCGAAGGTCAGCCAGTGGAGGGACAGAGCAGACCAGGGCTGTGAGGGTCAGAGTAGAAGGCTTTTTCATTGTTTAGCCAACCTTTGCCTGACTCTGGAGTTGGACTCCAGGTGTCTTTCTTTGATACGATGAACTGAAGCTCTAGGAGATGTGCAACAGGAAGGGAGGCTTCACCATTTCTGTAAAGATTTTGGAGCTCATAAGCTGTGAAGGGTGGGACTGAGTTTGCTTTCCAAAAGGTGAAGCAGACCTATGAAGATGCTCTGTGTAGAACGTCTTAGCTGTTGGGGGAATCTACTCAGACTTAGCTTATAAAAAACAGAAGGTCTAATATGGACCTCCCTTGATGTTTGATGTTCCAGATTGATACTAAAAAGGCCCAGCTGAATGACGCAAAAATGGAGCTGAAGAGGGCAAAGGCAGACCACAAAGCAAAAAAGGATGTGAAATCAAAAGCGTGAGTCATCCTTCTTTTTTAAAAAATTCCGAGTAATTTTAATTCCTGACTGGCTGTTTCTCACAGAACTGGATCACCAGTCTCTGTTACTTTTCCACCCATTATTGTTGCCAGGATTGCTTTGGCAAAGAGAACGTTTGAAGCCCTTTGTGTTATTTCACAAGCAACCTTACTATTAATGTAAAACAGTCAGCCCTCCACTTTCACAGGCATTAGGGGTGCAAAACCCCCATGAAATTGGAAAAACTACAAATAAAAATACAAGTTGCAGATGTTATTTTTTTTAAAGTTGAGAACACCTCTCTAGGAATCTCTAGATCCGTCAATGTGATTCTTTGGGCAGCTTCTGACGGAAGTGGGCCATGGAGTCATGCTGGAGGGGCCTAGTAATGCCTAGAGAAGCGTTCTCTCTAGGAATCTCTTATGTCCCCCAGTGCAACTCTGTGGTCTGCATCTGGAGGAAATGGACCATGGAATTGTTCTACAGGACCTAGAGATTCCTAGAAGGAACATATTTTTTTCTGTGGCAGGGGCAAATACAGTAAGAATTTTTTAAATAAATAAAATAACCCGTGAATAATCAAATCCATGAATGCTGAACCCGCTTCACTGGTGGTTGTAAGATGCGACCAAAAGTGCATTTGACTCAGCATCGGGTTTCCCACCGTGGCCAACTAGAGGTGCTCCATCAGTCAGGAAGGTGCAAGTGGGACCTGGGGGCCAAGAAGAGGCCTCTTCTCTTTCTGTTGCCTAGTAGCTGGGGTTCAGAACCATGCTTCCATCTGAAGATGGAGGTTATCTTGCCATTAGGAATGGTAGTTTGTGGGCTGCCCAGTGGCATTTGGTTTCTTCCATATTGTTGAAGTTGCTCTGGCATTTAGTCTGAACTTTAAAGGAGCTGTCCAAGGGGCTGAACTGACATGGGGGTGGATAGGGATAAGACCATGGCATAGCTTCTTCAAAATCGGGCCTAAAAGCTAGGGTGGCTTTCACCACCCCAGTGATGTTGGAACCACCACTGGGTAAATTTGTCCTCCTTTAGGAATCCCCCATGTGCCTGTTTCAAAATCCACTTGAGGTAGCTGCGATTGTCACAATTGGTGAAGGCAGAATCTATAATTAAAATAAGTGTGGTGCTGAATACCAGTGTTATATGGAGGGATGAGTAGGAGAGATTTGTGTTTGTGCGTGGGTGTGTGTGTGAGAGAGAGAGAACAACAGAAAGGGGAGCTGCTTTTCTTTTCTTTGTACATTCTTTCCCTCCAAATATAGTTTTATAAATTTTCTGTCACATTTAAATTAAACAGAATAATAATAAAGAAAATGACCTTTTCCCAAATAACTCTGTTTAGTGGGCTGTAAGGACTAGGAATTTTACTTCTTGGTAGTTCACATTTTGATCCAGTGCTGTTGCTCATGTGTATATTTCAGGGGTGGGGAAATTGCAGCCCATAGACCACGTGTCAGTCTCCCAGTGCCCCCTGCAACCCCCCATTTTTGTTTTAAAATAGTTTTGACTTTTTTTTTTTTGGCTTATTTTTGCCTCAAAACTGTACCAAAAGCTGTCCAAACACACACCAACCCCCAAAGCTCTGCTACAGACCTTCATACTCCAAATATGTCCATTTTTGTCCTATTCTTCCCAAAATGCTGACCAAAAATGATGGGACATCACTTCCTGTCACCATTTTGGGAATGATATATTTGAAAACACAGCGGGGTTTTCTGGAGGTATTTAGGCACACTGTTGGAAGGTTGGCCCTTCAGCCCCCATGCAGGAGCCCATCCTAGAGGTGTCTGTGTGCTTAATCTGTTACATCTCTCCATCTTGATGCCTCTCTTTGAAAGCAGTGCTGTGGACAAGAAAAAGAAACTGGTAGAGAAGATTGAAGAGCAGCTGGCAAAGCTAAACATGCAAGCCACAGACAAGGAGGAGAACAAGCAGATCGCTCTGGGCACGTCTAAGCTGAATTACTTGGACCCCCGCATCAGCGTGGCCTGGTGAGTGAATGGCAGTCAGTGCAATTAGGCAGTTTGCAGGCCTGTTTGAAACAGAACCAGCACATTTCTGCTTTTCTCTAAGTCACATGTGTCAAACACAAGGCCCACAGGCCAAATCAGGCCCGCCAGGCCTTTTCATGTGGCCGTCGCACCTTTGCTACAGTTGCGGTACTCCCCCCACCTGATGAGCCCAGTCTGCCCATTCTGGACCCCTGGCTGCTGGTATTCTGAAGAGGGGCCCAATAGCCAGCACTTGCAATCTACTTCTACTTTTGACTGCTCCTCTCTCCATGTCTCGCCATCAGAGCATTGCCGTGGGTTACCAAGTGTGCCTCAGAAGAGTTGGACAGAGGAGCAGTCAGAAATAGAAGTAGATCATTAGTGCTGGCTGCTGGGCCTCCCTTCAGAATACCAGCAGCTGGGAGCCTGCAATGTGGGTATCAGGCTCACCAGGTACAGAGAGGGGCAGGGGGGCAGAAAGAGGCCTGGGGGAAGGAGTAGAAAGAGGCACAGAAAGGGTCTGGGGTGCAGAAAGAGCCACAGAGAGGGTCTAGGGGGCAGAAAGAGCCACAGAGAGGGTTTGGGGACTGAAAGAGGCATATATATGTATATATCTTACGTTATATTTATATAGTCTTAGAGATACAACTGGCTCTTTGAGGGCAACCATAACGTTGACGTGGCCCAAGATAAAATTGAGTTTGACTCCCCTGCTCTAAGTGATGAATGTCTGTTCCAAGAGTCCTACTTTGATACTCCAGTGCCCCCTTTTCTGATGTGTTTTTCTCCCCCACAGGTGTAAAAAATTTGATGTACCCATTGAGAAAATTTACAACAAGACGCAGAGAGAGAAGTTTGCATGGGCCATAGCAATGGCGGATGAAGATTTTGAATTCTAACAGACTATAGACTGTTGTTTGCTTGTTTTGGGAGCTTGTCAGCATTTTTACACCTCTGTTGTAGCACCTTTTGTGTATGTCAAAATACATCACTAAAAGAAGATCAGGTGCTCCTAGTTTCTTCTTACATCTAAAAGAGAAGAAAGGCACTTGGTAGTGCAGAATGCACATGCCATCTCCTTGGTCTCTTCTTTTAGGTTACTTGGTGATGGCAACACTAGTTATTTCAGCAGTGTTGTTTCAAAGTGCCTTTAGCTACCATGGCTCCTCTCCCACAGGTCCTGCGTCAGATGGCGGGGGTCCAGGTCGCTAAGCATAGGAGGAAATGTTGCCAGTGGCCCCATGCCTAATCAGTGGCCAGTGGAACTGGGGAAGGGCACAACTGTGCCTACCAGCCATCTGGCTACCACTGCATAACCAGGAAGAACTCATTACATAAAGCAGCATTGGATACCTCCTTGTGTGACGGCATAAAAGGGATTTTCACTTGTGTGGCCACTGGTCACTAAGTTGCCAAGATTCTGGCCTGCATCAGAAAAGTTTCAGCGTGCCAGAAAACTACAGCTCCCTCACTTCTTTGAGGGGAAGGCATTACAGTTAAAACCAGGTCAGTGGTGTAGATATACCACAGGCAAGTTGTGGCCTTTCGTTGCCGGTTCAGTTCTGCTGGCTTTTCTGTGCCTGACTTTTGACATGGTAATAACCTAGTAGGGTGGTCGTTTGGTTTCCCCGCTTGTTTTTGATGGTAGTTGCCATGCTGCTGTCTCAGGTTCTCTTCCCCACCCTTTAAAGAGGACATAACTCTCTTTAAGAAAACAGTTAAGAGAGCAGCGCCATGCCAATCAGAAATACTTTGATGACTTGTACTTGAAAAGGGAAAAAGTTCCTTTTCATCCCCTGAAATAAAGTGTGGGTCAAGAATTTGTTTAGGTTTTCCTAATCGTCTTCTGTATATCAGTGATGCTCTTTATCTCATCCCTTCATAAGTTGGCACACTTAAAAAATCGGGGCTGTGCTCTGAGAGCTCTGAGGCCCTGTTTGCAGGGCTCAGGGACAGAAAAAAAGAACCAGTTGAATTTGGGCTTAATAGTAGTTATGCCAAGAAAAAGAGCAGAGAGGTGAGTCTTTCAGAGCTTCATTATTAACTGGAAAATGGAATACTGACTTTTGGAAACAGGACTTCCAGCTTGCTGCCTATTGCAGCAGAATGCAGGATACCATGTGTTTTATTAACAAGTTAAGGAAAAAACACTGCCACCTAGTGCAGAGTAGGACCGTTACACTATATCATTCACTGGCTGTCGCTTGAATTCACCCAAGAATGTTTGGTTTATCCTCTTTGTGTCACCTCTTGGTGAGTCTAGCATTGTGTTCACCTTCACTGGATGAGTGATTGTTTAATCTAGGAAGGTAAGTGCAGGAAATTCCTTTTTGGAGCCAAGCACTAGATACAAAATTGTGAGGGGGGGGCAGGGAGGAGTGGGAGGAGAAAAGGGGAAACTGGATTGCAAATGTTATGTTATAGATCTGGAGTAAAAATAACAAAGCACAGCACTGAGATTTGGACAATATTTCTATCTGATTGTGATGGGTGCAGGTGAAGGGAACCCATGTTTCTGGCAGAAGAAATGATGTGGATGGTGCACAAAAGTCTTGACCACAATGCTTTCCAGTTTGTTGGTATTCTTACAAAGTGGTACAATGATTATTTTGGTTCTATATAATGTGCTAATCACTGGTTCTAGAAAACAAACACATGTGAACTCCTGTTGCTTAATCAGTTCAGCATTTGGTCCTGGTACCACCAATGGTTAGAAGTTCTCTTCTCAGGTAATTTTCTACAGTCACACTCAGGTTTCAGGGAACTCAAGGTTTTTGAATGTTTGTTTATCTCTTGTCTGGTTGTCACTAAGTTGATTGAGAAGTACTTTATTAAAATATGAGTGTTTTGTCTATAGTGGTCTCTGCTTTCTGGACAGTGTGCTGATAATGGAAACAAAAGGACAACTGGCACCATAATCTGACTTTGTTTTGGTTTCCCAGCAAGGTACAGCATGAAATGGTTTACATTACTGTCATTCAAGCTTAACATCCTGGTTTTGGTGATGTTTTTAAATGGCTGCCTTCAAACCTGAAAGAATTAGATGTCCACTGTGAGTTTATTAAATGTGGAATTTTCTTTCACTGACAATCACATACTTGAATTTCAAATCAGGGTATTTTCAAAGCAGTGGCAGCACATCTCAATGGGTGTGGAATATTTCAAAGATTAGAATTTGCACCTTGAGCTATTAAATTAGAATTTTGTTATAAGCTTTGCAGTTTGAAAGCACAATTTCACTATCCAAAATTAGTTTCAGTTCCATTATATGAGATACCACATTCATATTTGTGCTGAAATTGAGCCATAATGATAATTATTTTACTGCTTCTTTTTTTAAAAGAAAATCTTACCTGATGTATTTCAGCTTATCCTCAGTAGCATCATCTCTCTTTGCAGAAATGTAGAGTACCATAAGGCAATTGTCTTGTGTTGCTGTCTGTCTTGGTTCAATATGTAACCAAAGATACTAGAAATCCTTATATTTTTTCTGAAGATGGTAAATGTTGGTAAGAGAGGAATTGGTCTCTTGTTTTCTAGTTTCTGGTGGATTGTACACCTTCTCCTTCCATGGATAAAGTGTGGTGGCAAAACCACCTCTGAGTATTCCTTGCCTAAGAAAACCCTAGGAAATTCATGGAGTCACCATAACTCAACAGGCAAATTGAAGGTAGAAACATACACACACACACGCGCACGCACATCCTATTCGTTTGTAGAGGTGGAATTTGTCTTGCTTCTCTCAAAGTAATCCTATGTCTCACCACATGAGGGAGCAGGAACTCACAGTCTTTGAAATTCTTTTTTCCCAATTCAGACTAGAAGCTGGAAGTAATGAGTTACAAGCAATATAATTATCCGAGGTGAGACACTTTTCTCGGTAACCAGGGCAGAATGAAGTCTCATTTCAAAAGCAGCGTGGGGAACTGAGGAGGTCTTGGAGACTCCAAGACACACGTCAGCAGTGGCAGCCATTCTTCAGTCAAGCCCATTGCCACTCCCTAAGAAGAACTCATGTCGCGGAGGTGTCTGAAAGCCAGGGAAGGGCCTCCTCTTCTCCCCCGCGTGCTTGCCTCTAGGCTGAGGGCAACTCCTGCATCTGGGCAACTGTGGATCCAGTGCAAGGACGGCTGCTGTTGTTGCCACGGGAGGCACTTCCAATGAGGCTGGAGGGGCAGGAGCGCACAAGAAGGAGAACAATGCAGGAGAGGTCCAAGGGCCACATGAAATGGCCTGGCGGGCCAGATTCGGCCCGTGGGCCTTGTGTTTGACACATGTCCATTATAGAATCTGGTTAGAAAGTGTGACCTAGATTGGGGGTTGAGCTTTTGGTGAAAGTGTAGACAAAGGGCTGTTAACGATACTGGTGCTAATATGAGAGCTTAAAGATATAAGGAGACTGTCTTAAAATTACTCTGTGTTAATTTTGACCTGCGTATGAACTTCACGACTTTGTTCTGTATGTTACCTTAATAAATAGTAAGCCCCTAAGCTCCTGTTGCACTGCCCCATCTCGAGAGCACCACGGAAGAGGCAGCCCAAAGTATCTTACAATTCATCACTACAATGTGCCTTATGGCTTACAGCGTATAAGCAGCTAAAATTTGACAATGTGGAGACAACAGAACAAAAGAAGGAAAATGGAGATGAAGACAACAGAGTCATAGAATCTTAGAACTGGAAGGGGCTCCCAGGGGCCATCTGGTTCAACCCTTTGCCGTGCAGGAATAAACAACCACAGCATTCTTGAAACATGTCCATCGAACCTCAGTTTAAAAACCTTGGAAGAAGGAGAGTCCGTGACCTTCTTAGGGAGACTAGTCCATTGCTGAACAGTTCTTGCAGTCAAGTTCTTTCTGATATTTAGATGGATTCCCTTCCTGTAGTTCAAATCCGTTGGTTTGTATTTTAGTCTCTGAAGCAGTGGAAAAGAAGTTGTTTTATCTTCGGCATGGCATCCATTCAGATATTTATAAATGGCTGTGATATCGTTCCTCAGTCTTCAAGCTGGCACAGTCAGCTTGGAGAATAGAGGAATGACTGAGGGAGATGAAGAAAGTCAAGGAAGAAAGTGCAAAGGCAGCCCTAAGTTAAGAAAACAAAAATAATGACCACAGAGGATACATATTAAAGTAGGCAATGAATACATTTAAATAATTAAAGATTTTCCATTCTTAGGCTTAGCCACTAATGAGAAAGGAGACTGTGGTCAAGAAAGGAGTGATCTCCTCAAGGTTATGCAAAAAGTTTCCATGGATTCAAATTCTGTTCTCCAAAAGTCCAAAGCTCGACCCATTGCTTCGCCTTGGCTCTCATGAATTCTCTCACTGGATGGGGTTTTTTTATCCATGCAGTCAGGAGACAGTCTCCTCACCCTGACTTTCTGCAAGCTTGTTGATACCTGGAAAGTTTCTGGAGATGATCTAAGTGCCGTGTCATGAGCACTTGGCCCAAAGGGAAAAAGAAAGCTTGTAAATATCCTTTGTGCTAGACTACCTGGAATATATGGGAAATGAAAAGCGTTTCCTTGAACATCTCATCCATCTGCAAAAGATGAAAAGATTTATCTAGTCATGAAGCTGGGATTTGCATAGCAATGCATTGCTACTTATGCAAACTTCAGAAGCTGTTTAGACTTCCAAAAATGTGTTATTTTTAAAAATCCTATTATTTTTAAGACTAGTGTGATTTCCTATTATCATTTTCTACCTTTGAATAACACACTGATGCAAAAGCATTGTTGTTTTTCCTGGCAGCTCTCGTTTTCCTTTCTAAATATGTTTTGCAGGATTTAATGAGGGCATATGGGGGTAGGCTTGGGTGAATTAAAGCTCTTGAATGAATGTCATCTGGGTTGTTTTAAATCTCCCTAAATATTCACATGTCTCTTCTCCCTGTAGGTCCCTTCCCTGGCTACCAGTTTGGGCCGGGGCCCATTTCAAACTTTTGATTCTAATATTTAAGGCTCTGCACTCTTCCTCACTTTGGGGCAGCTTGTCTAGCATGAGATGTATCATCTAGACATCTAAGATCTGTAGGCAAAGGTATATTGTCTGTTCCACTTACATGCACAGACCTGTCAAGGCTGCAATCCTTTCAAGATCTGGCTCGACATCTGTGGAATAGTCTTCCTTTGGACCTCTAGTTGGAGGATTCTCTTTTCCTGCAGTTTGAAGCTAATGCTCCGAGTCCTAGTCTCTGGATCATACAACATCCATCCAAATATTTAAACATGGCTTTCTTGCCACGCCTTAACCTTTGCCAGGTTGAGCATACTCAGCTCCATAAGCCACTCCTTATCGGCGATGGTTTCTTGGCCTTTTACCATTCTTCGCCTGAGACTCAGTTGCTGTACCTCTGGGTGCTCTCTGATGACATTTTGTATGGGGCAGGACCAGAAGAATAGGCATCCGCATCCACACTACAGTTAACTATACCTCCTGCAGGAGAGTTGCAACCTGGTATGTTTATGGCATGACTGGATGGGGGTGGTGGTAGAAGCAATCACTACAAGACATATAGTAGAGAAGTGGTTCCCAAACGTTGGTGCTTCAGGTGTTTTGGACTTCAGCTCCTAGACTTCCAAACTGTTGGCTAAGCCAGCCAGGGCTTCTAGGAGATGAAGTTGAGACCAGGACAAGGAGCAATGAATTCAAGCTGCAGGAAAGGAGATTCCACCTGGACCTCAGGAAGAACTTCCTGACAGTCAGGGCTGTCCGGCAGTGGAATATGCTGCCTCTATGGAGCGTAGTGGAGTCTCCTTCCTTGGAGGCTTTTAAGCAGAGGCTGGATGGCCATCTGTTGGGAGTGCTTTGAGGGGTTCCTGCATGGCAGGGGTTGGACTGGATGGCCCCTGGGGTCTCTTCCAACTCTACATTTCTATGATTCTATGATTCTATGACTACTAGAAGATATTTTCAACTCCATTTCCATGACCTTGAACTGAATGCAGACATTGGACAATACTGTCCAGTTCTTCTGTAGAGGAACATAGGCGCATGGAAGATACCAGCAGGATTCTGGCCCTGGTGTTTCTTCCATAACAGAGCAGATATCTGCCATCCTCTTGTCCTCTCCTGAACTCAAGAGAGGCAAATTATCTGTAGAACCAAGGTCCTTTTTTGGTTCAAGCTCTGACTGTGAGGTTAGAAGGAGTGTGTCTATTTTTAGTCAATCCACTAGGAGGAGCTTTTGAACAAGGGCTGCAACAGGTCTTGCTTTCTGGCTCTCTTGTGCAATGTAGTCCAGATGTTAAGCTACCCTACCTCCAAGTTGCTTATTGTTTTATAATGACCCCATGCATTTCACAGGGTTTTCTTAGGCAAGGAATACTCAGGGGTGGTTTTGTCAGCTCCTTCCTCTGAAATAGAGCCGACAGTACCCGGTATTTGTTGGCAGCCACCCATCCAAGTATCACTGCTGAACCTGCTCAGTTCCCAAACTCACATGGGATCTGGTGCCTTGAAAAAGATGCATTGCGAGATGTTTCTCTGTTTAAGGTACCAGCTGGCTAGGCATGTCCCTTTTTAAGATAAACCATTCTGCTTCCCTCACTTTGTTTTCTGCTTTCACCTTATAGTCACTTGGCATTCCCTGGCCTCTGCAAATTCTCGTCCCTATTTCAAGCTTGGTAGTTGTTATGTGCCCTCAGGTTGGGTCATGATGAGCACAAGAACTCCCAGAGACTCTCCTATGAACAGCCCCACTCAGGTCTTGCAAACTTAGGGCAGTCCTGGCTTCCTTGACTGAAATATAGAATCATAAGAGTTGGAAGAGACCTCAATGGCCACCCAGTCTAACTGCTTCTGCCATGCAGGAAGGCACAATCAAAGCATTCCAGACAGATGGCCATCCAACCTCTATTTGTAAACCTCAAAACAAAACAAAAAGACTCCACCACATTCCCCGCCAGCAGTGTATTCCACCATCAAATTGCTCTTACTATCAGGAAATTCTTCCTAATGTCTAGGTGGAATTTCTTTTCCTGTCGTGTGAAGCCATTGCTCTGTGTCCTGGTCTGGAGCAGCAGAAAACAAACTTGTTCCTTCTTCCATAGGACATTCCTTCAAATATTTAAGCAGAGCTGTTGCGTTGCCTTTTAACCTTCTCTTCTCCAGACTGAACTTACCCAGCTCCCTAACCTGCTCCTCATAGGGCTGCATGGTTTCCAGGCTTTATACCCCTTTGATCATCCTCCTCTGGACTTGTTCTACCCTGTTAATCTTTCTTGAATTGTGGTGCCCAGAACTGGACACAATATTCTAGGTGTGGCCTGAAATCAGTCAACCCATCTATAAGAGATTTTCCTGATCCCTTACCCTTTATTGAGCATTGGGCTCATCCAGAAAGAAAGTACTTGGAAATATCCAGACCTGACAGTTCTTTTAGTTTTGATTTTATCTGCATATTCCGGGGTTTATATCGAAACTCTTTCTTGAGATATGGGGGGGGGTTTCCTCCTTGTCTCATCTCTTGTGTTCCTCCTCCTTCTCCTACCACACATCACATATTACATGGAACATTTCAGAAATCGATTTTTACTATTTATTATTATTACTCAGGAGCTTTAGGCAAAATGTTGAAGTGTTTTACCAATATTAAACTGGTTAAGCATTAGGATCAGTTTGCTTTCCCTTGCTTGATCTCTGTTGAATCTCTGTCCTGGAAAAACAACAACTGTATTTTACTGCTTGTGGTCCTTTTAAACTAGGCGTGGAATAATACAGACAGATAACCAAATAATGATACATTTCATTTTGGTTTTGGTTCATTTGGTCAATTTAAACTGACCTGTGGCCAGATGTGCCTTCCCCAAGAAAAAGGGCACAGTTGATATGTTACTTCTGCTATGGCACTGTGGATGAGGACCCCAGATATCATTTGATATCAAACAATTCGGCCTGAGCTTGACCGTTTTCCAGACACCCCACTCCACGTGTTTGTGAGGTTCTCCGGACAAGCACGGACAGAATGTGGCCGTTAATGGTTTTGCATTCCAGACCCCATTGAGGCCGGCACCCAAGCCTCGCTCGTAGCTTCAGGGAACTTCCAGCTGCAAACTCCACAATAGCCGCACAGCTCTCAGCCAAGCCACTCTTTATGTTGGGCCATCAACGTCCCGGGCACGCTATTGTCATCAAGAGCAAATCCAATCATGTTAAACTTGACCTTTCCAAATCCTTTGTCTAGCGCTAAAACTCCTTTGTTCTCATCTGGCTTGCCATAGCCAGTAGGCACAAACTCCCCTATAAAAACCCCACATTTCCAAACAGTCTTCGGACTACTTTGGACTTCCATCCCACCTTGCTGCCGGTTGTCTAAGGGACTCCCCTCAGCTTCCCACACTGAGGTTGCCTCCCCGGAACCCCGCTCTTCTCCAGGACTACGAGACCAGGTGTCGTATCGCCTTCCCAAACAAATCTCCGTTTCTATTTCCAAGCTAGTTAGTTATGTCTTGTCTTTCGCGTTTTTGTCTTTAAAAAAGAATTGTCTGTTATTTGGGAAACCTTGTCTAGCTGCTCTCTGACCCGCCGCTGTATACATTGGGTTAAAGATCTTGCTAAGTTACCCTGCCTCTCGCTTAGCCAAGAGAGTGCTCCAGCTAACTTTCCCTATCTTGTATTTTAATTGGCAATCTGGGCGCCCCTCCCGGACACCCCCCCAAAACACAGGGTAACAGATACACGAGCCAGAGCTGGGCAAAGTTGCTCCTGCCAACTGCAGCAAGCTAGCTTTGCAGGAGTATCTCTCTGAGAGCATTCGCAAGCTACAAACCTCATCTTTTGGAAGAAAGCAACCCCACTCAGAATAGCCTGTGATCCTCAATATCAGGTTGTTTTTGTTTTTGTTTTAATTGACCGACAGCACTTCTGTTTTATCTGGATAAAGCCTCAGGCTGTTCACCTGCATCCAGTTCTTTACTTTAATTCTGGGGGTGCTTTGAGTATGTTTTCCTGCATGGCAGGGGTTGGACTTGATGGCTATTGTGGTCTCTTCCAGCTTTATGATTTGATGATTTTACTGCAGCCAGACAATGATTCCGTACTAGCACAGCCTCCTTGGCGTCAGTTGTAAAGGAGCAAAATTGCTGGATGTCATCAGTGTGCTGATGACCCAATCCCAAAGCTCTGAATGATCTCTCCTGATGGCTTCATTAGATGCTGAAAAGCAAAGGGGACAGTATTGACTCCTGTAGAACCCCACAGGCTAATGGCCATAGGGCTGAACAACAGTGCCCTAGCAACACTTTCTGGGAATGTTCAGCCTGGGAAGACCAGAACCTCTGCAAGGCGATGCCCCTCAGTCCCATATCAGCCAAATGGCCCAGAAGGATACCATAGTTGATGGCATCAAATGCCCCTGGAAGATCCAGAAGGCACCAACAGGTACCCACTCCCACCGTCCATTTCCCAGTGTAAGTCATTCACCAAGATGACAAAGGCTGTTTCTGTCCCATAACTGGGTCTGACTCCTGGTGAGAATGGATCCAGGCAATTAATTTCATCCAAGGAAGCCTAGAGTTGTGTTGCCGCCACTTGCTCTGGAACCTTACTTAAGGAGGAGAGATGTCTTCACACTTGAGGATCTTAACTCATTACTATGTAACTACCTTCCCACGTCTTGGTCTTCTGGTTTCTTGACTACAGTCTCCATTTTGATTATTCACCGCTCAGTCTCCTAGAATTGAGCCAAACCAATAATTCACATCTATTCATTATGCACTGTGCATGGATGCCCATGTGCATTTCCTTGTCTATTCAATTGCACATTCAGTGCCTTGGCTCAATTGTGCAACACTGCCATTCGACACAAGGGTTGCATAGCACAATTAATGCATGACTCAGTATGGAGAAATTGATGCTATGCAACTCTGATGTGGGATCCCACCTGAACTTCAGGAAAAACTTCCTGATAGTCAAAACTGTTTGACAGTGGAATCTGCTGCCTGGGAGTGTAGTGGAGTCTCCTTCTTTGGAGGTTTTTAAACAGAGGCTGGATGGCCATGTGTTGTGAGTGCTTTGTTGTGTGTTCCTGTATGGCAAAATGGGGTTGGGCTGGATGGCCCCTGGGGTCTCTTCCAACTCTTTGATTCTATGATTTCAGCCATTATTTATTCTTGAGCAATACCCCTCTTTCTAATGCAGTGTATTTTCTGGTGGCTTGAATGAGCCATTAAGAGCCATTAGGTTTGCAAAAGACCTGTTCTGGGTGAGCATTAAAAACTACTGGCAGTAGTTGATATGAATCAATACAGCTGCCTGCATTTTGGGGAGTGAGGCCATAGGACTTTCCCAGTGATTGTGTTCGGCTTAAATGTTATCAATACGCTATTGCTGAGTACTCCTTGACTATTTGAAAAGGGCTTTTCCTTTGTGTGCTGCCACATTGGCACTCTTGTTCTCTGCCAGTTCTCTTGCAAGTAGAGTCACTGCATTGCATTCTTTCCCAGTTCTGCTGACAGCAAATCATAAGACCCTGATGTCCTTGTTTTGTAACTCTCCACCTGAAACCTTAGTTGACCAGAATTATATTTAACAATAGAGAGCCAGCATGATATAGTGTCTTGAGCATTGGCCAATGACACTGGAAACCCAGGTTAGATTTCTCTTGGCCACAGAAACCCACTGGGTGACCTTGGACACATCACACACTCTCAGCCCCAGAAAACCCTGTGATAGATCTGCCTTAGGGTCGCTATAAGTGGGAAAATTACTTGAAGGCACAGCAACAATATTTAATATCTCTGTGCTTGGCAATGTGTAATTTACATGCTGGCTCTCTCCTGGTCTAGCTGGAGCCTTTGTTCAGCTATGACTCAGTCTCCGTGTCTCAGGTACGCCTCCTGGGGTACAGACTGCTACACCCCGAAACTTGCTCTAATACCTAACGCCCTTTCATCCCAATTCCTGTGCCAACGAACCTTTGTTAAACTGGATATTAATCATCTCTGGGGAGAGGAGTTTGGCTTCCTTTCCTGAGTGGGAGACAGTGTGGAGGAGTGGCGTTCAGGTATTTTGAGCTTCAGTTCCTGTTACCGGAAGCTAATATGATGATTGACAGGGGATGATGAGGGTTGAAGTCCAAAACATCTGGCAGGCTCCAGGCTGAGGAAGGCAGGGACAGAGTATTGGGTTTTATTGACCTGGGTTCAGGTTCAGCCACATAACCCATTACATTCTTTGGGCATTCTTGAATCAGCCACTCTTTGTCCATCTAGCCTGCTTGTTGGATTTGTTGTAGAATCATGGCGCTGGAAGAGACCACAAAGGCCATCAAGTCATATCCTGCTATGCAGGAAGACACCGTCAAAGCATTCCCAACAGATGGCCATCCGACCTCTGTTTAAAAACCTCCAAGAAGGAGACTTCATCACACTCCATTGAGGCAGCAGTGTATTCTGTTATCACGGTTATGATGCGGGGGTGAGAGCACCAGATATCCTTTTGATATCAAATAATTTAGCCTTTGCTTGACCTTTTTCTGCCACCCCACTCCACGTGTTTGCAGAGGTCCCCTGGACGAGCACGTACGGGCACGGCCGTTAATGGTTGTACATTCCAAAACCCTATTTAGGCAGGCAATTTAAGCTTCTCCGTTGCTTTAGGGAAAAACCTCCCTGCAAACTGGCTCTGCTCGGCTCGGATCCACACAAAGCCACACAGCCAAGAGCCAAGCCATTTCTTTATGTCGGACCATTAACGAACTGGCCACGCTATTGTCTTAAGAGCTAAACCCATCTTGCAAAATCTGACCTTTTCCAACTCCTTTGTCCAACTCCAAGTTTCCTTTGTTCTCACTGAACATGACATAGCCTGTAGGTAAACTCCACCCTATAAAAGGTCCCCACTTTTGGGACGTCTTCGGACTCATTTGGACTTCCATCCCACCTTTGCTGCCGGTTGTCTAAGGAAACTCCCTCAGCAAGCCCTGCTGAGATTTCTTCCCCGGAACCCCACTTCTCTCCAGGACTACGAGACCAGGTGTTGTATTGCCTTTCCCGAAAAGCTCTCCGTTTCTATTTCTCAGCTAGTTAGTTTATGTCTTGTCTTGTGTGTTTCTTGTCTTTAATAAAATATTGTTTATTACTTTGAAAACCTTGTCTAACGCTCTCTGACCTGACGCTGTATACATAGGGTTAAAGATCTCAGCTAAAGTTACCCTGCCTCTCGTTTAGCCAAGAGAGTGCTCGAGTTTAATTCCCCCAACTTGTGTTTTTATTTGGTTATTTGGGCGCCCCTTCCGGGACCCCCAACATACAGGGTAACAATTCCACTGTCAAAACTGCTCTTATCTTCAGAAAGTTCTTCCTAATGTTTAGATTGAATCTCATTTCCTGTAGTTTGAAGCCATTGCTTCATGCCCTAGTCCCTGGAGCAGCAGAAAAATGAGCTTGCTCCATTCTCCATATGATAGTCCTTCAAATATTTAAACATGGCTGTCATGTCACCTCTTAGCCTTCTCTTCCCCCGGAGACCTTCTCCATTTTTATGAAGATAGAAATGGGAGAAGAATACAGATCCTGTATGAGTTCTGGGGAACACAGGACAAGAAAAGAGGTTTCCCCTAATCATCGGGAAGAACTTCTTGAGAGTAAGAGCAGTTCAACAGTGGAATATGCTGCCTGAGAGTGTGGTGGAGTCACCTTCTTTGGAAGTTTTTAAAGAGAGGCTGGATGACCATTTTCTGGGGGTGCTTTGAGTGTCTGTTCCTCCAGGGCAGGGAATCAGACTTGATGCCCATTATGATCTCTTCCAATTCTATGATTCTATGAAGCAGAGACAAATAACTTTCTTTTACTCATCATTGTGCCTTGGAAATGTGGCTTTTTTTAACAAGCTGGTAACTACATAGGAACTAGTTACAAGGAACAGAATTGCTTGCCATGTGTTACTTCGAAGTTATTCATGGTCAGTGGGCTTGAGGGGTCTTAGCTGTCTTTCCGTCAAATGTTGGACCCTCACACCAAGAAGGCAGCACAGCTCTCAAGTCCTCCAGTCAAGTTTCTACACCCCACTTTCTCTGTCCTCCTCAGGAGGAGGTCACCACCAACTTCCACACATCGCCTCCACCTCAGGGAACTGTCAGGGTCCTTTATACCCTCCAATATTTTTCCATGAAATATGTGGCCAAGCAACCTCAGAGTGTGATCAAGATGACAAAAGGTTTTAATGAGGAATAACGCACAAATGAAGAGAAGCTGCAAGAGTTTGCTTTTGTCTGAGTCTGCAAGGAAGGGCACCCATCCTCTCCTCTTCTCTCCTTTCCTCTCCAGCGAGTTAATTGAGTGCAAACTACTCTTGAACTTTGAACTTAGTTTCCAGCAATTGCAATAACAAGGAGGAAGAGACAGAAGCTGGGACATTTTATTAGCAGCTTATACAATGTCCCAGAAGACAAGAGGATTAACTGGGACTGTCCCTGATTGGGACACTTGGAGGAGTATCTGGAACCATGCAATGTCTTTGGAGCTGTTATTAGAGATTGGGAAAATGTACCTGTCTGGTGCTACTATAACTCCCAGCATTCTTCATCATAGGCTAGGTTAGCTAGGGCTTCTGGGAGCTTCTGGAAGGCTGCCCAATTCCCACCTCTGAGCTATACAATCAGTTCCAGGACTTCCCTTGGAGAGCAATTTAGGGCCAAAGGAACAGAGAGAACATGGACTTGTGGTCCTCAGAGAACATGGAGATAACTTTGGATGATTTTCCTGCTGGAAGGTTCATGCCCTCCATCTGCAGCCCAAACCCTATGCTCAGTCCTGATTTGAGTAGACCCACTGAAACAAAGGGATTTGTTGTGTTGCTGTGTGTCTTCAAATCATTTCTGACTTATGGTGGTCCTAAGGTGAACCTATCATGGGCTTTTCTGGGACTAAGAGTGTGTGATGTGCCCAAGATCACCCAATGGGTTTCTGTGGCCAAGTGGGGACTCAAACCCTATTCTCCAGGGTTGTAGTCCAATGCTCGAACCACTATACCACTCTGGCTCTCCAAAGGAATTTACTTAAGTCTTAAGTCATCACCCTACAAATGATTCAATGGATCTCCTCTAGTTCTGTGATGTGTAGGATAGCTCCAAGTTCATGGAATTGAGCTTAGAAGTTTCAAAAGCTTTATTCAGGAAACATGAAAGAAACAACAGCATATTTTGGCATTGCCAAGGCTAAAGGAATATGGGATTTTCAGTGCCATATAAACCATTACATTTCAAAACTAGCATGCAGTAGCATCCCATTTGATGGTTTACCCAAATAACACATTTCCCAGGCTTTCTATCCCCCTCCCATTCTCCCACTCAGCTTGCTAACAGTCTTAACATTGCTGCCGTGCCTGTTTACTCTCTTATTGCAGGTCGTTACAATAACATTTCCACGTTCCCAGCTCACCCAGCCATGAAAGGATCCCATCATCCCCATCTTCATAGCAAAGCACACAAGCACTAACACAAAGGCCATTTGCACATTACACTGTTATAGTGCTATGATTCCACTTTCAACATGCTATGGAATTCTGGGGTTTATAGTTTCCTGAGGCCAAAGAGCTCTCTGGCTGAGAATTCTAAAGGTCTCTCCCTGGACTGCAAATCTCAGGATTCCAGAGGATGTTGAAAGTGGAATAATAGCATTATAACAGTGTAGGGTGGAAATGGCCCAATTCGTCTACCTAAAAACATGGCCATTTCCGGAGTAGCCTGTCATAGTGTGATGATTGCACTTTCAATATCCTCTGGAATCCTGGGGTTTGCAGTTTTGGGAGAGGCCGGCCGGCCCCTCCCGAAACTGCAAACCCCAGGATTCCAGAGGATATTGAAAGTGGAATCATTGCGCTGTAACAGGCTAGTGCGGAAATGGCCCATGGCAGGGAGAGCTCAGCTGACCTGACAAGTTGGGGCCCACCAACACAATTCTGGCCTGTGTTAATTTATTTCTCACCAACACCCTGAAGGAATTAACCCTGACTTGATCCCTTTTGTGAAATGTCTGGCAAAAAACCACCTATCTCTCTGTGCTTCTCCCTCCTGGCCAACAGTAGCTGAATGCACTTGACTGCCTTCGGCCAAATGCACCCAGCCAGGGGAAAAACTGCAGTGGTTTTGCCACTCATCCTGATTGCCGTGTCTAATTAAAACCCTTACCAAACTTGCTGTGCTTGTCATCTGCCACCCCAGAAGGCACGGCTCATTATTCCAAACGTAAAATGTTAAGAGGATGCATGTTCTTGCATAATCAGCCTTTTCCAAAACACGGGCACGGAGAGAACCTGAAACTGTTTTGCCATTGTGGAGACTCCCACGGAAAGTATGCATGCTATTTCGAGGTGACGTTTTTCTTTCACATCAACTGGGATTTCCACTGTGTTAAATTCTGTCCCGTGATTCTCTCATTTCCCAACAAGAAACTGGAGCTGGTAAGATCAGGTATGAAGAAAAAAGGGTGAAAAACAATGGCCAGCATTCTGCATTCACTCTTGTTGTGTGCCTTCAACTAGTTTCAGACTGATGGTGACCCTAAGATGAATCTGTCACAGGGTTTTCTTTGCAGAATTTGTTCAGAGAGGAGTTGTTTTTGCCTTCTCCCGAGGTTGAGACAGTGTGACTTGCCCAAGGTACACCAGGAGGTTTCTATGACTGAACAGCGATTCAAACTCCAGAGCTGTAGCCAGAGCTCAAACCACTGAGGCACATGGGTTCTCTCTGTATCAGCTGCTTAGTTATGTATACTTAGAATGGTAGAGCTGGGAGAGACCCCCAAGGGTCATCTAGTCCAGCCTCATTCTGCCACGCAGGAACACACATCAAAGCACTCCCAACTCCTTCAAAGAAGGAGATTCCACCACACTGCTGGGCAGTATCATCTTCCACTGTCAAACTGTTCTTATCATCAGGAAGTTCTTACTAATGTTTAAGTGGAATCTTTTCCTGAAGCTTGGATCCCCTGCTGTGTGTCCCAGTCCCTGGAGCACCAGAATAACAAGCTCACCCCATCTTTCATCTGACATCCCTTCAAATATTTAAAAATGGCTATTAAGTCACCTTTCAGTTTTCTCTTCTCCAGGCTAAACATCCCCAACGACCCAAGCTGCTTCTCAGAGTGCTTCACAGTTTCTAGGCCTTCTGTTACCCTATATGTTGGGGGTCCCAGGAGGGGCGCCAAAATAACCAAATAAAACACAAGTTGGGGGAATTTAACTCGGGCACTCTCTTGGCTAAACAAGAGGCAGGGTAATGTTAGCAAGGATCTTTAACCCAATGTATACAGCGTCAGGTCGAGAGAGGCTAGACAAGGTTTTAAAGCAACAAACAGTATTTTATTAAAGACAAGAAACACGAAGGACAAGACATACACTAACTAACTGAGAAATAGAAACGGGGAGCTTTTCGGGAAGGGTAATACGACACCTGGTCTCGTAGTCCTGGAGAGAAAGATGGGGTTCCGGGGAAGAAAGCTCAGCGGGGTTCGCTGAGGGGAGTTTCCTTAGACAACCGGCAGCAAGGTGGGATGGAAGTCCAAAGTAGTCCGAAGACATCCCAAAAGTGGGGATCTTTTATAGGGTGGAGTTTACCTACAGGCTATGTTATGCTTGGTGAGAACAAAGGAAATTTGGAGTTGGACAAAAGATTTGGAAAAGGTCAGGTTTTGCATGATTAGCTTAGCTCTTAATGACAATAGCGTGGCCGGTACGTTGATGGCCCGATATAAAGGAATGGCTTGGCTCTTGGCCGAGTGGCTTTGTGTGGATATGCGCCAAGCAAAGCCGGTTTGCAGAGAGGTTTTTCCCTAAAGCAACGGAGAGGCTTAAGTTGCCTGCCTGAATGGGGTTCTGGAATGTACAACCATTAACGGCCGCGCCCCAGACGTGCTTGTCCGGAGGACCTCTGCAAACACGTGGAGTGGGGTGGCAGAGAAAGGTCAAGCAAAGGCCAAATTATTTGATATCAAAAGGATATCTAGTGCTCTCACCAGACATATCATAACCGTGATAACACTTCTACCATTTTGGTCGCCCTCCTCTGGACACATTCCAGCTTGTCAATATCCTTCCTCAACTGTGGTGCCCAGAACTGGACACAGAATTCCAGGTGGGGTCTGACAAAAACCTTCTTCACCTCTTGTGTGCTCTGACAGGGGATAACAAAGCAAAAGGGTTTCTTTAACTTTACTGCCTTTCAAATACCTCATAATATCAAGCAAAACAGTGAAATAAGCAACAGCTGTGCTTTCACCAACCTGAATAGCAAAGGATTTACCACTTAATTTTTTTCCCTATTAGTGTTGCACCAACACCATCAGACATATCCTGAATTCTTTAAGATACTGTATTGTTCAAAAGAGGGATAGTGTTCATTTTTCTCACTTGTTTTCCTCCAAGCATATTGTCAGGTCAGCTACACTTTCCCTGCTATAAAACTGACACTTTCCCTGCTATAAAACTGACAACAGGCTTGTTTTCAGATGCTTTGTTAGTAGAAAGAAGTGGAGAGTGGATGTAGTGAAAATGTTTGGAATGTTATGAAAATGGCAGCAATATGTATAGACAGGCACGATCATAAGGTCAGTTCCTTGGCAAGTTGAGTGGGACTTTGGGACAGAAGTGCAAAAACCCAGGAAAGGAATTACAGTCATCCTTTCACATTTGCAGGTTTGACTTTTATGGATTTGATTATTTGCGAGTTTCTCCAACCCTTGCCTCTACATCTCAGGCACTTCTTTTCTGGGGGAACCTTCCCTCTTGGTACTCAGATCAGGCTGCACCGCCCTTTAAAAATCCACCTCTGGTCTTCCACCTTCTCTACCAGGCACTATCTGGCCAACTAAAGATGGAGCGCAGTCCAATTTCTCAGCACCACAAATGGTCTTCCAGTGCCTCCTCACACCCAGAGAAGAAGATGTGCAAGACAGAGGAGGTTTAGGGTTACCATGCTGATCCATGCCCTTTTCTTCTCCCCTCGACTGAGTTTGGACCCTGGGTGCCTACTCTCCCCACCATGCCTCAGTCCCCTTCCCATAGAAGCGTAGAATGGTAGAATCCTAGAGTTGCAAGAGACTCCAGGGGCCATCCAGTCCAACACCCTGCTGTGCAGGAACACCCATCAAAGCACTCCCGACAGATGGCCATCCAGCCTCTGCTTAAAAACCTCCAAGGAAGGAGACTCCACCACACTCCCAGGCAGCAGATTCCACTGCTGGACAGCTGTGACCATCAGGAAGTTCTTCCTGAGGTTCAAGTGGAATCTCCTTTCCTGCAGCTTGAATCCATTGCTCCTTGTCCTGGTCTCTGGAGCAGCAGAAAACAAGCCCTCTCCTTCCTCTACATGACATCCCTTCAAATATTTAAACATGGCTATCACATCCCCTCTTAACCTTCTCTTCTGCAGACTAAACATACCCATCTCCCTAAGACGTTCTTCATAGGGCATGCCTTCCAGACGTTTCACCATTTTGGTCGCCCTCCTCTGAACATGTTCCAGCTTGTTGACATCCTTCTTGAATTGAGGTGCCCAGAACTGCACACAGGATTCCAAATGAGGCCTAACCAAGGCAGAATAGAATGGGACCATTACCTCCCTTGATCTAGACACCAGACTCCTATTGATTCAACCAAGAATCACGTTGGCTTTCTTGACTGCCGCGTCACACTGCTGACTCATGTTCAGCTTGTGATCTACCAAGACTCCCAGATCCTTTTCACACGTACTGCTATCCAGCCACACGTCCCCCATCCTATACTTGTGACTTTCATTTTTCCTGCCCAAGTGCAGGACCCTACATTTCTCTCTGTTGAAATTAATTTTGTTAGCTTTGGTCCAGCTCTCCAATCTGTCAAGGTCGTATTGAAATTTGATCCTATCCTCTGGTATGTTAGCAACCCCTCCCAGTTTGGTGTCATATGCAAATTTGATCAGCATGCCCTCCACTCCTTCATCCAAGTCATTGATGGAGATGTTGAATGGCACCGGGCCCAGGATAGACACACATGTTTTGATATTTGTGATTTTTCCACTTTTGCATGGGTCCTGTGCCCCTAGCCCTAGAGAATGTGGGTGGCTGATTGTATTTTGCTTAGTTAATAAATAGGATCATAGTGTGTGTTAATTTGAATTGTAGTGGCTTATATGGGACTGCATATCTGTTACTCCTTTAATCTTGGGCGTAAGCAAGATATGCTGTTGTTATCCTGCTGTTCCTGAATTCAGCTTTTGGAAACTTCTAAACATAATTTCTGGAACTGGAGTTATCCTGTTCATCACACATATGCAGAGTGGCATCCTCTACATAAGCAGAAATTAAATTCTCAGCTATACCACGATTCTTACCACATCTAGCAATCTGATAACTAACACAATAGGAAACTTCAAGTGCATTTTTGTTATCTTTGTTACCTGACCACAGGAACGGTGTCATATTCTGATGTTTCACTGGGCAATTTGTGTAGCTGGCATGTATGGTTGAACGCTGATCACAGGACTGACTGAGGGTGACCGCTTATGTACACACCGGTACCAGCGTGACAGGAGGAGAGTGAAAGCTGAGCCTGTGAGGAGCACACCACCAAGCGTGCACAACGGAGTGCCGTGTTCACAATACATTGTTTTGGAAGGGACTCTCCACCTTCACCAAAATAGCAAAAGGAAGGGACAGGGCTTTTCTTGAGGTTAATTAACAAAGGAAACCTGCTCTACCACTCATTATAGCATTCAATTAATTTCACAACTTTTGACTTGTATCTTGTTGTACACTGTTGACTTTTGCTGCCATTATTCTTTCTTTCTTTTTTTATGTACACCTAAAAGTCCCAATTTGTACCCCTGGGGAATCATTGGCTTATGGCACCATGGAGCTGTACCTGTCTTTTCTCTCCCTCCTAGGCAACAGCAGTGGCAGTTGGGATGGATGGAGTTTCAACGTCCTGTGGAATCCTTGGGTTTGCAGTGTAGGGAGGGACCTTTAGGATTTTCAGCCAGTGAGCTCTTTGGCCTCAGGAAACTACAAATCCCAGATTTCCCCAGGGTGTTGAAAGTGGAATAATAGCACTATAACAGTGTAGTGTGGGAAAGGCCCTAAGTTTCTATGGGCATTTCTGCATGGGGTGAGGGAATTGCCCTGTGCCGCTACTTACCAGGACTTATGGCTCCCTGGTCCACTCCAGGCTGCTCTGGAGCAGTGCATGCTCGTCACTCCACACTGCTCTGGCGTTGAAAATGGTGGCTTCCAGTTGGTCAAGGCATTACCATGGTTCTGACATGCCTGGTGATAGCAGTAATCATCTCTTGATATCAAACTTATTTGGCCTTGGCTTGACCTTTCTCTGCCACCCTGCTCCACGTGTTTGCAAGGGCCACCGGACAAGCACGTAAACAGGCGTGGCCGTTAATGGTTGGACATTCTAAACCTCATTTAGGCAGGCAACTTAATGCCTCTCCAATGCTTCAGGGACCATTTCCTTGCAGAGGCACCTTGCTTAAGCGCGACTTTACACAAAGACGCTCGGCCGAGAGCCGGCACTTTCTTTATGTTGGGCCATTTGCATACTGGCCATACTATTGTCATCCAGCGCTAAGCTAGTCATGTAAAACCTGACCTTTCCCAACGCCTTTGTCCAGCTCCAAATTTCCTTTGCTCTCACCAAGCATGACATGGCTTGTAGGTAAAATCCACCCTATAAAAACCCCCTGATTCTGAGTGCTCCTCAAATTTCTTTGGACTTCCATTTAGCCTTGCTGCCGCTGTGTCCAGCGAAGCTCTCCCCTCAGTTCCCAACAACTAAGTCCTCCTTGCTCCTCGGATCGCTCCTGAGTTCCATCCAGTCTTGCTGCCACTGTGTCCAGCGAGTCGTCCCCTCAGCAAGCCACGCTGAGTTTCCTCCCCTGCAACCTCCGCTTCTCTCCAGGACTACAAGATAAGGTGTCGTATCACCCATTCTCTCCTGAAAACTCTCATTTCTATTTCTAGTTAGCTGTGTGTATGGCCCTTTTCGCACGGGCTTTCTCTTGCGAAATAGCCCCATGAGCCTCGCGGAAGTGGGAGCGTCGCTCTGCACGACGCACTCCCACTTCCGCCGCGCTCACGGGGCTGCAGCAGCGCGATTGCGGTTTTTTTGATTTTTACTTTGAAGCGAAAATCACCCGCGCTTGTGCAACACTCCCGGTGCCCACACGCACTTACCTCCTGTGCGGAGCGTCGGGGAGGCGGCCGGGTCGCGCTTCCTTCCCTCCACGCCTGCGGAAGGAAGGGGTAGGGCGCTAGCGCAACAGACGTGCCAGCCTGCTGTCTCGCGCGAGGGGGGGGCGGACGCGCCAGCCTCCTGCTTCACGGGGGGGGACGGATGCGCCAGCCTTCTGCTTCGCGGGGGGGCGGCTCGCACGAGAAGCCTCCTCTGGGAAGCTGCCGCTTCCCCCTCGTTCCTTTGCCTGCGGAAGGAATGAGGGGGAAACGGCAGCCTCCCGGAGGAGGCTTCTCGCGCGAGCTGCCCCCTCCCCCTCACGCGAGAAGCCTCAATGCGAAAAGGGCCTATGTGTTGTCTTATCTGTTGTCTGTCCTTTAATAAAGTTATCATTTTTGTTACTTTAAAACTTGTCTAACTGCTCTTCTGACCTGACACTGTAGACATAGGGTTGCAAGATCCTTGCTAAGTTGCCCTGCCTCTCGTTAGCTTAAGAGAGTGCTCGACTTAATTTCCCCATCTTGTGTTGTTGTTTGGTTATTTGGGCGCCCCTCCCGGGACCCCCATAATACAAGGCAACAGAGGGTCTCGACCAACCGCTGAAACTCGCCAGCCTAAAGCCCACCCCTGGCAGATTGCAGGCTCGCATTGGTGCAAGCCTGCAAATCTGCACAAGGGAGCAGGCTCACACTGGAGCACTCTGTGCTTTTGCAAAACCGAAAGAAACAGGTTTTTCAAAAGCACGCTGGATGACCACTTGGGGTCGTTCCGGAGCAGGCTGAGGTGCGGATCTATGTTAAATAGTCCGTACCCAGCCCGCTCCCAGGTGCAAGCGTCCTCCCCGGAGGACGGACTGCACCGTTTCAAATACCCCGTGCGGAAATGGCGTATGATTCTGTAAGGGACACCTGGGAACCCTATTAGAGAGAGATGTTTCCTAGGTGGCCACATGTTTCCCTACTCTAAACTATAAGCCAACTGGAGATGATAAGGATTAAATCTGGTATCTTCCACAAGCAAAACAGGAATTCTTCCTTTCAGGTTGGCGTGATGCTCTAAGCACTCCATGTTCTGTCTTTCCTACCCATGGTATCATAAGGAATAAATTTCCGGCCTGTCTGTGGCCACACCCTGTACCCATATAGGCCAACTCCCAAGATGAGTCTTGTGTTTGCTCTTTGTGATTTCTCACTCTCAAACCCCTAAATTAATGGGGTTCATGGCAACCAGAAGGAAACACCCTACACAATATATATAATCGTTTCCCTCGGTGGTTGCCTGACTGGTGCAGACTCCAGGGAACACTGGCAACAATGAAGACTTTGTGCATTGCCTTGTTTGTGGTGATTGTATTAGTGGAAAAAGGTAAGTTGACTAAAGGTTCTATTTTTTTAAATTAGACAATGGTAGACAAGGGCAGCTTGCAGCCTTCCAGATGCTGTTGGACTGCAGCTCCCATCAGCCTTATGGTGAGGAAAGCTGGGAGCTGCAGCCCTGCAGCATCTACAGAGCCAGGTGTTGTTTCTGGGATTAAAACGAGAAGTAGAAGATTTGGAAATTCAGAGGAACAGGGAGTTTAAAGCAGGAATGGACAGTTGAGGCTTTCCAAATGTGATTTAATGTCAGTTCCCATAATCCCTCACCATTGGTTCTGCCGCCTGAGGCAACGGGAGTTGCAGGGCCATCTGATTCTCATCCATGGTTTAAGGTCCATGCAGGGAGGAATCACCACTACTGAAAATGGGGGCTGTGAATCGAAACGTTGCTCTTTGTGACATCGTCAGACACCAGATTCCTTAAATGGTGGTGTCAGAAAGTCTGTCCACAACAAGAGCAAGCAGAGCTATAAGAGATGATGCTATTTTTTTTATTTTGGGGGAGAGAATAAAATCACAACATGACTTTTTTAAAAAAGTTTTTTCCCCTCTGTAACAAATCATATTTACTTGCCACTTTTTATATTACCTTTCTGGGGTCTAAAATACATTTTTGGGGTATTGTAAGGGTCCCCGTGCAAGGGAGGAGGAGACAGGAGGAGACAGAATCTTGCCCTTCCCAGCAAACGACTGCAGCCATTCCTTTTTTCTCTGTTCTTCGTTAAGGGATGTCTTGTTGAGGAGGGAGCAGGCTTGTTCTCTACCACTCCAGAGACTAGGACAGGGAGCAATGGATTCAAGCTGCAGGAAAGGAGATTCCACCTGAACCTCCCGATGGTCAGAGCTGTCTGGCAGTGGAATCTGCTGCCTCCATGAAGTGTGGTGGAGTCTCTGTCTTTGGAGGTTTTTAAGCAGAGGCTGGATGACCATCTGTTGGGAATGCTTTGATGGGTGTTCCTGCATGGCAGGGTGTTGGACTGGATGGTCCCTGGGGTCTCTTCCAACTCTAGGATTCTATAATTCTATGAATAATTTTTGAGTGGGCGTTCCTACCCTTACCACACCCACACTCTGATATTGTTTGGCCACATGTGTCACTGTTTTCATTTGTGAAATGTTGGAGGGTATGATGCACCCCCTGATGCTTTCCGGATGCTTTGGGCTCCAATTCCCATGGTCTTAGACTCTAGGATTGTGGGAACATTTGTACAACATATCTGGAGGATACAAGGTTGGAGGAAAGTGTTGTGTTCTGTAGGCATCTTTGAAAACATTTTTTTTTCTTGTAAGTGAAGCTCAGACCTTTGGGAGAGAGTGTGTGTGGGAGAACCAATACATTCTGGCTGGAAAGGTGGTAGATAATGGAATTGTAGTCCAAAAATGTCATCATTGTTGTCGTCATTATCATCATCATCTTTTATTCATTACCTGGTTCTCCCCAAGGCTCGAGGTGGGGTACAACATAGATTAAAATACAAAAAAACCCACATATAACCATTTAAAAGACACCAATTTAAAAATGTGAGTCTCCCAAACTCAGTCCAGAGTTCAGTGCTGTGTCTTTATGTACTTATGATTTATTAAAATAGTTCCGTCGTGCCTTCGAGTGATAGCAGCGTGCAATTGAAACAATATAAAGAATTTAAGGCGATTCAAGATAATAACAATGGACTAATTTTAAAAGGCTCATAGCTTATTGGAGAGATCAGCGTTTGAAACAGCAGGAAAGGTTAAAACAGTTAGACCCCGTATAAGCTTTTTAAAAAATGCAAAAGTCATTTCCACACTAGACTGTTATAGCGCTATGATTCCACTTTCAACATCCTATGGAATCCTGGGGTTTGCAGTTTCGGGAGGGGCCGGCCGGCCCCTCCCGAAACTGCAAACCCCAGGATTCCATAGGATGTTGAAAGTGGAATCATAGCGCTATAACAGTCTAGTGTGGACATGGCCTAAGATTAGGCCCTCAAGGTTTTATTAAAAAGCCATGTTTTAAGTTGGTGCCCAAAAGAACACCAATATTGGAACCAATCATGACCCAAGGGGAGGGTGTTCCATTATTAGGGTACCAAAGAAGAGAAGGCCCACTCCCAGGTCCTTTTTTTGTGATGGATCGTTCCCCCTACAGGGACGGGGACCGGTGCCCCACCAGCAGATCTCAGTTCTTGGGCAGCCGTACTTAGGGAGAGCTGCTCTTTCAAGACCCAAGCCATTTGGGGCTTTGAATCTTACTTTCAACTTTCCTGATTTGGCAGGGACAAATCTGTCCTCCCACTTTTCCAGCTGATTTTAAAATGTCTTGGTTTATTTCTCTAGTCCTACCACTTTTCCCCATTGGTCTCAGCTTACAGTCCTCCCTCCACATTTGCAGGTTTGACCTTCGAAATCTGATTATTTGCAAGGCGTTTGTGTGTCCCCTTCTCCGTTCTCTGCCTCCCATTGCCTTGACTTTTGCCAGGTGGAGAAGGAAGGCAAGCACACCTGGGCAAAAGGCAAGGGAATGGCAGGGGAAGGCACTCATGCGCCTTCCATCTCCTCTCTAGAGCTCTCTGCCATTCCCTTGCCTTTGGCCCCAGTGATGCACTGAGGCAAAGGCAGAGGAATGGGTGGGGGGAAGGCATGTATGCACTTTCCTTCTCCCCTCTGGAGATCCCCCTCTCATTCCCTTGCCTTTCGCCTTTTGCCCAGAGCTCTGAACCCTCACAAAAGTGGAGAGGCCACCACACTCCTATTGCTGCAAACTGAGTTCAAAATGCAAAAGTAGTTTGCATTCAGTTAATTCAGCAGGGGGGCGAAGAGGAGGGAATGGAGCCTTGCTCTTCCCAGTTAGCTCAGGCAAAAGCGGTTTGCTGAAACCTTTCCTAGCTTCTCTTTTCTACCTCATGAAGAACTTTTGCCATCTTGGCCACACTCTGATGCTGCTCAACCACATGAGTCCTGGTTTTCATCTGCAAAAATATTGGAGAATATGTGTGCCATCACTAACACCTTCAATTTATTATTGAAGTCTAGCTTGTATTTTTTTAAAAAACTGAGCTAGGTTGCTTGTGAACAAAGGTATGGTCCTTGCATGTACAAAAAACACATTATTGTTGCATGCCCGGTCTTGGGTCATGCCCTAAGAGATCTATTGTGAGTGGGTGTTCCTACCCTTACCACACCCATTGCCCTGATGGATAAACTCTTCTTTAGATCACCCGTTTGACTCCTTCAATTTAATGAGCCTCCCTCAAAGAGGAGGCAACTTCAAGTCCAGCAATTTGTGCCTAATGAGTGGTTTGGAGTTGTGTGGAATGTGTAATGCAACTTGTCCGCGTCCTGAATTTTCAGAGCCTGTTTCACAGCCTAGATTTAGCTGTGGATCCCTGCGCTGGCAGAGTCAGTCTTGTGGTTTGTGTGTTGGACTAGACGCCTGGCAGACTGGAGTTTGCATCCCCACCCAGCTGTGGAAACCCACTGGGTGCCCTTGGACAAGTTCCACACTCTCTCAGCCTCAGAGGAGGGCAAAGACAAGCCTCCTCTGAAGAAATCTTCCCAAGAAAACAATGTGACAGGTCTGCCATTAGTCACAGTCAGCCTGAAAGCACATAGTAACAACAATAACAATAAATGCAAGTGAGATTCAACATGGTGGTTTTAGCCATAGAATCCTAGAGCTGGAAGAGACCCCTAAGGGCCATCTAGTCCAACCTCATTCTGCCATGCAGGGGTATGCAATCACAGCACTCCCTTTGAGAGATGGCCATCCAGCCTCTGTTTAAAAACCTCCACAGAAGGAGACTCCACCACACTCCGTTCAAGCTGCGGATTCCATTGTTGACCTGCTCTTACCATCAGACAGTTCCTCCTTGTGTCTCTTTTAATATAGTTTGAAGCTATTGCTCCATATCCTTGTCCCAGAAGCAGCAGGAAACAAGTTTGCCTCAGTATCGGACTAGGATGTTTGGAGCATCATAACTTTCCACTCAGTCCTGACTCTGACTTATGGTGACTCCTGGGGTTTATTGTCCAAAGATTTGCCATTGCCTTCTCTGAGTGACCTTGGGCAAGTCACAGTCTCTCAGCCTTAGAGCAAGGCAATGGCAAATCTCCTCTGAACAATAAATCTTGCCAAGAAAGCTCCAGGATAGGGTCGCTGTAGGTCATAGTCAAGAGAAAGGCACATAAAAATAACACCCTACATTGGCAGAAGATTGGACTATTCTCAAAATCCTAACTCAACAGTTCTATGATTTTTCTAAGTTTTTGGGTTGCTTAGGATTTTGCAAGTCAGGAGTTGGACATGCAGTAGAGAAAGCACTGAGAAAAAAATGTCCAGGAAAAAGATTCCTGTAATAATAAAGTCTCTGTGCTTCTTTTCTTCTCCTTCCTTTTTCTCCAGGCCGTGCCCTCTGGTGCTACCGATGTGAAGATGAACCGTCCAACTGGAACTGTATGAAAATGGTTAAGTGTGCAGAAATGGACAAATACTGTACAACAATGGTTACCACTCTAGGCAGAGGTGGGCACTGTTATTATACACTCTATGAAGCGACTCTTTTCAAGCGTAAAGTTAAATTCCCCCAAGTAGCTGAAAGATAGCTGCATCTCACGCCTGCCTGTAGGCTGAGTTACTGTGAGGGCACAGAATATTGCCAAATATTCTCACTGATGAACATAAAGTGTGAGATGTGGGACATGGAGCTTTCATCATAATAATGTGATGAAAGGTGCAAGTAAGGATAAAGGACCAGGTAGGAGATGGCAAAATATGCCACTGGGTTTAGGGCGGGAGCGTGAATGTCATGGCCCTCCAGGTGCCGTTGGACTGCAACTCCCATTGTCTATCACCATTGACTGTGCTGTCCACAGGCTGCTGGGAGCTGCAGTCCATTACCTTATGGTAATGCCAAGAGGAACAAGGTTTTGGATGGGGGCCGGAGTTCAGAATGCCAAGATGCCCAAGGACAGATAAAGATGAAGGCCACAGTCCTGTTCAGATGCTAGTGAAACATAAATCTGTACCTTTATTCTTCTGCTAGGATACCCCACTTTGTGGGACTTCCAGCTGCATAACATGGCTTGATAGCCCCTGAGCGTACCTCCATGGTCCATCAGTGGTCAGGACAGGGCAGAAGGCTACTGGGCACCTTCCAGCTGCAGTTGCCCAGCCAGTGTCACCCTCCGGTGTCTATTTCCTTTTCCCAACAAGATGGATTTCCTTGGAGGGAGTGTTGTTTCAAGAGATACTGAATATCTCCTTTTACAACAACTGGAAAAGTACATACACTGGTATAATGGGAGGTTATGCCATCCTTTGTCACTAGTAGGATTCCAGCCAAAAGAATCTCACGGAAATCCTCCACTGGCTAGCCAAAGGGAGTGTGGTGGGAACGAGTGCAGAGGATGCATCCAGTAGTGCATCTACACTGCACATTTACATTGGTTTCATGCCACTTCAACTACCATAGCTGCATCCTATGGAAATCCCACTTCAGCAAGGAGCCCTGGTGGCACAGTGGTTAAATGCCAGTACTGCAACCACAAGGTTGTGAGTTCGATCCTGCCAGGCTCCAAGGTTGACTCAGCCTTCCATCCTTCTGCAGGTGTTTAGAATTGTCAGGTGTTTAGAATTGTCTCTTATAGAATTCTAGTGCTGTTGACAGATACTTCCAAGCACTTCATCCAATTGCACATCCCAGGATTCTGTAGGACAGAGCTATTATAGCAATAGCAATAGCATTTATTTCTATACCGCTTATCAACTAAATGTTATCTAAGCGGTTTACAATGTGTTTTAGTTAATTGCCCCCAACAAGCTGGGTACTCATTTTACCGACCTGCGGAAGGATGGAAGGCTGAGTCAACCTTGGAGCCCAGCAGGATCGAACTCACAACCTTGTGGTTGCAGTACTGGCATTTAACCACTGTGCCACCAGGGCTCCTTGCTGAAGTGGGATGAAGTAGGTATAATGGTGTAGTGCAGATGCACTACAAGTAAGACCAGCTTTGACATTTTTGGTTCAAAAGGAGTATCCAAATCTTAGGCTCTAGGGCCCCCTAGTACTGCATATAATGGTTTTGTTTCCCCCCCCTCCTCCAGACAAGAACAGTTCCTACCGACTGAGCAAGAAATGTGCTCCCAGCTGTTCTGAGAACTTCATGGAAACCAGCTCAGGATCGGTTTCAACGAAATGTTGTGAGCATTCCCTCTGCAATGTTAGTGGAGCCAACAGCGTGAAAACAAGTGGCACAATGGTAGCAGTCGGGATGTTGGCCAGTTGTTTCTACATCATCCGGTCAGGATTGTGAGATTGTGAAGAGAAAGCTCACCTCTTCCAGCTGAAAAGCTAGCAAGATTCACTCTCCATTCCACCCCTCACACCCTGGAACATCACGGGAGGGCTTGCTTATGCCCACCGGCCCTCCCTCAGAATAAAAAATCCACAGATGGGTACAGCCCTTGGTATACATCTGGGACTACATCACCCCAGTTTTCCTTGTTCTTCATGGAGCTTTTCCTTGTAAATATTGTTCTCATTTTTAAAAACCTTGTGACTCTGCTCATGCGACAGATCATTTGTTGTTGTTCTTACTGCAGTCCAGAAAAGTAACCCACTGAGTTACTTGGTATTCACAAATTACTGTTACTACTATGCCCTGGGCAAATATTAAGAAATGCTCTCTGGAGCCCCCAAGTGGCCAAGTCAGATATTGCATTTTGGAAATTCTGAGAAAAATGCAAAAGATATCATAGAGCAAACCTTCCATGAGGCAGCCAACCATATGACTTTTCCTTTTCACTATCCTGTTGCTCACACTGAGTCAACGCACATATGAAAGAGGCAGAGAAAGTATTTCTATTCCACTGAAAAGTAGTGAATCACAACCACAGCCAATGTGAGCAAAAAAGTAATGCCATTCAAGCTTGTTGCTTCAAAAAGTAACTAGAGACTACAGTAATTCACTACAAAACAAGATACCTCCTAGCTCTGCTTGATCCCGCTTGACACAAAAATCTGACCGTTCCTAATAATTCTAAACATGATAGCTTTCTTCCAGTTATCTTCAATTGTATTTCCTCTATTATTCTCTGTAGCGTAAATAATCTTTTTTCAGCTGCTTCAGCCATGTACCCTGATGTATATTTGAAATTGTACTCCACTATATTTGATCCTTTGATTTGTAGCACTGGAATGTTTGTTATTAAAATGTTGCCATTTAATTTCTCAGTCTTCATTAATATCCAGTGAATAAATTGTTTGGGCTGGGGAAACAATATATGGAAATGCCAGAAGCAGTGTTGGAGTAGGCAGTGTTGTCAAGGTCTTTGAGTCAAATAAGATATTAAAGAAAATGTAAATTTCCCCTGATTAATCTATTTCCACTACTGCAATGGGATTTCCTCAGAGATGCATACCTCACCAATCAGACTTGCAAATTAAGCCTGTGTCATAAAATCACAGAATCATAGAGTTGGAAGAGACCACAACGACCATTGAGTCCAATCTCCTGCCGTGTGATTGGTCATGACATTCCTGCATGGCAAGCAATTAGCAATGGTTCTTGTGGTCTCTTCCAGTCCTATGATTCTATGATTTTATGACCCAAGGTCTTTGGGTCAAGATATTAAAGAAAATGAAATTTTCTTCTGATTAATCTGTTTCTACTATTGCAAAAGGATTTCCTCAGAGAAGCATTGGCCATCTTCCAATGACCAGTCACTAACCAAAGCATGCAAAATGCAAGACACGTCATGGAGAAAAATCACATGCTGTGAGAAACAGACATCTTTAGCCACTTGGGGGAGCACTTATTTGAAAACCATGATAAACATTAGTTTGATTCTGTGGGAAAAAGCAGTAACAAAAAGATAACGTTTGTGTGGATAGATCGTGAGATGGCTGTGGCATTTCCAGGGAAAGCATTCCCCTCTGCTAGAAAAGCAGCAGAAGGTCAGCACAGGAACAGCATGCATTTGTGTGGGTGTCTGGTCCCAGAATGTGGTTCTTACAACCAAAGTACCAAGGAAGCAATTAATTCACACCTGTTTCAGAGGAGTTGCTTTGCCATAAATGTAGCAGAGGTTCAGGGACGTTCTCCCATGTCTCCCAAGTACAAGCAACCTCATAGAGATTTAAACAGGGTATCCCATGTCTCTCAGAAGACATGAGAAAAATGTGCCTCTCCTAGGAATGGCCCAGAGGTTCTAGTCAGGTAGAAGGGTGCACATGAAAAAAGAGAACAGACATCTGACCACAGCTTGCTTTACCACAATCCCTGATCATACAGGTACTTTTCTGTCAACCAGGGAATGTGTTCACACCACACTTTGATCCTGCTGTGACTGTTATGGCTCCGTCTTACTAAATCCTGGGATTTGTAGCTTGGTGAAAATATGAAAGGTGTCTAGCAGAGAACTTGAAGTACCTCACTGTAGCACGCACGACCCTCCCAGGATTGGGTGGCCGTGCAAGGTTCAAAGTACGAGATGCTGGGAGGCAAGAACCGAGCCAGTTCTGGTCTTTGAGGATGCAGTTTATTAAGCAAAGAAGCAACAAGAAAAACAGAAGGCACACAAGCATACATGCACTCTGACTCCGTCGGAAAGGCAAAGCAAGCAACGGAGCAGGGTTCTCTTTGTTCCAACAGATTATATAGGCTTTTTGTACACGAGTGGCAAAACAGGTTGTCCATCCATCAACCCACCGTGCCGGGACGGGCAGGAGGGGGGTGCCATCCCACCTTGAATGCCAATTACGGAGGCATCCATGTGCCAAGTGCATGATAGGCTCATAGCCAAGTCTCATTACCTGCCCAAGATGGCAGCGGACGGTCCCTAATCAGGCTTCACTCTCCCCTCCCCATACAGGACAGCGCTGGGAGTGAAGTACCCCTCATTAACGTTCCTTGACTATTCTCACAGATCTGCAACATGCAGGGCAGCCTGACCCAGCAACACAACAGCATGAGCTAACCCCCCAAATATGCCTGTTAGTGTGAAGGCAAGCTGAACTAAAATGTGTGAGTGCGTAACACAGGGCCTACTGAGAGGGCCTCGGGCCCAACACTCACGAAAGAACAAATCCCAAGATTATGTAGGTTGGTGCCATCCAGAGACATATCTAGGGTGGGGCAAGTAGGGTACATGCCCTGGGTGGCAATGCTAGGGTGCTGCAAAAAAAGCCATGCATGCAGGGATGGGGAAATGGGAGTAGAAATAAGAAGGTAGGGGCTGCAACTTCCACACTTGCCCTAGGTGCTGTTTATGCTAGTGCCATCATAGTTAAAAGAGTATCAAACTGCTATAATTGTGTGGTATGGATTACACCCCTTGTCTTTATTTTCACTCACTCTGTATGGATTGATTCTAACCACAGGCTATTGCAAACAACCCCAAGTGGCTGGTGACTATAGCCATTTCCACACGAGACTGTTATAGCGCTATGATTCCACTTTCAACGTCCTATGGAATCCTGGGGTTTGCAGTTTAGGGAGGGGCCGGCTGGCTTACGGTGGCCGGCTGGTCCCTCCCTAAACTGCAAACCCCAGGATTCCACAGGATGTTGAAAGTGGAATCATAGTGCTATAACAATCTTGTGTGGAAATGACCTATGCCAGAACTTGCGGTAATGACTCCTATGGGTTTTAGTCTGAATTCTAACACAGCTATCCAAGATGCTGAATTTTGTCCTAATACAGATCCACATCTTTGCGTGTCTCATCAGAGTTCAGGCCAAAAACTGGAAGGGATTTTCCACTCCTCTGACACGGAAGGTAATAAATGTCATTGCAAACCACACATTTAAAAAGTCTAAAACAGAGACACCACACAAGAAGTTTAACTTCTCAGTTCTCAAGAGACTTAGGCCATTTCTGCACTAGCCTGCTAGAGTGTGTTACCCTGCTTGCTGGGGGTCCCTTAGGGGGGTTCCCAACGCCTGTCAAAATTATCACTTGTGGGGAAAATTAGCTATGAACACTGCTTTAGCAATGCAAAGAGGGCAGGGTAATTAAGGATCTTTTACCCAATGTTTACGGGGTCAGGCTCAGTCAGAAATCACACAAAAAGGTCCAATGAATGATGTTATTGAATAGTAATAGTTTGTACTAACACAAACACGCACACATGCATCCAAGGGCTAAAAGAAATAAAGAGTGGAAATAAGATAGAGGGATTGTTGAGGGATTTGCAGCTTGGGTGATACTGCACCTCTTCTTGAGGTCCTTGTATTACTTCCGGTATGGCACCCTGGGTGAGGACCCCCAGATATTATTTTGATATCATCTAATTCGGCCTTGGCTGGACTGGCTTGCAGTTACCACACTCCATGTGTTTGCAAGGTCCTCTGGACAAGCACGGACATGAGTGCGGCCACTAATGGTTTTACATTCCAGACTCTATTGAGGCCAGCAGCCTAAACTCCGCTCCCCACTTCAGGGGACTTCCAGCCGCAAACTCCACAATAGGCGCGCGGCTCTCAGCCGAGCCACTCTTTTATGTTGGGCCATCAACATCCCGGCCACGCTATCGTCTTCAAACGCAAATCCAATCATGTTAAACTTGACCTTTCCAAATCCTTTGTCCAGCACCAAAACTCCTTTTGTCCTCCCCTGATTTGCCATAGCTGAGAGCCACAAACTGCCCTATAAAAACCCCTCACTTTCAAATGGTCTTCAGATCACTTTGGACTGCCACCCTGCCTTGCTGCCGGTTGTCTAAGGGACTCCCCTCAACTCCCCGTGCTGAGCTTTCTCCCTCGGACCCTCTCTTCTCTCCAGGACTACGAGACAGGTTGTATTGTCTTTCCCGAACAAACCTCCATTTCTCCTTCAAGTTAGTTAGTTTATGTCTTGTCTTTCGTGTTTTTGTCTTTAATAAAGAATTGTCTGTTATTTGGAAAACCTTGTCTAGCTGCTCTCTGATCCGCTGCTGTATACATTGGGTTTAAAGATCCTTGCAAGGTTACCCTGCCTCTTGCTAGCCAAAACAGTGTTCCGGCTAATTTTCCCCAATTTGGTATTTTATTTGGCAATCTGGGCGCCCCTCCTGGGACCCCCCAAAACACAGGGTAACACTTGGTCCAGGAAGCAGAGATCGAACAGCAGTTCATCAAAGAGACCTCGAGGAGGGAGGGGGAACCAGTCAATTGGTGTGACCGGGAGGCATCATACTCCTTCTCCTTGCCTCACCTTTCTCTCCTGCCTAACTAGCCCAAAAACAGGGACTATTTGTAGGAAAAAATTACTTTGAAGGCAAATCCTTTCCTGGGGAAAACAAACAGCAACAGAAAAGAAAACAACTCCACCCCTGGCATTTTTCGGAAGATAACAAAGTGTAACAGGATCTTCCTCCACTTTGAGGCTGTGGTGTGAGTTTCTCGAGATGGATTTGATAAGGTTTTATGGCTTCCAGTGCCCAACTTTCCAGGAACACTTTTACTCCCTTCACGTGGACTCCTTAAAGGTTAAGGACCTTTTGTCCACCATGGGTTATTACAACATGAGGTCTCCTGTGGCTACGTGATTGGGGATTTTACTGGCCTGATCTGGTTCATTCGATCGTACGGCCGTTATGGCCTATGTGCACATTCGAGTGACCTCCCTGGTGGGTTAGATTAATTTTATATCAAAGTTGCATACCCCAGGAGAGGGTTTACCAAGAGGGCAACAAGTGCTATTATTCTACTTTCAATATCCTATGGAATCCTGGGCTTTGCAGTTTAGTGTGGAAACCGTCTTAGGCACAATGAATACTTTCCAAGAATATCCAGGGGTTCCTCTCAAGTTTTCTTACTGTTGTTATGCTTTTTCAAGTTGGTTCTGACTTATGGCAACCCTAACATGGGTTTTTCTTGGCATGATTTGCTCAGAGGGGATTTAAGCTTTGAATTCCTCTGAGGCTGAGAGAATGTGACTTGCCCAGGATCACCCAATGGATTTCCATGGCTGAGCAAGGATTTGAACCTTGCTCTCTAGAGTCTCAGTCTAATGCTCAAACAATGCTCAAAGTAGGTTTGTTACACATTTGTGATACTGTGACTCAGTTTAAAGAGGAAGATAACTGGGTTCGTGGATAAGAGTTCATGGATAAAAAGGGGGATTGATTGTTGTCCCAACTTGAAGGCATATAATAATAATGTCATTGTGATGAATGGCTTAGGGAGCTCAATATGTTCAGCCTGGAGAAGAGAAGATTAAGAGGTGACAGGATAGTCATGTTTAAATATTTGAAAGGATGTCATACGGAGGATGGAGCAAGCTTGTTTTCTTTTGCTTTAGGGACTAGGACATGGAGCAATGGTTTCAAACTTCTGGAAAAGTGAGTGCACCTAAACTTTAGGAAGAACTTCTTGATGGTGAGAGCTGTTCAGTAGTTGAATACATTGCTGCCTGGGAATGCAGTGGAGTCTCCTTCTTTGGAGGTTTCTAAACAGAGGCTGAATGGCCATCCATTGGGAGTCCAGGTGGAAAAAGAATTACCCAGGCTTCTGGCAGCAATTATATAAGAAGGACTTTTTAATTAGGCCACAGCTGGGTAGGAGGCTGACACTATATAAGAGGCCAGAATGGGAGAAAACTGTTGAAGCCAACTGATTCCATCCGTGGTAAAGCCCAGTTGACTCTTGTATTCTTCGCTTGCATTCCTTGAACCTTTGACCTTCACCTGGACTGTGGATTTTGCATTTGGACACCCTCTTTCTGGACTCATGGTAAATTTGGACTTGGTTTCTCTAAACCTGCTAAGAACTTGGACTGACCAAGATGAACTTTCCCTGCAGGTGGGCTGCTGGCATAGGATACATGGAGAACAAAACATAAGAGGACAGGTTGAAGGAGATGAGCATGCTCAGCTTGCTGAAGAGAAGGTGAAGGGTTGATCTGGTTGCTCTTTTCAAATACCTGAAGGACTATCACAGGATGCAGGCTTGTTCTGTACTGCCCCCTTCAGAAGGTAGGACTAGATCTAATGCTTTTAAGGTACAGGAGGGTAGATTATGATCGAACATTGGAAGGAACCTTTGGACAGCAAGAGTGGATCAGCAATGAAACTACTTGCCTAGAGAGGTGGTACGGTCTCCTTCTCTGGACATCTTCCCAAAAAAGCTGGACAGCTATCTGCTGGGGACGCTCTAGCTGGAGACCCTGCATTTGAGCACTGATTGGGACTTGATGGCCTATGAGTCCCCTTCTAAGGCCACTTACGCACTAGACTGTTGTAGTGCTATTATTACACTTTCGATATCCTACAGAAACCTGGGGTTTGCAGTTTAGGGAGGGGCATTTAGAATTCTCAGCCAGAGAGCTCTTTGGCCTCAGTAAACTACAAATCCCTAAATTCTACAGGATGTTGAAAGTGGATGCATAGCACTATAACAGTGTAGTGCAGAAAGGCCCTTTTTCTTCTTTTGGCTTTGGCTGGAACATGCCAAGAGGAGGGCAACCAAAATGGTGAGGGGTCTGGAAGTCATGCTTTGTGAGGAGCAGCTTAGGGAGCTGGGTATGTTTAGTTTGCAGAAGAGAAGGTTAAGAGGGGCCATGATACTTGTGTTCAAATATTTGAAAGGATGTCATATCAAGAGGGAACAGGCTTGTTTTCCATGGCTCCAGAAACTAGGACAAGGAGCAATAGATTCAAGCTGCAGGAAAGGAGATTCCACCTGAACCTCAGGAAGAACTTCCTAACAGTCAGAGCTGTCTGGCAGTGGAATCTGCTGCCTCCATGGAGTGTGGTTGAGTTTCCTTCTTTGAAGGTTGTTAAGCAGAGGCTGGATGGCCATATGTTGGGAGTGCTTTGAAGGGTGTTCCTGAATAGCAGGGGGTTGGACTGGATGGCCCCTGGGGTCTCTTCCAACTCTAGGACTTTATGATTCCGATTCTACACTCTTTGAATGTGGACTTTGAGAAGAACATGGTCCCCTGCTCTGGTTTTACACGAATATGTTGCTCCCTACCTTGCAAAGAATCTCTTCTCTTTTCCTGAAACCTGACCCATAAAATGTAGCCAGAGAATCCACACCCCTTGCTGTTGTCTGACCTCTTTTAATCCTACACAGTCTGGGAGATGACTGGTTCCATAGAACCCACAGAAAGGGAAACACCTCAGAGCTGTATATAAACAGGAGCTGCTGTCCCAGTTCCAGAGAAGATGACAGTGATGAAGACTTCGTTCCTTGTTTCTCTGTTGGTGGCAGTCATATGCCTAGAGAAAGGTAAGCCAGATAAAACTGCACCTTTGATTAGTCCGATTAATTTGTGGATAAAATAGACAGAGGTTCCAAATAAAGAGATTTGGAAACTCAAAGAGAATAGTTTAGGCCAGTGGTTCTCAACCTGCGGGTCCCCAGATGTTTTTGGACTTCAGCTCCCAGAAGCACTGAGCATTGACCATAGTGGCTGGGGCTTCTGGGAGCTGAAGTCCAAAAACATCTGGGGACCCACAGGTTGAGAACCACTGGTTTAGGCTATCCCTTTAGTCCAGATGTTCTTGGACTGCAATTTCCACTAATCATAGTTTGCCTAAGCCATGGTGAGGAGCTCTGGGAATGTCCCAACATCTGGAGGGTCATGCTTTGCTCACTCTCATTTAGTCTGATGGTCTTTCTGCACTGTATAACTATTGCACTATCATTCCACTTTAATTGCCATGGTTTTGTTCAATGGAATTATGGATTTTGCAATTTAGGGAGAGATATTTAGCGATCTCAGCCAGAGAGCTTCAGCATCTCCTGAGACTACAAACCCCAGGATTCTGTAGGAGGCAGCCAGTGTAGTTAAAGTGGAATTATAGTGCAATAATTGTGTAGTGCAGAAAGGCCCAAAGGAGAGTGATAATCCTTTGTGTGGAAACACAAGGGACCCAACATGTACTCCTTGGACCTTTGAAATACTGGGTCTAATTCTACAGGATGATTTTTTTAAAGAAAATCTGACTACATGAGGATGTCAGTAAGAGATGGATGAAGTCTGTGTATGAAGAAATCTATCAGGCGTATTTTTAGATGTTTTAAGAAGAGGTCTGAAAACAGCAGAAGTAGAGCAACAGCCTGTCACGAAAACAGGATGAGTGAAATTCAATTTGAAAAATTTCACTCAAAAAAGAATGGAAGAAAATTAAAGAAAAGTAGATTTATTGACTGGTTTTATTTTATGAACGTATCTATTGTTGCATTGTTGTATGCCTTCAAGGCATTTCTGATTTATGGTGACCCTAGGGGCCATTTCCGCACTAGACTGTTCTAGCGCTATTATTCCACTTTCAACATCCTATGGAATCCTGGGGTTTGCGGTTCCGGGAGGGGCTGGCCGGCCCCTCCCGGAACCGCAAACCCCAGGATTCCATAGGATGTTGAAAGTGGAATAATAGCGCTAGAACAGTCTAGTGCGGAAATGGCTCCTAAGATGACTTATCACAAGGTTTTCTGGGGTTGAGAGTGTGTGATGTGCCCAAGGTCACCCAGTGGGTTCCCATGGCCAAGTGGGGAAAAAGTCCCTCCCTAAACTGGAAACCCCAGGATTCCATAGGACGTTGGAAGTGGACTAATAGCACTATAACAGTCTAGTGTGGAAATGGACCAGGGTCCAGTTCCCCACTTGGCCGTGAAAACCCACTGGGTGGTCTTGCCCACTGGGCAACACTCCCTGCCCGAAAGTAATCTTGCCAAGGAAACTCTGTGGCAGGGTTGCCATAATTCCGAGTCACCTTGAAGACACACAACAACAACAAATTGTTTTTCAGGCCAGTGTTGCTTCCTGCTATAACTCTGTAATAATATCATTGCGGTATAGCAGTTTGAGTTTAAGTGTTGGACCAGGACTCTGGGAATCTTTGCTCATGGAAACCCACCAGGTGATCCTTGTGCAAGTCACACCCTCTCAGCCTCAGAGGAAGACAGAAGCAAACCTCCTCTGAAGATAATCCTGCCAAAAAAATCCATAAGAGTCATCACAAGCCAGGACTGACTTGAGGACTTTATAACAACAGCAAGATCCTATGATCTTGAGGATACAATAAAGAATGGAATCCAATAAAGTTAATTTAAGCAATTTATACTATGAAGCTGTTAAAAAAAAAATTAAGTGAGTAAAAAAAGTTCATTTTTTTAATCTACTATTTTTATTGAAACACTTTTAAAATAATATAAAACAACATATAGGGAAAGATAGACTCAGTAACAACGTACAAACGAAACAAAACTAACCTGCTACGCTAACACACTACAAACTAGTAAATTAAATTGCAAAAAAGGGAATACGGTACACATTTGCCTTCCCACTCGCCAGAATAGAATAGATAATATTTCTTCCTTGATAGATTTTTTCTACATTTCACATCTATATTTACAAAAATTATGAAGATATCACCTGTTAGTAAGATATTTTACTATTAATATAGGCTGTTAAGTTTTAGGTACTATCTTCTCATAATGTTCTACAATGTAAATAACTCGCCTTGTCACGTAGTAGTAAAGTAGGTTCCGAACCTTTCTGCTCTATTTCGGTTTTAATCTGTGTTCATTGTCATTGTACTAGGCCATTTCCGCACTAGCCTGTTATAGTGCGATGATTCCACTTTCAACATCCTCTGGAATCCTGGGGTTTGCCGTTTCGGCAGGGGCCAGCTGGCCCCTCCCGAAACTGCAAACCCCAGGATTCCAGAGGATGTTGAAAGTGGAATCGTAGCGCTGTAACAGGCTAGTGCGGAAATGGCCACAGTTTTCTGGATTTCCCAGTATTGTAAGAACAGTGAAGGTCTCAAGCTTTTGTAGGTCAAAGGCAGACCTGTGCGGTAGAACAACCATTTTGGCATAACGGTCAAGGAGAAAGATGCAAACGTGCAAACGATGGTTTGCTTTTCTGCTTTCTTTTCTCGCAGGGCACTCCCTCTGGTGCTTCCGATGTGAAGACGTCTCTTCTAATTGGGGCTGTTTGAAAATGGCTAAGTGTGCAGAAGCAGAGAAATTCTGTATCACAACACTCATCGCTGCAGGAAGGGGTAGGTCTGCTACACTCGATCTTTGGCTGAGGGCTTTCCGCACTACACTGCTATAGTGCTATTATTCCACTTTCAACATCCTCTGGAATCCTTGGGTTTGCAGTTTAGGGAGGGGCCTTCAGAATTCTCACCCAGAGAGCTCTTTGGCCTCAGGAAACTACAAACCCCAGAATACCACAGGATGTTGAAAGTGGAATAATAGCACCATAACAGTGTAGTGCGGAAAGACCCTAAGATCCTGCATTGTTATATTCTCTGACTGTCCTGATTTGGCAGGGATGCTCCCAATTAATTCTGTGTCATCCTGCTTTTTGAGCTGCTTTTAAAATGTCCCAGGTTCTCCTACCACCTTTCCCCCTTTGTCTTCACCTTACTTTATTTGCTGAATTCAAAATACAAAAGTAGTTTGCACCCAATTAACTAAGTAGAGGGGAGAAGAGAGGAGGGAGTGGAACTTTGCCCTTTGTTGTAGACTCAGGTAAACGCTGAATCTTTTTCTACCTTGTCTGTTCTTCCTCTTTAATAACTTTTGACACCTAAACCATGCCCTGATGTTACTTGGCCACAGATGTCCCAGTTTTCATCTCTGAAATAATATGCTTGTGTGATGTAGATCTACAATCATGTAGTTATATGGTGGTTGTAGTAACCACCCTTCCACTTGGCCTGTTGCATATCTGCAGATTGTGCAACTGGCTGCATATCCAACAGTGTGTTTGCTTATTGTCCCCATTGTGCAGCAGGGAAAACACAATGCCTGTTGTTGCCAGGACAAGAAGTCAATTTGAACATCGAAGGCACTGCCAAATAAGTTGTGTGCTATCAAACAATGCACAACTGCATGGCAGAAATCCCATAAATTAATCCTAGCTAGAGCAAACCCATCTAATGAAGTGCTGAAGGGTGACTCAACATGGAGGTATGTCCAGTCAATTCAGTGGCTCTGCTCTAGGTGGGACTAACAATAGCATGGATGCCCATGTGAAAGGGTCACACATGTGGAGCTCTACTTTCAGAAACAAGAACTGAGTACAGTTGGCCATCCACATCCAGACATTTAACATTCATGGACTGGATTATTTGCCACCACCTCTGTGGCTGTCCTATGCCATTTTTAATAGGGACTTATTAGTCTTGCATCCCATTCACAGTCTCCCTGCAAGCCTTATGAAACTGAAAGAGAATTCAGGAGGCTGTGAATGTGGGGCTTCTAACCAGTGATGTATTTCAGTCTTTTGCCCCAAATCTCAAGTCAAGTCTCAAGTCTGTGCAAAGTTCTTTTGAAGGAAGTCTCATGTCAAGTCTCAAGTATGGGAGACAACTAACAGGGGGAAAAAGAGGTGGTGGTGGGGCGCACAAAGATGATTAATGGGCTTACAATGCAGTTTATGAAGTGAGGAATAGAATCCTTCTTACTCCCCCTTCTTGAAGCTTCAAAAGCTTTAGAAGGAAGGGTCTTGCCTTGTGCTATTAGGAAAAATTTAGAAGGCTCCCCCAATATGTAGCAAGGACAGGCTGCTAGCAGACCTCAATGCCTCCTCAAGCTCATTGCCTGATGTGTTTACTGTTCCTCTCTAAGGCCCTTTTCGCATGGTTTTTTTTTTGCGCGAGCGCCCCTTGAGCGTTGCGCGAATGGGAGCATTGCTCCGTATGACGCACTCCCACTCACGCGACACTCACGAGGCTAAAGCGGGGTGCGTGCGCATTTTTTGATTTTTGGCTTTAAGCCGAAAATACTGCGTGCTCGCACAATGCTCACGGCACCCTCGCACACTTACTCGCACGCTTCCTTCCCCCCACGCAGCCTACAGCTCCCAGACTGTGCTGTGGAAGGAAGGGGTGGGGCGCGAGTGCGACGGTTGTGCTACAAGGAAGGCGATGCGGGAGGCAAAAAGGGCTGTTGTGAGCAGCTCGCACGAGTGGCTGCTCGTGTGAGCGCCGCTCCCCATTGCCGCAACAAGGTAAGGTGAGAAAAGGGCCTAAGAAATGTACCCAAGTTTGGGCTTGGGACAGACTGTCATATTCATGGTTTTTCTATGGTCGTGGGGGCCCTGTTCCCCTAACTCCCACAGATGTGGAGGGCCAACTGTATATTCCTTCCACAATGGTCAAAATAGTGCAAGACAAATATACACAGGTCTACGACACCAACAGGATCCCAGCCTTCATATTCCCTCAGAACTGACAGTTCTGGGTCATGGCCTCCATCTAAGGTGCCAATTAGGAGTAAAGATGCCACTTAGACAAAAACAAAGACCCTTTTCACAGGATGTTGTCGCCCCACCATAGGGACAAGAGAAGATGGTATTGTGACACATGATGTCATTGCAGTCCCATCCTTCTCCTATCCCCAGGCGGTGCAATCACAGAGGAAGTCATTTATGGGTTTTCGCCATCAATGACATGTGATTGTGCCGCCATCCTGCACTTACCTGGTGTGTGGAGGGTCCAGAAGCACAATGGCTGCACTTTCTGCCCCAGCGCAGCCTGGGAAAGCACCTGGCTGCAGTGCAGCCAGAAAAGGAAAGGTCACTGTGCTTCCTGAATCACGGTGGCCTCTGGTACTGAGGGGAGTGCTCCCATTGCACTTCCCTCCCAGAAGAGCCACTGCTGGGAACCCCACTGGACGCTGCCGGGAACAGGTAAGGTGCTCAAAGGGCTAAAGGGAATAGGCTTTGTTATAGGCAAGAAAACAATCAGTGATTCAGTTGAAGCAATTGCTTCAGGCTGTTCTTGGGTCAAGGGGCCCAGCAAAGAAGGGAGGAAGGAGATGCAATTTTCTTCCTCATCCTCTCCATTTGCTTCTTGAATCTCCCAATGCTGTGAAGTCACAGACCTGCAGGCTCTTTGGAAGTCCCTAATACCAGCTATTGGCTTTATGGTTGTGAGGACACAGCTGTGGTCTGTCCAGTAGCTCCTAAGCCCAGCTACTGTCTAAGCGGCTGTGAGGTCATGCACAGAATATTAGCTCTTGCCTGACTTTCTGCTTGGTGAGCTGGAAGGGCCAGTGGTGCCATGTGGCATTGCATTGATGAGAGGCTGCTGAGCAGACTGATGGAAAAACCTCACAAAGGGGATTGGGAGTGGAGAGGAGGGACTGTTGTAAGCTGGGAGGTGTTTGTGCCAGACCTTACAAAGACTGGTGCCAAACTGTTGAGCCATGGGTAACTGAAGAATATGTTTCATGCACCAAACATCAGTGGAGTGATAACCATCAGGTATGTGTAGTGGTTTGACTGTTGGACTATGACCCTGAAGATCAGGGTTTGATTGTCCACTTGGACATGGAAACTGACTAGATGACCTTGGGTGCATCACACAGTCTCAGCCCCAGAAGACCCTGTTATAGGTTCATCTTAAGGTTGTTATAAGATGGAAGGGTCTTGAAGGCACACAACAACAAAGACTTTAAAGGCATGAGATCCTATTTGATCTTGGAAGCTAAGTAGAATCAGCTCTGGTTAGTACTTGGATGAAAGACCACCAACCAATACTTGGTGCTGTAGACTGTATTTCAGAGGAAGGAACAGGCCAAACCACTTCTGACTATTCCTTGCCTAAGAAAACTCTATGAAGTTCCTGGGGTTGCTATAAGTTGACAGGCAGCCTGAAGGCACACACACAAATGCACACGCACACACACACATACAAGGAACTGACACTTACTGATGGAAATCTTCCAGAAATGCTTTGATGGTGTATTCCTGCATGGCAGGGCACTGGACTTGATGGCCCTTGAGGTTTCCTCCAACACTATGATTCTATGAAATGGGTACAGAGAGGCGTCAAGATAGGGCTGGATCACACAATTTGACTTAGAGGCCCTTTCTGCATTGCATTTGCCATGTAAAAGGGCGCCTGGAGCGTTGCGCGATTGTGAGGAGCGATCTGCATGATGCATTCACAATTGTGTGGTGCTCCAGGGGCCGGCAGGCGCTGATCGTGCACCTTTCCATTTCTGGCTTGAAGCCGAAAACGGCTCCTGGGCCCCGTGTGCCCTTATCTGGTGTGCAGAGCCACCGGAGTCGTGGCGGTTGTGCTTCCTGCCCCAGCGCAGCCTGGGAAACTCCCAGGCTGCGCTGCGGAAGGAAGAGGTGGGGCTTTCGCGCTACCTGCTCCGGATCAGGCAGCTCATGCAGAGCTGAAACAGGGGGACGCGAGAGCCTCTCACTGGAGGCTGCTCACACGATCCCCACACCCCAGCACCGAAAAAAGGTAAGGTGTGTAAAGGGCCAGAGGAACAAGTCAGCTATGAGGCTCTGGGTCTGTAATACATTTGTGTAATTTTCCTTTTTCCTTTTTCCCTTTATCAAGGTCAGAAGAATGAGCAGCAGATCACCAAAGGCTGTGCTTCAAACTGCCTGGAGCATAAGGTGGACAACGGCATAGCATCCGTTTCTACAAGATGTTGCACTTCCAGCCTTTGTAATATTAAAGGATAATAGCTTGAAAGGAAGCCCAGCTCTATGGATTTCTGGCTTCATATGGGAGGGAACACCTTTGTGGCCCTAGCCTCCCCTACTTTCTTTTGTCCCTGTGCATTGTAGTCCTTGACTTTTTGTTAATAAAGATTTGCTACTCTGTTTCTACAGACTCGGTCTCCACTGACATTCCACTTTAGTAACTCCTAACTAAAACTCTCAAAACTCCAAATGCATCTTTCCAAAGAACTCTTTCAAACTCTAAACAGAACTCTGAAAGAAAAAGGGACTGTGTCTAGATATATATTGTGAACCATGCCCTGGGAAAAACCAGATGTTCCATCTTTTTATTAAGATGGAGTATTTCTTTTGAGTTCAAAGAAAATACAACCAAAACATCCTTGTAGTTTCCTGCCATATAGTATCTCTCTCCGGAATTGCATGCCTGCTTCAAAGTGTCACATTCCAGGCATTGTTTACTTTCTCAGAGATTAATTGTCCTCCTGATGGTTGCTGACCATCCTTTCAAATTTCCATGAGTCCATTTGCCAGATACCTTCAGAATGTATGACAGAAAACAGAGATTTTCTGCCCACGTGTCCTTCCGATATATCTCTCCATGGCTCACTATATTTTTATATAAAATAATTAGGTTCCCAGGACATGGACTCCAGGGGGTCCCAGGGGTATAACAAACTACCACCAGTCTTCCACATCCATGGCTTTAATGTTCAAGGATTTGATTATTCACAGATTATTTGCTACCGCCTCTGCTGCTGCTCTGTGCCATTTTTAACAGAGACTTATAAGTCTTGCCACACATTCCCAGTCTCTCTGCAAGCCTCATGAGACTGAGAGAGACTGCGAGAGACTCTGAATGCAAGGCAAGGCTTGTAAGTCCCTATTAAGTCCTTGGTGTAGGGTAGCAGTGGAGGTGGCATCATGCTCCACCGGCCACCCGCTTCTGCCTTGTGAAGGAACCTCACTGCCTCAAAGGCAGAACTGGGTGGCTGACACGATATCCACCACAGATTCAAATGTATCGTACTTTTTTTGGTGTGTTATATATGGTTTGGGGGGAAGGCTATAGATATCCATGGTTTTTCCACTTTTGGGGAGGTCCTGCACCCCTAACCCCTCTGATTATGGGGGGAGGACAGTATTGCCCATGCATGCTGTAATTTCAGAATAGTTTTATCTGCGTTCTTATAGAGAACTTGGGAAAAGGATGATTTTGGACTAGAAGTCCTAGAATTCCTCATCCAGCAGGGTTGACTGGGTGACTCTAAGTGTTATAGTCCAAAAAAGTAACTTTTCCAAGCTCTGTCTTAATTAATCCCCATCTTTTCTACAACAATGAGGATCCTATTGAGCCGAACCACTAGTGCAATGGATAATAGTGCTCAGTCATGGAGAGATCCAGAAGACTTTTGGTGCTTGTCCAAAGAAATACCCATGACCTCCTTGTGCAGGAGAAGAGCGGACATGTGAACAGCCACTCCTCAGGGCTGGGATGATCTTGAACTGGCACCCTCTCCCCAGTAAGCTGGCTGGGGGATCATAGGCATTGTAGTATAACATGTCTGGAGGCCCCCAGATTGGGAGATGTGAATGGTTTTATAGTATATCCCAAGAAATGTGACCATACGGGGATGGTGGAGTGTCTTGCTTAGATCGGGAGCTCCACAGTAATACTTTACACTCAGGCCATTTCTGCACTAAACTGTTATAGTGCTATTATTCCACTTTCAACCTCCTATGGAATCTTGAGGCAGTTTAGGGAGGGGCCTGCAAACCCCAGGATTCCATGGGAGGTTGAAAGTGGAATAATAGCACTATAATAGTCTAGTGCAAAAATGGCCTCAGACTTGTGGCTGAATCCAGACTGTACTCAAATATATTATCATGCAAAATTTTAATGGCTTGAGTTAAGATGGGCACACAAACCAAGCCTTCACATTTTCTTTCTAGTCCAGATCATCTGAGCTCAGAGAAATCAGCAGATGAATTGTTCCAGATGCACCCTTCCATTCCAACAGGTTGCTTTTTATTTCGGAGGCCAAATGTTGCACCAGGTACGGTCACAGCAGTAAACAGTGTTGAGGGTTCGGTTGGGAAAATCCTCTTCAGATGGACACTTCCGAGCACACTTCTTGGTGATGAGTACCTGGCTGTTCTTATCTGGATGAGAGAATGGGAAATAGAAAGAAAAAATAAGAAAGAAAGCATCAAGGAAGCCCTTGCTCACATCAGAAATATCGGCTAGGTATGTGCATTTGCTGATGGAAGGCTTGAAGAGGCCCGATTGGCGTTAACATGGCATACCTGCCAACATTTCACAAATAAAAACTAGGATGTGTTTGGCTGATCTGAGTGGTTTATGCATGTCAAAAGTTATTTACGAGGAAAAGCAGATAAGCTAGGAGGGCCTGCAGCAATTTGTTTTTGTCTGAGCCGACTGGGAAGGGTAAGACTCTTCTCCCTCCTTTCATCTCCTGCCAGCTGAGTTAAACTGAGTGCCACTTTTAACTCAGTCTGTGGCAATTGAAGCGAGCTCAGCAAAAAGATGGGAAGTAAGAGGAGGAAAGAGAAACTAGGACATTGTTAAAGCATCTGAGAAAGTGAAACGGCAGAGGATTAATTAGGACTGTCCATGCCAGATTGGGACAGTTGTGTTACCACGGTTCTGACATGCCCGGTGATAGCACTAGATATCTCTTGATATCAAACTTATTTGGCCCTCACTTGACCTTTCTCTGCCACCCTGCTCCACGTGTTGGTGAGGCCACCAGACAAGCATGTAAACAGGCGCGGCCGTTAATGGTTGGACATTCCAATCCCCACTTAGGCAGGCAGATTAATGCCTCTCCGTCACTTCAGGGACCTCTCTTGCAGACACACCTTGCTTAAGTGTGAATTTACACGAAGACATTCGACCGAGAGCCGGTCTTTAAGCTGAGCCATTTGCATACTGGCTACTCTATTGTCATCCAGCGCTAAGCTAATCATGTAAAACTTGACCTTTTCCAATGCTTTTGTCCCGCTCCAAATTTCCTTTGTTCTCACCGAGCATGGCATGGCCTGTAGGCACAATCCACCCTATAAAAACTCCCCGATTCTGAGTCCTCCTCGGATCGCTCCTGAGTTCCATCCAGCCCTGCTGCCGCTGTGTCCAGTGAGTCCTCCCCTCCGCGAACCGCGCTGAGCTTCCTCCCCTCCAAACCTCCGCTTCTCTCCAGGACTATGAGATAAGGTGTCGTATCACCCGTTTCCCCCCAAATCTCTCATTTCAATTTCGAGTTAGCTGTGTGCATGTGGTGTTGTATTTGTTGTTTGTCCTATTAATAAAGTTATTAATTTACTGTTTAAACTTGTCTGACTGCTCTTCTGACTTGACACTGTAGACATAGGGTTGCAAGATCCCTGCTACATTACCCTGCCTCTTGTTAGCTTAAGAGAGTTCTCGAGTTAATTTCCCCATCTTGTGATTATATGTGTTTATTTGGGCGCCCCTCCTGGGACCCCCAGAATACAGGGTAACAGTTGGAAGGTATGTAAAAGTTGGCCTAAAGAGCTGCAGCCACACTACTGGCTGGGGCACGTTTCAGGAGCTTATGACCACTTTGTTGCAAGGCTTCCATTGACTGCTAGCCTGTTTTCAGGCACAATGAAAGTGCATTCATCTAATATATGAAAGTCAAAGTCTGTGTCAGGCAAAGACCTCATAGGATTAGCTGCCTAAGAAGATTCTATGGAATCTGGGGGTTTGCTGTCTAGGGAGGGGCCTTTAGACTTCTTAGCCAGAGAGCTCTTGGGCCTCAGTGTCTGTCCTGAATAGGCTGGTTGCTAAGGAGATGAGGCCTAGCAGCAGGGAGGAGGGCAATATATTCCCTCAGAAACCCAACCTCTGTATGTTAACAACTGTGAATACAGACTGGATTGAGGAATATGGAGAAATGTTACCGGTACTGGACAGTTTTGGGAATTAGAGACACAGGATCTCAAATCTTTCTAACAAGTATTACCTGTGAGAAAATAAAATGCCAGACAACGCCGGGTATATACACCAGTGTCCTATAAAACCCTATCCCACTCAGGTCTATGCTATCTGAAGAGCCACATATCTCTTTCTAGCCCTTCCCAGATGCTTAGATCTTTGCGAGAGGGCTGTCTCTTGATTCTACCATCTTCACAGGCACATTTGGTGAGACTATGGGAGAGGGCTCTCTTGTTGGATGCTCCAAGGCTTTGGAACTCTCTCCAGGGAGTCTAAGGCCATTTCTGCACTAGGCTGTTATAGCATTATGATTCCACTTTCAACATCCTATGGAATCCTGGGGTTTGCGGTTTTGGAAGGGGCCGGCTGGTCAGCCACACTGACCCTCTTAGACAAGAGCCAAGTAATCGTCAGGCTAATAGCATGGCCAATCTTTTGACAATAGGCTTTAAAAAAACAACAAGCTGAAAGGGGAAATCCCCTCCAAACTGTGATTGTCTTAACTCTGACCCTGAACATCTGGATATTTCCATATTGTTTCCCCACCTGTCCAGAACATTGGGCTATTACGACAATCATTACTCTTCATCTCCCAAACACTAAGAGCATTAACGCTATCTGGACTCCATTGTTTGTGTTGCAACTCCCATTGTCCGCTTGGCTGAGAGTGATTCACACACACATACCCACAGGATATTTTTGGGGGTATAAGAACCCCTGATTTCAAGTTGCCAAGCGCCATCTCTCACCTTTCTGAATGCCATGCTGCCCACCTGATTCCTGAACGAGAACTGTCCTTAGGTGCTCACCTAAGCCATATTGTCACTTTCCTTGCTGCTCTCTGGACCACTAATTATTGCCTCATCCCTGAAAGTCCTCCATCACACTTTCCTCCCTTTTCTTTCAGCTAGTCCTTGTGTGCATGTGTGAATGTTTGGATCTTTGTGTGCTTGTGTGAACCTGTTTCAGTAGAACATACTTAGTTAACATTTTGAAATCTCTGGCTGGTTCTTTCCTGCGTGACTCCGTAAACACAGAGTGATCGATCTCACTCCTACTTTGAACTAATTATTCCCCACTTTTTGGCATCATTGGTGGGCCCTTGTGGCCCCCACTTTTGGGAGTAACAGCTCCAAATCCTAGTCTCTGGAGCAGCAGAAAACAAGCTTGCTCCATTTTCCATATGACATCCCTTCAGACATTTAAGCATGGCTATCATGTCACTTCTTAACCTTCAAATATCAGAGGAAGGCAAAGGCAAACGTCCTCTGAACAAATCTTGCCAAGTAACTTCTGTGATAGGTTCATTTTAGGGTTGCCATAAGTCAGAAGCAACTTGAAGGCACACAACAACAATGACAGAAAGCCAGTATTTAACATGAGGAATAAAAATAATAAAAAGCTTACCAGTTTTGGAAGCTGTACCAACAGTTATGCATCGTTGCTCATTGCTGGGGCAAATGGTCATCTGGAGGCATTTCCAGTTAAAGAGCTCGTTTTCACATGTGAAGCAAATCCTCGCATGAGCTGTGTGTGAGTCCAAGAGAGTGGTGAAGGAAGGAAAACAGAGTTGAATGGGAAATTAATGGAAGGTGTACCTGAGAAATGTGCCTCTGTGCAAGGGAATGTGTTACCCTGCAGAAGATGTGGGTTTGGAACTCCCAGCTGCAACTCCTAAGCCATTTCCGCATTAGGCTGTAATAGCGTTATGATTCCACTTTCAACATCCTATGGAATCCTGGGGTTTGCAGTTTAGGGAGGGGCCGGCTGGCCCCTCCCGAAACTGCAAACCCCAGGATTCCATAGGATGTTGAAAGTGGAATCATAGCGCTATAACAGTCTAGTGTGGAAATGGCCCTAGCCAACAGTCATACTCAAAGAACATAATTCTATGACTCTAGGTTGCCTATTTGTTCATCTAAATTCAATCCCTCTGTTCTTTTGGCAGCTAAAATGTACAGTCAAGAGACAACGCTGATTTAAAACAAAGTTTTTTTTTAATGCAGTTCAATAGACAATCCTATTAAAAACGCCAGTAATCTAAAATTCTACAGAAGTGTTCAAAATGCAACAATAAAAAAAATGCACCCCATTATGATGAAAAGACGGGGTGTTTTTTTCCATATGTGGTGGACATGTAAGATAGCAAAAAAAATTTTGGAAAGGGGTATGTGACGAAATCCAAAGAATTTGTAAACTGAATTTTGAAATGAAACCGGAGCCTTATTTGTTAAATATGCTAGGGCAAAAAAAGGGAAATAAGAAGTCATCAGAAGATATTATTATATTTAATAACTGCGGCAAGGCTGACATATGCGCAGCACTGGAAAGAAAAGAAACATATTGATATAGAAGAATGGAAGTTAAAAATCCTGGATATGATAGAAATGGAAAAATTAGCATTTTCTTTGAAGAATAAATCTATCCAGAACTTTGAGAAAGAATGCAAAAAAGTATTGGATTGGGTAAGGATATAAATGTATTAGAAATCAAAGAAGAAATGATGTAACTGTTCTTCTCTCTGTAAGATGGAAATTATGTTTGTAATAGAATGGAAATAAGCAATTTCAGTTGGAAGATTTAAGCATGGAAGTGTGTGTGTGTGTGGGGTTATTTTTGAGACAAACTTTCAATAAAAATTATTTTAAAAAAATGCAGCCCATTAAAAGAACCTTCTTTGGAAAGTTTTAATTGCCAATTGGTTGTTTACATGAAAAGATATTTACTTGCTGGGTGAAAGGGAGGACGGAAGGGGTCAGCCCTCAATGGCAGGGGATGATGGGTGTTGTGGTTACAGCCCATTTGTAGGGGAGCATCAGGTTGTGGAGGGCTAATTTACACAGCCTTCCTCCTAATGTGTAGTTGAAACCTCTTGCTTTATAATTTGAATTTGGAATGCAGACAATACGCTTGCCCAATCTTCAGTGTGACAGATATCTCAAGGGCTGCCATGTGGGAGATGAGCAAGTTTGTTTTCTGTTGCTCCAAAGTGTAGGAACAAAACCAGCGCGTTCAAATTACAACCAGAGATTCCACATAAACCTTAGGAAGAACTAACAGATCATAAGAGCGGCCTGACAGTGGAACAGACTCCTTGTGAGAAGGGGGCAGACTTTTAAAGATTTTAAACGGAGTAACAGCTGCCTCTCCGGAATTCTTTAGCTGTGGATTTCCTGCACTAACAGGGGTTGGAGTGGATGACCTTTGGATACTTCCCAACTCTGTGAGTCTAGAGGTCCTGAGCGACTCAGGGTTTTACAGGTTAGAATCAGATTGAGAGAAGTAGCATAACAAGCCCCTAAAACCAATAGCCTAGGGGGGAAAATGTCTACAGTACAAAACCATTTGTTTTATCTTGCATGGGCTGCAATCCTCTTCATTGCGTGTTTATGCCAAATAAAACCTGTTGTTGTTGTTGTTGTTAGTGATATTATTATTATTATTATTATTATTATTATTATTATTATTATTATTATTATTATCTTTTCCTACAAAGGACTCAAAGGCCCTTTCCACAGCTTACCGTATCCTAGAATCCTAGAGTTGGAAGAGACCCCAGGGGCCATCCAGTCCACCCCCCTGCTTTGCAGGAACACCCATCAAAGCATTCCCAACAGATGGCCATCCAGCCTCTGCTTAAAAACCTCCAAAGGAGGAGACTCCACCACACTCCATGGAGGCAGCAGATTCCACTGCCAGACAGCTCTGACCACCAGAAAGTTCTTCCTGAGGTTCAGGTGGAATCTCCTTTCCTGCAGCTTGAATCCATTGCTCCTTGTCCTAGTCTCCGGAGCAGCAGAAAACAAGCCCTCTCCCTCCTCTACATGGCATCCCTTCAAATATTTAAACATGACTCTCATGTCCCCTCTTAACCTTCTCTTCTGCAAACTAAATATCTCCAGCTACCTAAGGTGTTCTTCATAGGGCTTCATGGCTTCCAGACCCTTCACCATTTTTGTTGCCCTTCTCTGGACACATTCCAGCTTGTTGACATCCTTTTTGAATTGAGGAGCCCAGAACTGGACACAGGATTCCAAATGAGGCCTAACTTCTTGTGGAAGCATCCAGTGGTGATCCCAGCAGTGGCTCCCTGCGGAAGGGACCAGCTCCCTGTAGAAGGGAGCGCAATGGACATGCTGCTTCCTTCCACAGTACAGCCGAGTACTTTCACAGGTTGCGCTGGGGCAGAAAGCACTGCCATAGCATTTCCTGCCCTTCTGGAGGACAGGTAAATGCAGGATGGTGGAGTGATTGCAGGTCATTGATGGGGAAAACCCTTCAATGATTTAACCCATGATCGTGCTGCTTGGGGACAGGAGATGAGTGGGACTGCAACAATGTCATGCAGAAGCTTTGTCACAGTCCCATCCTTCTCCCATCCCCATGGCAGGAGGGAAGGGCGCTGTGAAAGGGGCCAAAGTGGCTTACAGTAGGTTTTTTTTTTAAAATCCATAGTTAAAAATTCTGCTGGAGTATGGAATATTGTCTCCCTTGTACCTACACCCCTGCTTTAAAATTTCTACTGGTTTCATAAAGTGGCCACTTGTAATATGACACATGGAGGCAACAGCAGGTGATGAAATATGCAGCATTTGCAAAGCTCTTCTCTGAGCCCACATGACATTCTCTGTCTTTGAGCCAATGGGGTTTCTGAGAATCTGGGTATCTCCACATCAGTACCAGAAGTTCTTGTTTTAATGACAGTCCCAAGCACTAACATCGTCTACCTTCAGAAGTGATAACAATCACAGCTTGGCTAAGCCTTTCAGAGCCTTGGATTTTTTTTTTTCCAGTGATGTGATTCCTCTTTCACTGGAAGGGACAGTAACCGTACCACCCTTTTGCTAAAAAAAATAACATTTGAAAACTTTGTCTGAAATCAATGCCAAATCGATTCCTCTTTGTGAATGACATCTTAACTGGAAACAAATCTCATTAAAATCAGTGGAATTAAGCGCCATAAAAACACAGCTGGGAGTCTACAAAAGGCTGGTGACATCTATTTGCTGGCAACCTTTTATGCAAATTTGCATTAATGCTGACTAACAGCAGATATTCTATTTAATGGCTTATTCTGGCATTGGGATCATAGATATTACAGTGCATGGATGCATCTCAGCAGAATCAGAAATAGCAATTGTGTGATTTTCACACCAATAAAACAGCCTATATATACACATATATATTTTAAAAACTTACCTTCTCTTTGAAAGACAGGGGTTGAAAAATTTAGCACCTTCAGATATTGTTGCACTAGAAGTTCCAGCATCCCTTACTATTTACTATGGATATGGCTGCTGGGAGTTGCATTCCAGCAACATCTGGTTGGCTTCATTGTCCCAACCCTCCTTCTAAGATCTTAGCTTATCCTTTGCCTGAAAACTTGGAAAAATTATCTTTTGAAAGACCGCATCTTCCAGAACTTCTCAGTGCCCATGCTGGCTGGTGGATGTTGGGAGCTGTAGTTCAAAACAATAACTTTCCCAAGTTTTGACCTGAACAGCATGCAATGTAGCTCTTACCTATCTGAGTGCCCACGACAATTGCACCCAATAAAGAAATGAGGAAGAATGCCGTCTTCATGTTGACTTTCGAATTCTGTCCCGATGAGCAAATGCATCTTTGAGTGCAGGTTATATACCATCTAAATCCAGGATAAATAGAACACTCTGGAATCTTGGATGTCACAAGCAAAAGGGTGTGAGCTGTTTTGAATTACTTAATGCGGGAATCTGCATGGAAAGTGGCTCCACCTGCAGAAGGCAGGTCCCTCCTTTGGGAGATGAAGGATGTGGAGACCAATGTTCACAGGATGTGCATGACCTTTGTGGTCTTGTCTGTGGATTTATTAATTTTTTTAGGACTAGTCTTAAATCTTAAATCTTCACCATCAGTTGAACTTTTCTTGACAACACTGGGCCAACATAAGGTTGCCAGATCTGACAGCCTGGTCCATAGTCTCCAGTTTTGATGGCTCATCTCCAGACAGAAATCAAGGGAGCAAATTCCCGGTTCTGGTGGCTTCAATTCCAGGAAAGATTAAAGAGCTGTGTACAAGCTGTAGCTGCGTGCTACAATTCCCAAGACTTCAAAGACGGGTTGCTGCAACTTCCAAGAACTTTCCAAGGGATCTATGTATTTTCTTAATTACTTCCTGCTTTCCTCTAAGTCCCAGTAGGCACCAGAGCTTACTTTCTGTTCTGCTCTGCATCCCACCTTCTGGCTAGAAGCAAGCTGTTAGAATCATAGAATCTTAGAGTTGGAAGAGACCCCAAGGGTCATCCAATCCATCCCTCTTCTGCCATGGAGGAAGACACAGTTGAGCACACCTGACAGATGGCCATCCAACCTTTGTTGAAAAGACTCCAAAGGAGGAGACTGCACCACAACCTAAGGCAGCAGCATATTCCACTGTTGTTGTTGTTGTGTCTTCAAGGTTTTTTTCTGACTTATAGCCACCCTAAGATGACCCTATCATGGGATTTTCTTGGCAAAGTTTTGTTCAGAAGGGGTTTGTCTTTGCCCTTCTCTAAGGCTGAGACAGTGTGATTTGCCCAAGGTGGGTGTCCATGGCTAAGCAGGGATGCAAACCCTGGTCTCCAGAGTTGTAGTCCAGTGCTCAAACCACTATGCTACTACCTTGTCGTTGACAGTCCCAGTCGTTGTGCCATGTTGCTATTCTGTACGGGAGTTGTGTAGCATTCTTGAAACTTATCTCCACACATGGATATTTATACTTCTTATTCTTGTTTTGCACTTTCAAGTCATTTCTGACTTGTGACAACCCTGAGGGGAAATTACCATAGGGTTTTCTTGGCAGAATTTGTTGCCGGGGGGTGCCCTTACCTTCCTCTTGAGGTTGAGGGAGTGACTCTGCCCAAGCTCACCCAATAGGTTTCCATGGCTGAGTGATTATTTCAACCCTGCTTTCCAGAGTCCTTGTCTAACAATCAAATCACTACACCATGCTGACTCTCCTAGAAGCAACTAAGGTCATTTCTGCATTACACTCTTATAGCGTGATTATTTCACTTTCAACATCCTATGGTATCCTGGGGTTTGCAGTTTAGGGAGGGGCCAGCTGGCCCCTCGCTAAACTGCAACCTCCAGGATTCCATAGGATGTTGAAAGTGGAATAATTGCACTATAAGAGTGTAGTGCAGAAATGGCTAAGGTAGATTAGAGGTCCTTCATCCCATCTCCTTAAGTAAGGGAGAAAGAATAATCTCTTCATTTCACCTTGATCTAGGAACAGCCCCTTGGCTAAGAAAGCTAAAATTTCTGTCTTAATTTCCAAATGGGAAAATATGCTGTCTCTGTGTATGTGTGTGCGTTAGAATACCAAAGGTGAGCAACTATTGCTGGAACTTGATGCATAATGCTTAACATTATCAGGGTCTGTCTTAATGTCTCAGGAACATTTATTGCCTCCTTGGTAAACCCTGTCCCAGGGTCTACAACTTTGATATAAAACATAATCTAACCCACCAGAGAGGTCACTGGAATGAGCATGCGGGCAACAACGGTCGTGTGATCGGAAGAACCAGGTCGGGCCAGTAAACTCCCCTGTCACGTAGCCACAGGAGACCTCAAGCTGTGCCTACCCACGGTGGACAAAAAGGTCCTCGGCCTTTAAGGAGCCAACTTGAAGGGATTAAGAGTTTTTCCCACAAAGCTGGGCACTGGAAGCAATAAAATCTTTTCAGCCAAGGAGCATCTACATAAACTCACACTGCAACCCAAAGCGGCAGAAGATACTGATACTTGGGTGACACTTTGTTATCTTCCTATATCAAAGAAGGTCCCGGTGTGGAGTTGTTTTCCGTTGCTGTCCCCTTTGTTCTCCCCGGGAGAGGATTTGCCCTCAAGGTAAATTTTTCCTACAAATAGTCCCTGTTTTTGACTAGTTCTTTGGATACCTCCCGGTCATCCCAACTGACCACTTTCCCCTCCTGACAGCTGCATGATCCCCTCAGCATCTCTTCGCTGAGTTCCTTTTCTTTTGCTGCTTTCCGAACCAAGGACTTCAGGAAAAGGCGCAATATCATGCAATCCACGGATCCTTTAACAATCCCACTATCTTATTTCTACTCTTTATTTTTCTTTAGCCCTTGTGTGTGTGTGTGTGTGTGAGTGTATGCGTTAATGCGTGATATTTCCATTCAATAAAGTCATTCATTGGACCTTTTTGTGTGATTTCTCTCTGGGCCTGACCCCGTAAAAACTGGGTAAAAGATCTTGCTAGGTTCCTCTGCCTCTCACATTGCTATTGCTTGTGCTCTGTTGAGTTTACTTTCCCATCACGTGGAGCATATTATGGAGTCCCTCGGGGACCCCCAAGAATTTCAGGGTAACACATGTCCAGAGGAGGGCAACCAAAATGGTAAAAGGCCTGGAAACGATGAAACCCTATGAAAAGTGGCTTATGGATCTGGGCATGTTTAGCCTGGAGAAGAGGAAGTTAAGAGGGGACATGATAGTTATGTTTAAATCTTTGAAGGGGTGTCACAGGGAAGATGGAGCAAGCTTGCTTTCTGCTGCTCCAGAGACTAGGACATGGAACAATAGATTCAAACGACAGGAAAAAAGATTCCACCTGAGCATTAGGAAAAAAACATTCTGATGATAAGAACTGTTTGACAGTGGAATAGGTTACCTAGGGGTGTGGTGGAGTCTCCTTTTTTGGAGGTTTTAAAAGAGAGGCTTCATTGCCATCTGTCAGGAGTGCTTTGATTTTTTATTTCTGTCTGGACAACCCTTGTGGTCTCTTCAACACTAATGCTTTTGTGATTCTATAATTCTAGGTTTTGACTTAGTAACCTTAGGGCCTGGGACAGTTTTGAAGTGTCAGTCCCAGCATGGTCGTTTCTTCCATCCTTGTCTACCTCTACCTTGTAAGACAGTTGTGAGCATTAAATGCAGAGGGGTGTGTGAACACTCTGCTGATCTCTGTACAAGGCAGCGGGGATTGATAAATATAATAAACCAACAATCAAGGATGGACTGAGCATAAGGGGAAGAGACCATTTGCCTTATGAAAAGCTCATTTCTGTGTTTAGTTCTGGGCATTACAATTCAAGAAGGATATTGACAATCTGGAATGTGTCCAGGGGAGGGCAACCAAAATGGTAGAACCTGGAAACCAGGAAGCCCTGTGAGGAGTGGCTTAGGACGTGTTTAGCCGGAAGAAGAGAAGACTAAGAGGTGACATGATAGTTATGTTGAAATATTTGAAGGGATGTCATATGGAGGATAGAGCACGTCTGTGTTCTGTTGCTCTAGAGACTAGGGCATGGAACAATGGATTCAAAACTTCAGAAAAAGAAATTTCACCTAAATGTCAGGAAGACCTTTCTGAGGGTAAGAGCCATTTGACAGTGGAATCTGCTGCCTTGGAGTGTGGTGGAGTCTCCTTCTTTGGAGGCTTTTAAACAGAGGTAGGATGGCCATTTGCTGGGGGTTCTTTGAGTGTGCATTCCTCCATGGCAAAAAGGGGTTTGGACTTGATGGCCCTTGTGGTTTCTTCCAACTCTATGATTCTAACTGTACATCCCATTCTTTTGGGGTACCTGCATAAGGTAAAGTAAAAGAGTTTCTTTATTTGGGAGAAGGGCACTGTGTAAGTGAGTGAATGATGTGGATTACCTTCCAGGAACTGTGATAGTCACACACACCTCGTATTTGTTGGAAGTGCAACAGTGCTTAGCACTGAAAGGTCAAGAATGCCTCAGAGAGAACAGGCTTAGGTAGCAATAGGCTTAGGTAACTTCAGTGTCCTTCCTTCTTGTCTATCTGTCCTGATCCCTCTGTGATGTACTCTTAGAGATGTTTTTTCCACCTTTTCTCCAGCTGTATGATTCTATGATCCTCACAGCTCTTTCCTAGAATGAAGCTAGATGAGATTAGCACACTCAGGAACTTTCCCGTAATAAAGCCTTTAGTTTGCTTCTCCAAGTCATTAGTGTCTTTTCTCCTTAATTAGGATCTCTAACCACTACACACATGGTCTACCAGGTTATGGGCCCAGGCCTCTGTCGTTTTAAGAGATGTCTGAAAGGCTTAAGAAGAAGGTCGCATGTGAGAACAAAGAAGCATGGTGACCTCCTTTATCAATATCAATATCAGCATTTTTTTGGTCTGAAATGTTTTTTGGTCAGTGAATGGTAAGGTGGGCCAAAAACAGGTGTGTAGATGGGAAAATACCACAAAATGGCCAACCCAACAGCTTGGATTCCATTTTGATTTCCCCCTCAGGCAAAATTGGATAAAGGATATTTGGGGGTTACAAAGATGACTTCAGCACTGTATGTGCATCATAGCTGTCCTTGAGTCACAGAGTGGTCTTGAGTTCCAGTTTTGGGAGAAAAGTAGGACTGAGAGCAAAACCAAGCAAGCAGGGATGTGTCTACACTACACAGTTATATCACTTTTGCTGCCATGGATGTGTCCCGTGGAATGCTCGAGTTGTCATGCCCTGCCTTGGAGACCCTGGCAGTGAGAAGGAGGATTTTGAGTCTGAGGCAGAATTTTCCCCAGAGGCAGGAGTTTCCCCAGAAGACTGCTCAGGAGAAGATAACAAGCAACAGCATGGGCTTGAGCAAGGGGGAAAAATATCAGAGGATGAGATAACACAGACACTTACCATGCAAGGGAGATGACGTCAGAGAGAGGGGCTGTGCCGCTCAGAACATTTAAGTAACAAACGAGCCCTAATGAAGGAACACCTGTGGCAACAGCATCAGTAGATAAAAGGCTTTCCTCTGGCCCTTTCCTTTCAGGGTTAGCAACTGATCTTTCTGGTTGTGAAGCCCTGTGCTCTGTTCTGTTGCATCTGGATCACACTGAACCTCTGCCTGTTTGAGTATGACTTGGAATTGCCCTTTGGATTTGTTTGCTCCGGAACCTGAACTCTGGACATTTCCCTGCTCTTGCCTTATGAGTAGGGCCTGCTCTGTCACTTGTTGATTAATTGTCTGCTTTGCCCTGGACATGATGGAGTGGGCAGTTTGGTGAGGGACCTGGAGTGTTCTGCCAGGCAGCTGTAGTGCAGTGGTTCCCAAACTTTAGTCTGCCAGGTGTTTTGGACTTCAGCTCCCAGAATTCTTATCTGTTGGCCCAGCTTGCTGAGGCTTCTGGGAGCTGAAGTCCAAAAACCCAGCAGAGCAAAGTTTTGGAGCCATTGGTCTAGCACTACAGCTCAAGAGGCACAGTAGAAAACTCTATGTACCTCACTAAACTGCTAATCCTAGATTCCATAGGACAAAGCCAAAACAATTACAGTGGGATCAAACTGATATCATTGTGCAATGTGGAAACAACCCAGATGCGCAATTGATCAGATGGGGACTATTTCCAGCTTGCCTTGGCTCTGGATTGATGCATTCCTTTTTCTTATAAAGGACAGTGCCTGCTGCTTCATTTGTTTTCGTGGCAATGTTATATTACGTAAAGGAAGCCAATTATGAAACTGATGTTGCTCGGAAGACAAGTTTCGAAGTCCATATTGTGGCAATAACTTTGTTATGCCAACCCAAAAGGTGCTATATTATTTGCTTTAGCTTTCAAAACATATGGGTTTCTTCAGCAGGCAAAGATGATTTTTTTAAAAACCACAAAGGGAAGGGGGAAGCCCTTGTGTAACATCTGTATTGTTTACTACTGTGTAAGCAGAATTTTGCATTGCTCAGGATGCCTTCCTTCCTTGAGATGTCTTGGTATTTTCAGGGCTGGAGGGGAATTTAAGCACTGGTTGATAAGGGGCCAAACTGGGTAGCTTTACCTCTGGCATAAAAATGGTACAATCTTGGATAGGACCTAGCTCCTTGCCAGTATCTTCAGCCTAGGTTTGGGTTCAGTGAGTTTGCAGAAATGGCCACTATGTTTAAATTATTTATTTATTTGTTCAAACATGAGTAATGTACTTCACAGTTAAAGAAATATACATCAAGAAAAAGAAAAAAAAAACAGAAAGAAGAAAAGAAAGAGAAAAAGAGACAAAAATGTTAAACTATAGTCAGTCCTCCAAATTTGCTCTCCCTCAGTCTTTCTCTCTCTGTATATACACACACATGAAAATACAGTAAAATAAACAAAAGCTTTCTTTTAAATGTGCAAAAGCACCTCCACAATAAAACGAACAAAAGTGGACTGTATTATGAGCACAAATCCCATATAGTGATGCACCACACGCAATTTCTAAGAGGCGCACTGCAAATTGACTTGGTGCCATCTTTTGGTGAACGAATGAAAAGGGGGTGCCGATTTGACTGAGAGAAAAAGCAACGCGTGGTCACTTTTCAACAATCTGCCCCTTTGAACCTTCTCAGTTGCAATCAGAACCCATAAATTGGACATGCAATTGAAAGGGTGGAGCATGTGTTGAATATATGGGTCAATCTGATTGTAATTGAAAAGGGTTGAAAGAGTGTATCGTTGAAAAGAGGACGACTGAAAAGATGGGAATGCCTGTGATGTACAGTCAGCCCTCCACATTCACTAGGCTTAGGGGCACAGGACCCCTGCAAATGTAGAAAAATGCAAATACCAAAATGTGTGTGTGTGTGTGTGTTTGTGGGAAAGGGACCAAGGCATGGCGGGGGGGGGATATTGGGCACTCAGAGTCCAAACCAGGTCAGAGAAAGGAGAGGGGAAATAGGTGGGTTGGCATGGTGTCCCTGTATTTCCTCACTCTCACCTGTTACTCCACTGGAAAAATCCTATCCTGGGGTCTACAATTTTGATATTAAGATATGATTTCATGTGCCTGAAAGGTCAGCTGTATGGGCACATAGGCAGCAATGGTCAAAGATTGAAAACCAGGTCAGGCCAGTAAAATCCCCAGTCACGTAGCCCCAGAAGACCTCAAGATGTGCAAGCCCACAATAGACAAAGGGTCCTCAGCCCCTGAGAAGCCGACTTGAGGGGATTAGTGTGTCTGCCCCAAGTTGAGCAAATATCCCATCAGGCGAGGACCGTTTACATGAAGTCACACCACAAACTAACACAGCTGAAGATCCTGAGACTTTGGCAACACCTTGCAATCCCATCACACAAAGGAAATTACCGTGGTGGAGCTTTGTTGTCACTCCAACACCCATTGTTCTCCCCGGGAAAAGATTAGTCCTCCAGGTACTTTTCCCCCTACAAATAGTCCCAGTTTTTGAGTGGTTCTTTGGATCGTTCCCGGTCACCCCAGTAGGCTGTTGCTCCATCCGTTGAGTGATCCCCTCAGCCCTCTCCATGCTCAGCCCCACTTCTCTGCTGCCCTCCCAGACCCAGGACTTCAGGAAAAGGTGCAGTATTACCCCAGCTGTACCCCTCCAATAATCCCCTATCCAATTTCTTCTCTTTTGTTTCTTAATAGCTCTTAGGTGCGTGTGTACCTGATTGCGTTGGTGCATGAGACTTGCATTCAATAAAATCATTTATTGGACTTTTTTTTTTTTTTTTTTTTGGTTTTTGGCTTGGCCTGACCCTCTAAACACTGGGTAGAAAGATCCTGTTAGGTTACCCTGCCTCTCACATTGCTATTGCTTGTGCTCTGGCTAGTTTCCATTCCCCATCACGTGGAGCACATTGAGGTGTTCCCCAAGGGACCCCAGAAATCACGGTAACACACCCATGTCCTTCCTTGGGTGTGGGGGGGACATGGGGAAAGAGGGTTTGTGGTGCTGAGAAATTGGCCTTTAAGCTGTCCTTGGCTGTACAAGCGGTGGCTGTTGGAAGAGGAAGAGAACCAGAAGCGGATTTTTAAAGGGCTGAGTGGTCTAATTGGAGTAACCAAGAGGGAAGTTTCCCCTAGAAAGGAAGCACTTGAGGTTTCTTCAAACTTTGCCCCACACCACCGCCTTAAGTATGGTGGTGTGGGGCAGAGTTGAAAGAAATGTGCAAATAAATCCGTGAAAGTGAAATCCACCATAGAGGGGCAAATGAAATATTAAAACATTAAATGCCAACTTGCTGAAAAACAAAAGGGGTCTAATTGCCCCCAAGCCAAATTGTAATAAGAAAAGAAAAAAATATTATTGTCTTACCATTACAAATACAACTAAATAATCCTACTAGTATTACTAGTAACCGTAGCCACAGAGGATAGCATTGTGGGATTTCTTATTGCTCAAAAAATTCAAGAATAGTTTTCAATCTTTCCAAAAATTCCAACCCAACCAAAAAATCTTCAGTTGGCTTATCCTTTAAAACCCATGTTAGTTTGGCAATTTGGCCTGACTCAGCAACCTTAACAATCCACTCTTCCATCATTGCTGCTTCAGTCTTAGGACATTTCCGCACTACACTCTTATAGCGTGATTATTCCACTTTCAACATCCTCTGGAATCCTGGGGTTTGCAGTTTCGGGAGGGGCCGGCTGGCCCCTCCCGAAACTGCAAACCCCAGGATTCCAGAGGATGTTGAAAGTGGAATAATCACGCTATGAGAGTGCAGTGCGGAAATGGCCACAATGTTTTCCCTATTGTAAAAATGGGCACGAAGTAGGCACACTGTAAAATGCACAATTGGTTGCCCAGTGTCAGTATTGAGTGGAAGGGTGGTGTAGCACAATCATTGTGTCTCTACATGAGTATAGATTTATACTGCACAAATATGATGTAAGATCTTGGCCAGGGTTAGAGTATTTGAGAACTTTTAACACCTGAGATGTGTAGGGTGGGGGCGGGAGTTGGGAAACTCACAAATAATCAAATCTCTGAAAGTAAAACCTGCAAATGTGGAAGGCTAGTTATAAACCTTGTCCAAAGTCAAGCAGTTGCAAGATAGTCACAGAAGACCCTATTTCCAAGACAGATGGAACAGATAGATGGATGATAGAATGATGCATATAAACTTCCTGCTCTTTGGTGCTTCGACCAGGCTGCTGTGTGCTCTATGCGGGGCCCGACCCCTTTTTGGGAGGCCATATATTGCAACAGGAACGGCTGCAGCAGAAAACTGAACTCGTTGCTCCACTTACAGGGTTGCTTTGGGTTGGACAGCTCGGGGCGCATCTCTTAGTGATGAGAAGGTCCCTGTTATCGCCTGGTTGAGGAAAATAAACGTGAGAAGAGAGACTTCATTTAAGAAACGTTCTAGACATAAAATAGGCAGTGCTGTTGATGCTAAAAGGAGTTGGAGGAAAGAGGCAGGAAGAGGTTTGCTGTTAGTATATGCTTTTATATTGACTTTGATGTAGGAAGACCCTATTATAGGGTGTTCTTCGCAAGACATATCCAACGGAGGTGTGCCGCTGCCTTTATCTGAGGCTGAGAGGGTGTGATTTGCCCAAGATCACCCAGTGCGCTTCCAAGGCTGAGTGGCAATTTGAACCCAACTTCCCAATGTCTTTGTTTGTTGTTGTGCATTCCCAAGTTGTTTCCAACTTATGGTGATCCCAAGACTAGCCTGTCACAGGGTTTTCTTAGCAAGATATATTCAGAGGGGGCATGTCATTGCTTTCCTCTGAGGCTGAGAGAGTGTGAATTGCCCAAAGTCACTCAGTAGGTTTCCATGGCCAGATGGAGATTTCAACCCTGGTCGGCAAGGTTCTTGTCCAACAACAAAAACCACTCCACCACACTGGGGCCATTTCCGCACTAGACTGTTGTAGCGCTATTATTCCACTTTCAACATCCTATGGAATCCTGGGGTTTGCAGTTTTGCTGGCCGGCCCCTCCCGAAACTGCAAACCCCAGGATTCCATAGGATGTTGGAAGTGGAATAATAGTGCTACAACAGTTCAGTGTGGAAATGGCTTGGGTCTCTAGGTAAAGGCAGCAGTACCCTTAGACAACATGTTGAGACCTTCCATCACTTATGGGGGATGTATGGAAAAGCATTGAAATATTGGCTACTAATTTGTGATTGTATGCATAAATAAACAAATAAAAAATTAGAATTGTGTTTAGAACTGAATTTTTTCTCCTAAATATGATAGGAATGAAAAATCTAAAAGATGGCACAGAAATCTAACAGGATATGCGGTAACAGCTGCAAGAACAGTTTATCCAAAACATTGGAAAAATAGTGAGATACCCAAAATGGAGGACTGGAGGCAAAAATGAATGCATCTGGCATAACTGGATAAACTTATAACTTTGTTAAAAGAAAACTCGGTCAAATTCTACTTAAGAATATGGAAACCTTTTACTGACCAGGTAAGGAGTCGAAATGGGGATAAAGCAGCAGCAGGTTTTGATTTGTAAAACAAAATCAGAATTAATTTTTTAGTATAAGGAGGATAAATGTAAAGATAGGTATTTTAGCTAGAGAGGAAGTGATGGGAGTTAAAATAGAACTTACAGCCTGAGAAAATTTGGAAGAAACTTGTTTTTTGTGTTTTCTTTACCTGTTTTTCTCTTATTCTTACTTTTATTCATAGGTGATGTCTAGTGTGATTGTGTGATTTCGCTTTATTGCCTTTTCTCATTCTTTTCTTTCTTACTGTTTCTAATGTTTGTATTATTCTTTGCATAATATTGTGTGCATTATAGGATATATGTGTATGTGTTACCCACAAGATATATTAATAAAGATTATTTTTTAAATAAAGAATTTAAAAAAACCCTAAAAAAGATGTAACCGTTTTGTTCCAGTGTTTATTCTCTAAAATTATGGAGAGTACCTGTGTGCTGTAGCTAGCAATTTTGATTAATGTGTAAAGATACTAAAGGTAAAAAAAGTATACTTAGGCCATTTCCACACTGTTATAGTGCTATTATTCCACTTTCAACATCCTGTGGAATTCTGGGATTTGTAGCTGACTGAGGCCAAAGAGCTCTCTGGCTAAGAATTCTAAACGCCCCTCTCTAAAATGCAAACTCCAGTTTTCCATAAGATGTTGAAAGTGGAATAATAGCACTATAACAGTGTAGTGTAGAAATGGCCTAAGGCTTTCTTGTAGGAACTCCATTAAATGGAGGAAAGTTCTCTATAGCAGCAGTTCTCAACCTGGGGTCGAACGACCCTTTCACAGGGGTCGCCTAAGACCATCAGAAAATACGTATTTCCAATGGTCTTAAGCTCCATTCCCTCCTCGGTGGTGGTGCGCAAGTGCGAGCCACGTGCTCGCGTCCTCCTGCCCCCTGTTCAGAAGGGACTGAAATCGCTCCCCTTCTCTGCTACCGGGAGAACCTCCTGTCTGATGGGCCAGCTTGGGGGGGGTGGCAGCAGCACGGGGGCAGGTCCCCCTCCTCGCCATGGCCCCTGCCCCATTCACCACAGAGGGGGGCGCTGCAAAAGGGTCAGGGGGCTGCAAGGTGGCACTTTTCAGGGGGGGGGCGAGCTGCACCCAGCGCAAAAGACAAAGGCGCTGGGATTCCTCCCCCCCGCCAGGGTCGACACTCTGGAAACTTTTCTCACACTGTCCCCCTCCAGCAAAAATGAGAGCGAAGCAGAGCCTGGGGGGGTCTCGGCGTTTTTTCCCGGGGGAGACGCGCGGCTCCTCTTTCCCTCCCTGCCTGCCCCCACCCCTGTTCCTGGCTGGCGAGGCAGCCTTTGCCAGGGGTGGGGGAGGCATTGTAGGTAATAAATAAATAATTTTATGGTTGGGGGTCACCACAACATGAGGAACTGTATTAAAGGGTCGCGGCATTAGGAAGGTTGAGAACCACTGCTCTATAGGGTGCTAAGCTAGGCCCTTTCTGCAGGATGGTGGCATCCCAGCATGGGGATGCAAGAGGAGTGGCGTTGCAAGGACAATTCCGCATGATGTGATAGGGATCCTGCCCTTCTCATGTTGCCAGCTGGCACAATCACAGGGTACATCATTGATGGATAAAGTCCATCAATGACCCTGATCGCATGAGCCTCCTGTCCTAGCTGGTCATGCAGAAGGGTCGGAAGTGTGATCATTTGCTTCCTTCACCACTACAATATGAGAAGAAGGTCGGCTGCAGTGCAGAAGGAAGATGTGTGTCCCTTGCACTCCTTTCCTCAAGCAACCAGCCAGTTGTGGAGAGGAGTGCTGGGGACACGCTCCCACCCAGCAGAGGCGCTGCCGGGATTGTGGCGGGATGACACGCAAGTCTTGTGGAAAAGGACCTAGTTTTTGTTTGTAGAAGAACGGAGAGAATAGGAGAGCAAGAAGAGAAGTGGTAGAAAGATCCCTCACGGTTATCAGTTTACTTCTCCGAGAGGTTAGGAGAGATGGATAAGAGATGAGTAGAGTGTGGAGAGTCACTGGGAAGCCCTTCACCCATCACTCATCATGCTGCTGCTTTCTCTAATTTTTTAATGGCTCACTATTTCCAGCCTAAAAACTTTCCCCATCTTGACCACACCCTGAATGCATTGCTTGGCCACACTTGTTCCAATTATCGTCTACGAAATGTCAGAGGGTGTGGAATATACATTTCTTTCCAGGGATGTTTTGCAAAGAAGTGTGGACCTAAGGTGACACGCCATGAGGTTGCCTACCAGTTCCAGAAAGGGACCCGATTGTGAGGCATTTCCGAGCACCACTGGGGCAGGTGGCCAGCTGGAGGCAGTTCCAGTTTGATCTCTTGCTTTCACACGTGAAGCACATCAAGGCATGAGCTGCAAAAGAAGAGACAGCCTTCCGATTAGGACTTTGCTGTTCACAAACAAGCTGTCTTCAAGCTCTGAGTCAGACCTTTGGTCTGTCTAGCTCATCACTGTCTATGGACTCACTGGGAGGTTTTAGGGCTTGGAAGAGTTCCTTTTCCAGACCACAACTCCCACCAAAGTCCATAGGAATATAGCTATGGGGAAGGAGCATGTGGGCATTGCCCACTTAAATAAGAATTCTGTTCCCCAGATGAAATTTTCCTTCAGTGCTGAAATTTTGACCATTTCATAGACTCATAATGTTGGAAGAGACCCCAAGGACCATCCAGTCCAACCCCTTTTTGCCATGCAGGAAGATGCAATCAAAGCACTCCTGACAAAGCACTCTATCCAGCCTCTGTTTAAAAATTTCCACCACACTCCATTGAGGCAGCATATTCCATTGTCAAACTGCTCTTACCCTCAGGAAGTTCTTCCTAATGTTTAGATGAAATCTCTTTTCTTGACATTTGATGCCATTGCTCCGTCTTCTAGTCTCTGGAGCAGCAGAAAACAAGCGTGTCCCAACTTAAAACATCAACTTAAAACCAACTGAAAAATCAGCTGAGTATTTACAAATAGGGTTAAGACATCTGTTATCTCACTGGAAAACCCTGTCCCGGGGTCTACAATTTTGATATTAAAATATGATTTAATGTGCCATAGAGGTCCTCGGATGGGCACATAGGCAGCAATGGTCAAACAATTGAAAACCAGGTCAGACCAGTAAAATCCCCAGTCACGTAGCCCCAGGAGACCTCAAGATATGCAAGCCCACAATAGACAAAGGGTCCTCAGCCCCTGAGAAGCCAACTTGAGGGGATTACGTGTTTGCCCCAAGTTGAGCAAATATCCTATCAGGCGAGGACCATTTACATGAAGTCACACCACAACCCAATGCAGCCGAAGATCCTGAGACTTTGGCAACACTTTGTACTCTCATCACGCAAAGGAAGTTACCTTTGTGGAGCTTCTTTCTCATTGCAACACCCATTGTTCTCCCTGGGAAAGGATTAGCCCTCCAGGTACTTTCCCCCATACAAATAGTCCCAGTTTTGAGTGGTTCTTTGAATTACTCACAGACACCCCAGCAGATCGTTGCTCTGTCCGTTGAGTGATCCCCTCAGCCCTCTCCATGCTCAGCCCCACTTCTCCGCTGCCTTCCCAGACCCAGGACTTCAGGAAAAGGTGCAGTATTACCCCAGCTGTACCCCTCCAATAATCCCCTATCCAATTTCCTCTCTTTTGTTTCTTAATAGCTCTTGGGTGCGTGTGTGCATGATTGCGTTGGAGCATGAGACTTGCATTCAATAAAATCATTTATTGTACATTTTCTTTTGGTTTTTGGCTTGGGCTGACCCCATAAACACTGGGTAAAAAGACCCGCTAGGTTACCCTGCCTCTTGCATTCCTATTGCTTGTGCTCTGGGTAGTTTCCATTCCCCATCACGTGGAGCACATTGAGGTGTCCCCCAAGGGACCCCAGAAATCAGGGTAACACATCCAAAGAAAAAGAAGAGCCAAAGTGACCAAAGGAGCCCAAACAGCAAGTATAAGAATTCTTTTTTTTTTAATTTTTTATTTCCTTTGCTTTTTAAACCCATTTTAAAAAAAGGATTCAAAGGATTTGAGACTTGTGGATTCCCAGAACCTTCCAGAGATCCAGATCCAGAAAATTCTGGATTCATCCCATCCCTACTTTATTCTAGTTCAGTCCCTAAGGCCTTCCACTTTTACCAAATTATCAGAGGAAGACTCACCTGGAAATATTCTTCAAAAAAGGCTCACTCTGGTGAACACAGGTTAAATGAGGTAGGGAGGGGGGGGCAGCAGCTCCAAATGCGTTTAGTAGTAGTGAAGGAAGAAAACCTACCTACTTTTAAATATCTGAGGCCAGATGTTCTGAATTTATGAGTAATAAAGGGACATGAAAGTGTTATCTTAGTGTTTCTGTCTAAAATCCTTGAGAATACAGGAGAACAGACCATAACAGTCAAGACTGCCATGTAATGCAGTTTTCAAACAGAGGTTAGATGGCATGGGGTAAGACTAGTGTTACCCTCTATTGTGGGGGTCCCGGGAGGGACGCCCAAATAACCAAGTAAAAACACAAGATGGGGAAATTAACTCGAGCGCTCTCGTAAGCTAGCGAGAGGCAGGGTAACTTTAGCTGGGATCTTGTAACCCTATGTATACGGCGTCAGGTCAGAAGAGCAGTCAGACAGAGTTTTAAAATAGTAAAAATGATAGTTTTATTGGAGGACAAACAACAGAAAAGACACCACAAGCACACAGCTAACTAAGAAATTAGAAATAAGAGTTTTCGGGGGAAATGGGTGATCTGACATCTTTTCTCGTAGTCCTGGAGAAAATGGAGAGTTGCAGAGAAGAAAGCTCAGTGTGGTTCGCTGAGGGGGTGACTCACTGGACAACTGACAACAAGGCAGGATGGCAGTCCAGAGCATTCCGAGGAAGGCTCGGAATTGGGGACTTTTTATAGGGTGGATTGTGCCTACAGGCCATGTCATGCTCGGTGAGAACAAAGGAAATTTGGAGTGGGACAAAAGCGTTGGAAAAGGTCAGGTTTTATATGAGTAGCTTAGCGCTGGATGACAATAGTGCAGCCAGTATGCAAACAGCTCAGCTTTGAGAGGGTGTCAGCTCAGGGCCATGCACCTTTGTGTAAAGTCGCGCTTAAGCAAGATGTGTCTGCAAGAAGTGGTCCCTGAAGCAACGGAGAGGCATTAATCTGCCTACCTAAATGGAGGTTGGAATGTCCAACCATTAGCCGGCCGCACCTGTTTACGTGCTTGTCCGGTGGCCCTTGCAAACACATGGAGCAGGGTGGCAGAGAAAGGTCAAGTGAAGGCCAAATAAGTTTGATATCAAGAGATAACTACTGCTATCACCGGCATGACAGAACCGTGGTAACACTAGTTCACCCTGAAGTCTACTCAAATCTATAAAGATTCCAAAAACTTTGACATAAAAGCAAATCATTTCGAATACACAAGGTGTTTTTAACAGTTTTTCACCTCTGTGGATTCTTTTGGGTTCACAAAGCATGGACGTTGAGTAAAACATTTCCTACACTCCTGGCATTTGAATGGATTCACTCCTCTGTGGAGTCTGTGATAGAGCCAGTATAAGAATTCTAGGTGTGAATAATATTGAATATCTCGCTCTCCAAGGTGCTAAAAATCTGGGGACTGAAGAAATATTTCATTGTGTGCTGCAGAATTCTTTTTTTGCAGGTGGGAGGCAGTGACATCAAAGTCCAAAAGAATATGGGCCCTTTTCGCACAGGCTTTCTGTCGCGTGACAGCCCCGTGAGCCTCGCGGGAGTGGGAGCGTCGCTCTGCACGACGCACTCCCACTTCCTCCGCGCTCACGGGGCTGCAGCGGCACGATTGCGGGTTTTTTGATTTTCGCCTCAAAGCGAAAATCACCTGCGCTCTCACAACGCTCCTGGCGCCCAGGCGCACTTACCTCCTGTGCGGAGCGTCGGGGAGCTGGCCGGGTCGCGCTTCCTTCCCTCTGCCCCTGCGGAAGGAAGGGGCGGGGCGGGGCGCTAGCGTGACGGACGCGACATCTCCTGCTTCGTGCACAGGGGGGCGGACGCGAGAACCTCCTGCTTCACCCGGGGGGAGGGCGGCTCGCGCGAGAAGCCTCCTCCGGTGCCGCTTCCCCCTCGTTCCTTCGCCTGCCGAAGGAAGGAGGGGAAAACGGCAGCCTTCCCGAGGAGCCTTCTCGCGCGAGCCGCCCCAATGTGAAAAGGGCCATGTTTGCAATGCTCTGGGAGTTCTCTGGAGTCCCAGGCATAGGTCTTACTTAGCCCTAGAAACATAGGGCTGAAACTAAGGCCATTTCTGCACTAGACTGTTATAGCGCTATGATTCCGGCTGGCCCCTCCTGAAACTGCAAACCCCAAGATTCCATAGGATGTCGAAAGTGGAATCATAGCACTATAATAGTCCAGTGTGGAAATGGCTTTACTGTCAGTCCCAGTTCCTGTAGACCCATTGAATCAATGAGATTTACCTACTTGGTAAGTCAGTATTCAACAAATCAGTGGGTGTATTCTAGCTGGGACCAACCAATAGGATTCAGATCTGAAACTGGATCCTTATGCATGTAAAATAGGCTCCACTATTGAACTACAACATGTTCTCTAATGCTGCATACAGTGTTTGGCTGGGAGACAAAACTGAAAGTTAGGTTTATTCAGTGGGTAACTATGGGGTGGTAGCGGAATGAGGCCTTTGCTCCATATAATCCCCCCACCCCTTAAATGTTCATTTAGTCCTCAAATTTCCTGCATTGCAGTAACTTAAAACTTCAGGTCAGCACTTAGGAAGAGAAGTCAAGCGTCCAAAGAAAAGGAGCAGGTAAATGACCAAGCTGAGAGCCAGTATGGTATGTTGGTTTGAGTTTTGGAGTATAATCCTGGAGACCTGGGTTTGATTCCCTGTGCAGGCATGGAAACCCCCTGGGTGATCTTGGGCACATCATATACTCTCAGCCCCCAGAAACCCCCCTGATGGGTTCACATCATTTGGGTCACCATAAGGCAGAAATGACTTGAAGGCACTCAGCTACAACAACAAATGACAAGGAAAGGCAAATACAGCATATGTAAGAGCTCTAGGTATGAATGATTTTCAACATCTCACTCTCTGCAATGCTAGAAATATGGGTGCTGCAGGAAATTTTATTGAGGGGGGAATTCTTATTCTAATTTGAAGACTGCAGGAAATTTTATTGAGGGGGCAGAGTTTTTATTTTTTGGGAAGTAGTGTCCTCATTTTGATGCAAGTGACACAGCTCTGGATTTATGTCCTTTGCTTTGCCATCTCTGAAGTGGTGGCACAAGAGATTTGAAATAGATTTTGGTCCCCGTCATTCCAGGGATGTAGTTATGTCAGTGGAATCCACTGATAGGATTCTGATAGTGGTCACTCTAGGATAATGTCTTCTTTCTTTCTACCAGATCATCCTTGAAACAGGTTCCTTTCCAAACCATATTTGCAGCTGGAGATCTGGGGAGGGTATGAATGCCTAGCGTGATCTCCTCAGCCAAGTTATGGGGAAACAACTGGTGCAAACATAGCCAGACAAAGGAAAAGAACCAGGAGGCTTACCTATCTCAAGACACATAGCTGCTCCCAGCAGAAAAGCTAGCAGAGATGTGCTCCTCATGGTCTCCTTCCAGCTTGCTGAGGTATTGCAACCCAGCTTTCTTCTTTCTTTCTTCAGGTTCTTAAAAGCACATGGACACTGGAATAACTCCACCACATTGGCTTGTGCATGTCCCACATGATGAAAAACAGGAGATGGAAATTGTAGGGTGTGAGCTTTCTGGACGTTTGGGTCCAGAAGATAAGTACCCAAGATAAGTTAGCAAAAAGGAAACAGTTTGGAGAAATGGGTCATGATTTGGCTCTATCAAAGATGTGATTTGTTAAATCAGGCCCATCAAGATAAATAGCAAAAGCACTGAAGCAGGATCAGGCCTGAAACCTAAACTCTGTCTGTGGGTACTGCTGGGTGATCTTTGGAGAAGAAGTTCAGAAAATTACTGAGGCCATTTCCACACCACACTGTTATAGTGCTATTATTCCCCTCTCAACATCCTATGGAATCCTGGGGTTTGTTAGTTTAGGGAGGGGTATTTATAATTCTCAGCCAGAGAGCTCTTTGGCCTCAGGAAACTACAAACCCCAGACTTCCACAGGATGTTGAAAGTGGAATAATAGCACCATAACAGTGTAGTGCAGAAATGGCCTGAGATATATGACCACTGCAGCAAGATTTATCTGCGTGCAAAACACTGTGACATTTTCAAAAGACAGGGAATATTTAATTGCCGTTTTGCAAGAAAAATAGAATAACATGTTAACTGTAGGTTTGATGGTTAGCAGATTTACTTTAGCAGTATGTGAAAGGTATTTAAAATCAGAGAAGGTATTTTATATAGTTATGTGTATTCATTGTTAGGAAACCTGGAAGTCAAATGTAAACTTGCTTTTCATTCTTTTCTCTTCTCGTCTTTTATGTCCTCCTTTTTTTCCTGGGTTTTTTTTTTTTTGCATACTTTTTAGTTTTTTTATTGTATTGGAAAATGTTTACTAAAAATGATCTCTTAAAAAACAAGAAGCTGGATCAAGCCAAAGGCTCAGTTAATCCAGAGTTCCATTCCCACATTGGTCAACCAATTGCTTATGGAAAGCCCACAAATGGGTTATGAAGCCCACAAGTGGGATGTGACAAGCTCCCCATGTTCCTCATCTCCAGCATCTGATAATCTGAGATAGACCGACCCTGGGTGTGGTCGATCTGTTTTGCTAGACTTTCGTAAGTAGATCCATTGATGGATCAGACCAATTTCTAACCAAGTGGGTTATTCTTACAGTGGACAACCAGTTGTCTCTCAGAAGTCAAGAAGCAGGGCTTGAATACAACTGCTCGTGTTGTTACTATGGTTCTGACATGTCTGGTGAGAGCGCTAGATATCTTTTGATATCAAATAATTTGGCCTTTACTTGACCTTTCTCTTCCACCCTACGCCACGTGTTTGCAGAGGTCCACCGGACAAGCACGTCTGGGGCAAGGCCGTTAATGGTTGTACATTCCAAACCTCATTTTAGGCAGGCAACTTAAGCCTCTCCAATGCTTCAGGGAAAAACCTTCTTGCAAACATGCCTTGCTCGGTGCAACTCTACATAAAGATGCTCTGCCGAGAGGCCGAGTCAGTCCTTTCTGTCGAGCCATTTGCATACTGGCCATACTATTGTCATCAAGCACTAAGCTCATCACGTAAACTTGACCTTTTCCAACTCCTTTGTCCAGCTCCAAATTCCCTTTGTTCTCACTGAGCATGGCATGGCCTGTAGGTACAATCCACCTTATAAAAAGTCCCCATTTCCAAGCCCTCCTCGGACTACTTTGCAAAGAATAATGCAAACTCCCCATTTCTATTTCTCAGTTAGCTAGTGTATGTGTTGTCTTATTTGTTGTTTGTCTTTTAATAAAACTGTTATTTTTGTAATTTTATAACTTGTCTGGCCGCTCTTCTGACCTGGCGCCATAGACATAGGGTTGAAGATCCTAGCTAAAGTTACCCTGCCTCTCGCTAGCTTAAGAGAGTGCTCGAGTCTAATTTTCCCCATCTTGTGTTTTATTTGGTTATTTGGGCGCCCCTCCCAGGACCCCCAACTGACAGGGTAACAGTGTTCCTAGCAACTGAATTCGGAGGTGACTTGCTTCTAATATGGACAGTAAGACAACATGACAAGTGGTCAAAGGTTCTTCTCTCCAGTCCCCTTTTAAAGCCACCTGAATTGGCAGCAATAGTTACTTCCTCTGATTACAAATCCCGGAGTTCTGCTGTGTGCGGTGTGAAGAAGAACTTCCTTTTATCTGCCCCACATCTGCCACTCCTTCAGCCTTGGGAATGCAGAGCATGGGTTCAAGTGTGGCAGAGGGAAGGAGCTCATACCCTACTATTTTCCTCACCATTTCTAATGGGGTGGCTAAGTGTGGCCCTGGAGCTTTATATGCTCCCCCCAAAAAATATTTCTTCTGCTCTTGACCTGAGAGCCAGCATGGCATAGTGATCTGAGCATTGACTTAGGACTCTGGAGACCAGTGTTCAAATCCCTGCTTGGCCATGGAAACCAGTGGGGCAGCTGTCACCAAATCTACCCGACCTATCAGATTTGGGGAGACATTTGGCAAGAGTTCTTGTATTTAAGGCCATTTCTGCACTAGACTGTTATAGTGCTATTATTCTACTTTCAACATCCTATGGAATCCTCAAAAGCCCCTCCCTAAACTGCAAACCCCAGGGTTCTATAGGATGTTGAAAGTGGAATAATAGCACTATAACAGTCTAGTGTGGGAATAGTACAAGTGTGGATAGATGGTGGAGATATGATTAAAGACAGGAAAAAATGTGTTGGCTTTTACCGTCTTGAGAAAAACAGTTTTTGAGGTCATCCAGACTGGACAAAAGTCCAAGGATTTGGCCAAACTGACCAGGGTAAGAGCCAGTATGATGGTTTGAGCATTGGATGACACCTCTTTGTTTAATTTTTAAGTGGTGCCCTCTCTACAGTTAGTACTGCCATACACAAGTGAAAAGATCCTGCTACTACCCTCCTTTGAGCTATAAATCCCCCAGCTTCTAAGGAGGCACTGGCCCACATTTTACTAGCTTGTTCACAAGAATATCACTTACCAGCTTGTTTGCAAGAATATCATTTGCTGTTGTTAACTGACATCTGTCACTTATGGTGACTTTCGCTGATTAACAACCTTGCTCAAGTCTTGCAAATTCAGGACTATGTCTTCCTTGATTGAGTCTCTCTACCTGTTGTGCCGTCTTCTGCCTTACATCACTGCCTTTTCTAGTGAGTCATGTTTTCTCAGGATATGCAAAAAGTACAATAGCCTCAGTTTAGTTATCTTGGCTTCTAAGCAGAGTCCAGTTTTGATGTGCTCTTGGAACCATTCATTTGTCTTTTGGGCAGTCCAGGATATCTGCAGAATTCTCCTCCAGCAACACATTTCAGAAGAATTAATTCTCTTTCTTATCACTGTTCTTCACTGTCCAGGTTTGTA